>SJYX01001819.1:104056-153389 GCA_006410675.1 Oreotragus oreotragus | reverse complement strand
AGTCCTTCTGTGTATTCTTGCCACCTCTTCTTAATATCTTCTGCTTCTGTTAGGTCCATACCATTTCTATCCTTTATCAAGCCCATCTTTGCATGAAATGTTCCCTTGGTATCTCCAATTCTCTTTTTTTTTTTTAATTGATAATATGTACATTTTTAATCTCCTATTATATTCAAAGTTTACTATTACATACAGCTTTTTAATAGCTGATACGTTAGATTGTAAGCTTAGTTAAGTTATATAATTCAGTGCAGTAGGTATTAATTCTCTTGAAGAGATCTCTAGTCTTTCCCATTCTGTTGTTTTCCTCTATCTCTTTGCATTGATTGCTGAAAAAGGCTTTCTTATCTCTTCTTGCTATTCTTTGGAACTCTGCATTCAGATGCTTATATCTTTTCTTTTCTCCTTTGCTTTTCGCCTCTACAAACATCAAAGTAATCATTTATGTATAAAAACTCCTCCCTGCTAGACCGAACTTCCCAAAGGAGAGAAAGTATCTTATTGATCTTTTATCTTCATGCTTCTATTTCCTCAATGCACCTATTATTAATAAGACTCATATAAAGAGATTTGTGTAATGATGTTTCTCACTAATAAAATGCTCAATAAATGGTAGCTATTGCTATTGTTATTATCTTATTACTTTGGTCACCTGATGTGAAGAGCTGACTCATTTAAAAAGACCCTGATGCTGGGAAAGATTGAAGGCAAAAGGAGAAAAGAGCGACAGAGGATGAGATGTTGGATGGTATCACCAATTCACTGGACATGAACTTGGGCAAACTCCAGGAGACAGTGAGGGACGGGGGGCCTGGTGTGCTGCAGTCCACAGGGTCACAAAGAGTTGGACATGACTTAGCGACCGAACACACATAATAGTAAGACTCCTACTGTTATTTCTATATCCTATTCAGCACAAGTAGGTGCTCACTAATTATGTGTCAACTGACTAAATGAAGAGTAAAGTGAAGAGGGCAACTTCTTAATAAGCAGGGCCAACAGAAGGGTTCTGCTCAAGGATCAAATATAGACACATCCACAGCCCAGGAAAAGACAGACTGAAAATCCTGCTACACTTGTCTCTAGTACTATTGAGAAGAAGACCTATTTCCCAGAAGCTAGGAAACAGAACCCCTGGAAAAGGAGTAACTCATTGTCGCTATGGTGAAGCTGCTCATCAGTTTACCCTCCTAATTCTCTTTGCCCTGAGCCTGTATTTGCCAAAAAAACATCTACCTATACGTTATATCCTAGGAAACTTGATACAAGTAAGCTAGTGCTAACAGTTGGCTACCTGATTAGATTTATGGGTGGTCACAACTATAAAGGTAAAATTTTATTTTCTTGTTTAAAAAATCAATCTTTGAGGAGTTTGAGTAGTGTCCATTCAAATCTCCTGAGAAAAGGAATTTAGAAGATACCATTAGCTGAGCTAAGCTGTGAAATCTACTGCAACCCAGGATACATATGCTTGCATAAAACTGGGATGCTTGCATAAAACATGAGACTCGGGGTGAGTAGAAACAGTTGTCACAGACCACATAATCATTTTGAAAAGCATGAAATGGAGATGTGCTTTCATTCTCTTCTCAACCTTTACCTTAAAAAACTCATGTGTTTACTTTTATGTATTAAATGTACACTTTCCTACTATGAAAACAGAAAAATGGATGTCTTCCTATAAGCTGACAACAAGGTTCTATCTACATAAACCACGAGTTGCCTCATGAAATAGTTGTTTTAGCTATTCTATGTCAGAGAATAATGAAAGACTAACTCCTGCATTTAAAACTCAAATAAGTTTTTGGCAGATGTTCTTTATGATTTCTTTTTATTTGGGGCCTAGAAAATAATATAACATGGCATAATATAGTATAACTTATCTAAAAATATAGCATATTAACCAAAAAGCTGCACTGCCTACAATTAAGAATTTAATAGATATTTTAATAATTTACCTTTGGCCAAATTAAGGGTGACTTGTAGCCTTGTTTGGGATTCCCCGGTGACTCTGTGACAAAGAATCTGCCTGCAGTGCAGGAGTCTCAAAAGCTGTGGGTTCAATCCCTGGGTCAGGAAGATCCCCTGGAAGAGGGCATGACAACCCACACCAGTATTCTGGCCTGGAGAATCCCCAGGACAGAGAAGTCTGGCAGACTACAGTCCACAGAGTCATAAAAAGTCAGACAGGACTGAAGTGACTTAGCACAGCATAGCCTTGCTTTAGAAATGGTCCATCTAGAATTCAGTTCAGTTCAGTCTCTCAGTCATGTCCGACTCCACAATCTTGTGGATTGCAGCACGTAAGGCTTCCCTGTCCATCACCAACTCCCAAAGCTTACTCAAACTAATGTCCATCAAGTCGGTGATGCCATCCAACCATCTCATCCTCTGTCGTCCCCTTCTCCTGCTTTCAATCTTTGCCAGCATCAGGGTCTTTTTCAAGGAGTCAGTTCTTCGCATCAGGTAGTCAAAGTATTGGAATTTCAGCTTTAGCATCAGTCCTTCCAATGAATATTCAGGACTGATTTTTTAGGATGGACTGGTTGGATCTCTAGCACCACAGTTCAAAAGCATCAATTCTCTAGCACTCAGCTTTCTTTATAGTCCAATTCTCACATCCATACATGACTACTGGAAAAACCATAGCTTTGACTAGACAGACCTTTGTTGGCAAAGTAATGTCTCTGCTTTTTAATATGCTGTCTAGGTTGGTCATAGCTTATCTTCCAAAGACCAAGCGTCTTTTAATTTCACAGCTGTACTCACCATCTACAGTGATTTTGGAGCCCAAGAAAATAGTCTGTCACTGCTTCCATTGTTTCCCCATCTACGTGCCATGAAGTTATGGGACCAGATGCCATGATCTTAGTTTTCTGAACATTGAGCTTTAAGCCAACTTTTTCACTCTCGTCTTTCACTTTCATCAAGAGGCTCTTTAGTTCTTCTTCACTTTCTGCCATAAGAGTGGTGTCATCTGCATATCTGAGGTTATTGATATTTCTCCCGGCAATCTTGACTCTAGCTTGTGCTTCATTCAGTACAGCATTTCTTATGNTTCTGAACATTGAGCTTTAAGCCAACTTTTTCACTCTCGTCTTTCACTTTCATCAAGAGGCTCTTTAGTTCTTCTTCACTTTCTGCCATAAGAGTGGTGTCATCTGCATATCTGCGGTTATTGATATTTCTCCCGGCAATCTTGACTCTAGCTTGTGCTTCATTCAGTACAGCATTTCTTATGATGTACTCTGCATATAAGTTAAATAAGCAGGGTGACAAGATACAGCCTTGACATACTCCTTTTCCTATTTGGAACCAGACTGATGTTCCATGTCCAGTTCTAACTGTTGCTTCTTGACCTGCAAACAGGTTTCTCAGGAGGCAGGTCAGGTGGTCTGGTATTCCCATCTCTTTCAGAATTTGCCACAGTTTATTGTGATCCAAATAGTCAAAGGCTTTGGCATAGTCAACAAAGCAGAAGTAGATTTTTTTTTGGAACTTTCTTGCTTTTTTGATGATCCAGCAGATGTTGGCAATTTGATTTCTGATTCCTCTGCCTTTTCTAAATCCACCTTGAACATCTGGAAGTTCACAGTTCACATACCACTGAAGCCTGGCTTGGAGAATTTTGAGCATTACTTTGCTAGCATGTGAGTTGAGTGCAATTGTGCAGTAGCTTGAACATTCTTTGGCATTGGTTTTCTTTGGGATTGGAATGAAACCTGACCTTTTCCAGTCCTGTGGTCACTGCTAAGTTTTCCAAATTTGCTGGCATATTGAGTGCAACACTTTCACAGCATCATCTGTTAGGATTTGAAATAGCTCAGCTGGAATTCCATCACCTCCGCTAGCTTTGTTTGTAGTGATGCTTCCTAAGGCCCATTTGATTTCACATTCCAGGATGTCTGGTTCTAGGTGAGTGATCACACCATCGTGGTTTTCTGGGTGATGAAGATCTTTTTTGTACAGTTCTTCTGTGTATTCTTGCCACCTGTTCTTAATATATTCTGCCTCTGCTAGGTCCATACCATTTCTGTCCTTTATCGAGACCATCTTTGCATGAAATGTTCCCTTGGTATCTCTAATTTTCTTGAAGAGATCTCTAGTCTTTCCCATTCTGTTCTTTTCCTCTATTTCTTTACATTGATCACATTGACCATCTAGAATTACTGCATCTAATCATCATGTCATATATTTAAGGGATTTGATCATTCATTTATACACATGATTAAAAGGTACAAAACAGATTTTGGAAGATTTTTTGACTCTCCCTGCAGATTTTCCCTAGGTCAACCTCTGAATGGAGGGTTTGATTATTTTTACACCAGGACATGTCCTAGTTAAGTTCCCAAGATTTCTTAAGAGAATATAGAATTTGCTTCCATCTCCGCTGATGACCTGTGTAAAATAGCAACAGAGCTAAACCTCAGGTTGTAGTCAGAAAATAAAAATTAACTCTTTATTGCTCTTTTTATTCTCTTCCATTTTCTACATTTTCTGCCTTTGTTATCAGGACAAAATAAAACTTATTTTAAGAAAAAGAACCAACTGTATGAAACTTGCTGTTGAATTTATTAATTATAGAGATGCTATGGACTAGAAGATATTATTTAATACATCACTGGTATCAAAAATGTCATGAAATACAAAGCTCCTGAATGAAAATCTTCCTACTTGTAACTCAGACCATGTTACAAAATGTATAAGAAGCTGAGGATCTCCTTAAGAAAGGATAAATTTTTACTCTAATAATCCATGTGAATATTGTCACTGGTCAATATTGTCACTGATCGTCTGCCTAACTTTGTATATCATTTGACAGATTATATACTACTCTTGTGAATTAATTGTACCCTTTGCTCCTTTTCTCTTTGTGCTGATTTCTTTGGTTCTCCTTTATGTGTACTATTCTATGTATTATTTATATGTACTGTTCTATGTACTAATACTTCTCTTTCTCGGGGAAGGGTAAGAGAGCAAGTAAATATATAGAAAATATAATAAATCTCTAGAATTTCTCATCCTTGGGAGAACTAATAAAATCATCTTTTGGAGAACTAACAAAATCAGTCTCCTTTGTACTTACCTATTTTTCCCTTTCCATTTCACACAGAATCTAGTATTTAATATATACTCAATAAATAGTTGTGCTTTGTGTAGATAAAACACAGCAGAGTAGGAAAAGGTGTACTTCAAAGCAGTAAGCAGAAAATCCTAATTTCATTTTAAAATTACACTGATTCTAGCTATAAATTCTTATCATTGACAAAAGTATATTTCATTTATGAAGTTTCCTTCATCCATTAATTGTTACAAGAAGATAATTTTGCTCTGAGCAGCAAAGAAATAATCAAAGCAATATCACAAGATTACACTTATACTAAAGGCTTTAGGAAAGCCCTAATAATTTTCATGAAATACATCAGCAACTCCAAGGAAAGAACTTGGACCACACTATACAGCCCTTTAGGGCTGGGTTTTGTCATTTGCTAGAACAGTAAATTTGCTTTATCAGTTGCAGACATTTTAAAACAGGCTAAATTCTAATATGTACGGATTTGTTTCACATGGTCTCTAGTTTTCCCCTGATTTTAGGAGTCTGTGATTCCTGTGTAACCCTTCTATTTCCCAAGATATTTTTCTTTTGCAATGCAATCAGTTAAAAGTAGGAAGGTTTTTATTTGGAAGCTTTGTATTTCATGACACTCTTGATATCTTTCAAAATGTTTGATTGCCAACAATAAATGCCCTATTTTGAAAAGCAAAACAAAAAACACAGAGATGAGAAGATATTGAATAGCTAAATGGTGGAGATTTTTAACTTGAATGGTAGTTTTGTGTAAATGTTCACATATACCGACTCACACATATACTTTGTACCTCCTCTTACTGAGTTACCTTCCATATGCAGTATGCCCATGTGGGTGTCTATTCAATACTAACAGTGCCTCTTATAACAGTGGATGTGCAAAGTATCTAAAATTTCTTGCCTGACAAATGCAATCTTTAGTACCATTATTCATTAATTATAATTACTTTCATATAGCTTTTAACGAGTACTCTTACATAATTTTAATTTAATTATCTATACTGTTAAAAAAACTAAAAGTTTTGGGACGTTATTAGTGAGGCAATCTCAGGTAGGAAACTATGACTGAAGTTTCTAGCTAGCTTTCAACTGTCAGGGGCCAATGTGTGTGTGTGTGAATTGTTCAGTCATGTCTGACTCTTTGTGATTCCATGGACTATAGCCCACCAGCCTCCTCTGTCCATGGAATTCTCCAGGCAAGAGTATTGGAGTGGGTTGTGATTCCTTTGCCAGGGGATCTTCCTGACCCATGGATCAAACCCAGGTCTCCATATTGCAGGCAGATTCTTTACCAGCTGAGCCAGCAGGAAAACCCACCAGGGGCTAATAGTAGTAGTTTAAATATAAGTTGGCTTAAAACTCAACATTCAGAAAACTAAGATCATGGCATCTGGTCCTTTTACTTCATGGCAAATAGATGGGGAAACAATGGAAACAGTGAGAGACTTTATTTTCTTGGGCTCCAAAATCACTGCAGATGGTGACAGCAGCCGTGAAATTAAAAGACGCTTGCTCCTTGGAAGAAAAGCTATGACCAAACTAGGCAGCATATTAAAAAGCAGAGACCTTCCTTTGCCAACAAAGGTCTGTCTAGTCAAAACTACGGTTTTTCTAGCAGTCATGTATGGATGTGAAAGTTGGACTATAAAGAAAGCTGAGCACCAAAGAACTGATGCTTTTGAACTGTGGTGTTGGAAAAGTGTCTTGAGAGTCCCTTGGACTGCAAGGAGATCCAACCAGTTCATCCTAAAGGAAATCAGTCCTGAATATTCATTGGAAGGACTGATGCAGTAGCTGAAACTCCAATACTTTGGCCACCTGATGTGAAGAACTGACTCATTGGAAAAACTCGGATGCTGGGAAAGACAGAAGGCAGGAGGAGAAAGGGATGACAGAGGATGAAATGGTTGGATGGCATCACCAACTCAATGGACATGAGTTTGAGCATGCTCCAGGAGTTGGTGATGGACAGCGAAGCCTGGCGTGCTGCAGTCCATGGGGTCTCAAAGAGTTGGACACGACTGAGCGACTGAACTGAACTGATAGTTCAACATAAAAGTTCTGATATTACAGTCTCCATGGATTCTACTCATGGAATGAACATTTCTTATTGTGGTGATCATTTGGTTGCAAACTAGGCACATTATTGACGACTCTTTGTTGCACACTGCCACTGTCTACACAGCCTCTGCCACTACTGTCCATATGCATTATCCCATCAATAAAAGGCATCAGAATCATGGACTGGATCACTGGAAGAGATTCTCAAATCTAGTCCCAGGCTTTCAAGTAAATAAGAAAATTTTTAATGCAAAAATTGAAAACTGCCAAACTTAAATGTGCCTATTATGAATAGGTTATTTGAAAAGTGAATTATACATGTTAGGAAGGGGCCATGATGGGAAGTCGGACATTAACAGTATGAAGCTTTGGAACGCCTGTTTTGGAGCAGTGTATAGGGAAAGAGGCAGAAGGTGTGACTTTCTGCAGATCACTGACCCTCACCATAAAGTGAAAGCGAAAATTGCTCAGTTGTTCCCGACTCCTTGCAATCCCATAGACTACACCTTTCATGGAATTCTCCAGGCCAGAACACTGGAGTGAGTAGCTATTACCTTCTCCAGGGGATCTTCCCAACCCAGGGATCAAATCCAGGTTTCCCACATTGCAGGTGGATTCTTCACCAGCTGAGCCACAAGGGAAGCCCGACTGTCACACTAAGCCAACTATAAATCTGGTGTTCAGAAACCATCTATGTGACACAACGGTCTCCTCTTTCTAGTACATCATGATTCCTCTTAACCAATACTTATTGATTTTACCTGAGGAAAGTGTACATAGGGGATTGAGACGGAGGGTAAATTTTAAAACAGCATGTTATGATTCCTCTAGTATTTAGACTTGTCATTTCTTTCATAATTAAACTCAGAATTGGTAAGCTTGGGAAGACCTATTGGGATTTTGAAGTCTGCCAAAATTCCTACTGTAGATGGATCTGTATTTTTCTGTACTTTTAGCTGCTCCATCTTGTATACGTACTTACTGTTTCCTATGGGAGAACCACCTTGGTAAGAGCCTCTGAAGATGGCATAGGTGTGCGCAACTTCACCCAACAAAATACTGTAACTAGTACATTTCTGTAATGTTTTAAGAAGGCCTGTTAATTGTTTCTTTCCTTTTTAAGTCAGGAATGCTGAAAAAATTAAATTTTAAAAAATGTCTGGAAAAGAGTTCAATATTTAGTTATTAACTAGCAATTTGTAGGTATTTGTTTCTTAGAGTTGTGAGCTTTACGTGACAATCATTGCTGGGTTAACTGTTCTTAAGATCACTATCAATTATTACCTAATTAAATGACTGTGTTGGACCTACCTTTAAAGAACATCTGCATTCAAAAGATTCATAAATGAGTCCTATCTAGTCTCTAAAAGACAAGCGTTCATTGCTCTCAAAAGATGACTGAGACTCAAGAGAAAAGAAACTGAGTAAAGACAATGAAAATCTTTTTTTTTTTCCCTTCAAAAAACAGCAGTGTGTAACTAGAGTGAATCATTGTTTAAATTAAATTAATAGCAGCCCAAAGGAGTTGTTTTTGCCATTTGATTCAGAAAATCCTGATTGTGTGAATACAGAAGCACAGTAGGAACTGGGATGCTGGCACGCTTACTGATGCAGGGACCGCAAGCCATGTGTGTGGTGCTGTACTTAGTCGCTCAGTCGCGTCCGACTCTTTGTGACCTCATGGACTGTAGCCCGCTAGGCTCCTCTGTCCCCGGGGATTCTCCAGGCAAGAATACTGGAGAGGGTTACTATGACCTCCTCCAGGCGATCTTCTAGACCCAGCAATCTAACTGGAGTCTCCTGCATTGCAGGCTGATTCTTTACCAACAAGCCATTTAGGTAGGAAAGAAGGAAAACTTTGGATTTTACTTTTCACACACTGTTTTTACTCAACTAGGAATAATCTCACTTTTCCATTGTGTTCACATATATTTTCTCCCTTACTTCACCTATCTAATTTAAAAACTACTATAATCTGGGTCTCTCCTTTCATATTAAGCATGTTTCATTTTGTTTCTTGGCTTTTAAGATCTATGAGGCTTTAATGGCAAATACTGTACATATTTTATCTTCTATGGAATTTTAGGTCTTAATTATCAATGGAAGAGCTCCTGCATTACACTGGAAAAATCTAAATATGAATTATGAAATCCTAAGGAAAAAAATTTATCACCTCCTCCAAATTTAAAATTAATTGATGGGAAATAGTTGAATGTCATATTCACTGCCCTCAGCCTTCCCACACTTGCCAAGTTCCCCATGACTGTCAGCTCATAGCAATTATTCATAGTATTGTTATGTTCATTTCTGCAGGGCACTAGCAAAACTGGTACAATTGTTTTCGTTCTTTGCTAATATATGTACATGTACCTGGGAAAGATAAAGAGAACTGTGAAAATCATACATCAATTTATGTTCCCTGTGAAATAATCCAATCAATTTTAAAATCCATCAACTGAAACACTGGGAAGCAAATTCACAGATATTATATCTATTATCTTCTACAAATGGCTCATACATATTGATATTAAAAATACTATTAGCACAATTAAAAGCAAAAGATATAATGAGATAATTCACAAGTGCTAGAATTATAAACAGCTATAAAACCCATGCAAGAATGTTCATTTTCATTATAATCAGAGTAATACATATTAAACAATGGCTTAGCATGTTGTTAGTCATAACTTTCCTTCCAAGGAGTAAGCATCTTTTATTTTCATGACTGCAATCACCATCTGTAGTGATTTTGGAGCCCCCCAAAATAAAGTCTGACACTGTTTCCACTGTTTCCCCATCTATTTCCCATGAAGTGATGGGACCAGATGCCATGATCTTAGTTTTCTGAATGCTGAGCTTTAAGACAACTTTTTCACTCTCCTCTTTCACTTTCATCAAGAGGCTTTTTAGTTCCTCTCCAGGAGTTGGTGATGGACAGGGAGGCCTGGTGTGCTGCAATTCATGGGGTCGCAAAGAGTCAGACACGACTGAGCGACTGAACTGAACTGAACTAGCATGTTGTGCTTATCAAATTAGTAAAGATTTATAAAACTGAGACCAGCTTGTTAAGGAGAAACGCTTCTAGGATGAGAATGAATTGACAACAACCTTGGAAAAGCAATTTGACAATAATGATACTTAAAATGTTCATAACTTCTTATTCAGTAATTCTATGTCTAGGAATCTTTCCTAAGAAAATATCCTTAATATAGAAAAAGCTACAAAGTTGTTCATCCCTCTGTCATTTAAAATATAAAAAGACTGGATGCAACATAAATGTCTAACAATAAACAAATGACTAAGTAAACTATAACTCAGTTGATGTCACTGTGCATTCATATAAAACAACTAAGCAGAAGTTATCATGAAAATGGAGATGGTGATAAGGTTAGTGAAAAACACTGAACACATGATTTTATAATCATTATTACTTTAGTAATGAAAAGCAAACTGAGTAGAATACAAAGAAGCAAAAGTTGGAAGGAAATACAACATAATATTTTCTAAAGTGATGGAAACCAAATTTTTTCATTTGTATTCCACACTTCTCCCACTTTATATATTATACATATCTTCTGTTATAATGGGGCTTCCCTGATAGCTCAGTTGGTAAAGAATCCGCTTGCAATGCAGGAGACCCCGGTTCAATTCCAGGGTTGGGAAGATCGGCTGGAGACGGGATAGGCTACCCAATCCAGTATTCTCAGGCTTTCCTTGTGGCTCAGCTGGTAAAGAATTTCCCGGCAATGCGGGAGACCTGGGTTTGATCCCTGGGTTAGGAAGATCCCCTGGAGAAGGGAAAGTCTATACACTCTAGTATTCTGGCCTGGAGAATTCCATAGAATCGCAAAGAGTTGGACAGGACTGAGAGACTTTCACTTTTCTCTTATAACATGTATTTAAAGAAATTAAAAGTACATTAAAGAATAAAGGAGGACTGATAGTTAACGTGGAGCAGAAATTAGGCTAATAACTGTGGATTCAACCCTTATAGTCCATTCCAAAAGTGATCGTATTTTCACTGGCCTTTGCAAATTGTCATTGCTCTGAAAGTTGATGATTGAATTGATTTCTGGGAAGATAATATAATGCCTAAGGTGTAAGGAATTAGAATGTTGTTACTTATAACCTGCTTTATTTTTTTTACTTTATTTTATATTGGAGTATAGTTGATTAACAATGTTACTAATAGTTGCAGGTGTACAAGGTGATTCAGGTATATATATACATGTCTCTGTTCTTTTTCAAATTCCTTTCTTGATTAGGCTGTTATATAACACTGAGCAGAGTCCCCTGTGCTATACAGTAGGTCCTTGTTAGTTATTCATTTTAAATATAGTGGTGCATAAATGTCAATCCCAGAATGCTTTTCTTGCTTTATAATTAAACTATGAAAAGGAATATCCAAAGTCAAGGAAAGTTCCTCTAAAAATAACAAGTACTTTAAATGGGAAGATTATCAAGGAACAGGGGGCTTCCCCAGTGGCTCAGCAAAAAAGAATCTGCCTGCAATGCAGGAGATCAGGTTCTATCCCCAGGTTGGGAAGATTCCCCTGGAGAAGGGAATGGCTACCCACTCTTGCCTGGAGTATTCTTGCCTGGAGAATTCCATGGACAAAGCAGTCTGGTGGGCTACAGTCTGTAGGATCACAAAGAGTCGGACATGACTGACGCGACTTAGCATGCATCAAGGAACACATACCCAATAGCTACATTTAGCTTTATATTATAAAATACTATCCAACTTTTTAAGACAAAGTAGGCAATTTATGCTCATTGATATACTTCAAATACATTCTAATTATAAAGTTCATCTCATACTTTTAAAATAATTGTGTAAACTTAATTACTTCCCAAACCTTTATTAAGTATCTTTTTGCTAGAGGCTTAGACATTATTATGTAAATTCTTAGGCATACGAATTGAGCAAAATTTAAAATGCCACTTACCTGTCATGCTTTTCTTCTATGAGAAATCCTTATGTAGCCATAAGCAAGTGTATGAATTAAAAATACTCCCGCAAGCTTTTTTTTCTAAGTAATGTTGCTCTGTTGTTAGAAGTGTCAGTAAACTTTATCAGTACCTCAGTTTTTTCTCTCCTCTTAAAATCTTCTGCGTGTACTTTGTTCAGTTACAAACAGGAAATGTGGTGATGGAGGCTTCTAGAGTTTGATCTGAAACCAGTTGGCTGTTAAACTTGTTTGTGAAACGTGAGAAGTAAAATCCCACAAGCCTCTGTACCCTGGTATTTGAACTTTTATCAGTACCTAACTAACATTAAAACAAATAATAAAATCAATGTGTAAATTAGACTAGGCAGGATGACACGGTTGGATGGTATCACTGACTCAATGAACGTGAGTTTGAGCAAACTCCAAGAGACAGTGAAGGACAGGGAAGCCTGGCGTGCTGCAGTCCGTGGGGTCGCAAAGAGTCAGATACAGCTTAGCGACTGAACAACAAAGATTCCCCATCTCTCAGGAGAAAATCTAGGGATCTCCTCCCAAATGAGGTCATATGAAGACAAAATACAATACACTAAACTGAGGAGGAAACGGTAAGAAGCCCCCAGGCATGCTCAGCTGTTGATTGTGTTATATTTGAGATGTCAGAGGAAAGGAAATTAACACACTTGGAACACTTACTTATCAGGTACCTTCTGTACCTAACTCCACTGGGAAATTGGGTGCCTGCCTTCTTTCCTGCCAACCTTGCCCCTGCAACATGAGTCTCTCTATCCAATCTAGGGCCACACTGTGACAAGCTCCAGCTCTCTCCCATCCTGGAGTCTCAGTATCAGAAGTCCTTAAATGTTAGTGTGCATAGTATGTTACATAGCATTAGTTTAACATGCATATTCCTTAGCCCTGCTGAATCAGAATATTTGGAGTGCAAATCTGCATTTTCACAATTACCATTGCTTATTTTAATATAAGTGTTCTGGATAATTCTCTGAGAAATCCATATATATATATGTGTGTGTGTGTGTCAATAATAGCATTTTATTTCTAATCTTAGATAAAAAATTGTCTTGTCATATCTATGTATACAGTTTATAAGTATTTCTGTGTAAATATACCTGCTGCATATTTGCTTATGTGCTTTGCCACTTTTCTTTAATTATAAAGGAATTACAAACCTGAATCCAGTTTACTACAAAAAGAGATGTACTTAAAGCTTTAAGAACTAAAACTTAATATAAAATTAAAAATAGGACTTTTGATGCACAAACTCAGAGCAAAGATATTAAGTGGCTTGCTTTAGCTTCTCTAGGGCTTCCCTGGTGGCTCGGATGGTAAAGCGTCTGCCTACAATGTGGGAGACCCGGGTTCAATCCCTGGGTCGGGAAGATCCCTGGAGAAGGAAATGGCAACCCACTCCAGGACTCTTGCCTGGAAAACCCCATGGACTGAGGAGCCTGGTAGGCTATAGTCCATGGGGTCGCAAAGAGTCGGACACGACTGAGCAACTTCACTTCACTTCACTTTAGCTTCTCTAAGATTCCTGAGGGCAGGGAGAGCACTGATCTTATCTGTCCATAACACTCCAGAATCTAGAATAATGACTAGCACATTGTAGTCTCAATAAATATTCTCACAATAATTGAATAAATAAAAGAATGCTAGTTTTCTGCTTTCTCCCTGATCCATCACAAAAGAACTTCCCAGTAAATAAAATACAGTGCTTCTCTACTTCTTGGACAGAATTAACTAAGTACTAACAAATTTTTCTACCTTGATCACTTTTTTCCAAAACACTGAATTGGCCAAAAAGTTCTTGTGAATCTTTGAATCAGAATCAATAAAACTGAAAGAAGTCATGGGGAATCCCTAGCCTAATCTTCTAAAAAAAATTTTTCAAAATACGTTTCATAGAACACATTTTGCTCTAGGTTTTCAAGAAATCCTTGGAAAAAATACTCCTTTAACAAACATTTGGAAAAATTGTATATTTTCATCTCTATGGATGCATATTAGTATATTAAAGTCTTAGATATCAGTTCATTCAGTTCAGTCACTCAGTCGTGTCCAACTCTTTTCAACCCCGTGAATTGCAGCACTCCAGGCCTCCCTGTCCATCACCAACTCCCAGAGTTCACAGAAGTTTAGAAAAAGCTCTGCTAAAAAAAGGAAGCCTGAAAAACATTTTTTAGCAAAGCTTTTTCTAAACTTCTTTGTCCAGAGAACTTTTTGTTTGGCTGCCATCCATTAGTCAGATGGCAGATTGTATGAAATGGGCCTGAATGCCCACAGACAAAAATCTCAAGGAAACATAAGTGTCAGGTACATGTAGGGACAGAAGGACAATAAAAATCAGAAGGATCCATCCAAGATTAGATAGAACTTAGGAATGGAGACTGAAGAGCTGACCCCCAGATTTCCGGAGAGGTTTGGACACTTGTAACATCAGTTCAAGAGAAGAAGGCCAGCTCAGGTGGCTATGAGGGGTTACCCTTTGGTCTTAAAACAGGATGATCGGAAAGAAGGATAGAAAGCCCAGGTTCAAAAAGGAACTGTATAGATTCCCCAAGCAGGACCTTAGCTTGGGGGCAGAGTATTGATAGATTCCCATTTATATCAACTGGGGCATGCAAAGGACATGGGAGAAAGAGTTTCAAGACTGGACATTGAGGTATGAACATCCCCTTGTTAGAACAAGAACAGTGCTGAAGATGGGGACGAAGGTGCGAAGATGCCCTCGTCCTGGCTGGTCCCTAAAGCACAATTCTAGAAACGAGAAGGGTGGTCAGTAGTTGGCTTTGGATGCGGAGAAAGTCAGACTCAGATCAAAATGTAGGCATTTCATGGTGTAGCTCAAGAGGTGTGACTCTCAGTACAGACCAACAGGAAAGGAGACAAACGCTTGTGGGACAGTGCCTGAAGGTGGCTAAGGCTCACCTGTCTCAAGTTTGCAGCCTCACAAAAACACAAGTCGGCAAAGATCTAGAGAAGACAAGGGCCGAGGAGACAGGCAGGGACTGAGCAAGGGTATACCCCCGACTTTGGGTCAATAAAGGCAGTCTGTGGCACCTGCTGAGTGACTGCCTACCGGCTTTAAAGAGTTAACGTACATGATTGTGCATAATCTGCATGACTGGCATTTCCAAAACTGCCAAACTTTGGCTAATAAATCCGAACCACTTACAATTTCTGATTGTTGTAATGTTCCTGAAAAATGACCTGCATTACAATGCTCCCCGAGTCATATACTTACATACTCAGGAGATAGAACAAGATTGTCCAAGGTCATATGGAAAGTCTGTGTCTGTGCATTAGCTAGCTCCACAGACGTTTGAAAGCTGCTAGGGAAAAATGATAGCTTTTCATCAAATATAGATGACTGAGCACGTGAAGACATTATCAGAATATAAACACCTACAGATATGCTTGTTATGAAATAAATTAGTGCATTCAGAGATTTGAATCATGCGTTCATGAGTCATGTTCAAATAATAAATAAACATGAGGCTTCTGTACTACTGTTTAATGAGAAGGGTGATCAAAATGAAGTATAGAAGATAGCTAAACAAAGAAGAAATGTCCTGACAAGATTGAAGCAATTAGATATGTTGTAGAAAATTTAGGGGAAAGGTGTGGTTTTGATGGGCACCTGTCAAGAAATAAGGACTTTAAGGCCAACAAAATTGAGGTTTTGTTGCCAAAAGAAACTAAAGAACATGTCAAAATGGCAAGAGGTTCCATACTCAGAAAAATGAGTCACGGAATGTAAAAAGAGACCCAGTTTCCAATCTGTATTTTATGATTATCTATTAGTTTTTTAATTACTTTCCATCACTGTAGTTGTTTATTTGTATCTGCATATACACATGCGTATATTATACACACACATATTTAAGGTGTTAGAAAATGTTTTGTTTTTCTCAAGGAGTTCCAAAATGTTAAGAGTAGCTATTAGCAGGGGAGTCTCAGGGACTTTGACTTTACATTTTACATAGTGATCTATTGTTTAAAATTACTGACAATAACATGTACTACTTTTATAATTGGAATAAAGAATGCTTCCATACTTTAAAGGCTTATTGAAATACCTTGTTTTATAGAATTAGAATTTCTCTCTCTGTGATTTCTTCCCGTATTCTGGAAAATCATTCTTTAGTAAGACTGAAGCTAGTACAAAGTAAGCGAACAACTTTATGAAAGACAAAATGGAGAGGGCCCCTGTCTTCCAATTAGGCTGTTTTAAAATGTGAAATTATTTAGAATTAATTAGAAATTAATTAAAATGTTACACTTGCATCTGATTAAACCATACTGATGATTCATATTTTCATCAAGTTTATACTATAAGATCCTTCAGAAAACATAATTACTCAGATGGAAAGAAAAAAAGTTAAAAGCAATAGAATGCTGCATAGATTTGGCCCAAGATTCTCAGATCTTTTTATTACACTTATAATAGCCTTGTAGAAGCGAAAATCAAACACTGGAAAATCAAACACTGAAATAAAAGTAGATAACAAAAATTCAGAAATGAAAGAAATTTTCATTTTCTTACATGTAAAAGACTTAAGCACCCATATTTTCTGGAAGAAAACAATTTGCCTCATTGCACAAATTTCTATGTGGTGTCCTTTAACAAAGTTAAAGCATTCTGAGAAACCTTGTTCTTATTTGAAACACAACTGGCTCAAACAAAGCAAACCAGTTCATCATAAAACTTCTCATAATTTTAGTGAGCTAATATGCAATTTCACTTCTCAGGAGGATATATTATGCATCATTTCCAAAACTTATCATATAAGAGAAGCATTCCTTTAAAAAAAAAAAAAACATTTTTCAGAACTACTGTTCTGAGGTATGTATTTTAGCAACTTTTTCTTCCTATTGAACTGGGTCTTACTTTCTGCCCTCATTCCACATTTGGGGATTGGTTTACTTGAGGAGCACCATGGAGAATATCAATTTTACCATCTTTATAGAAATTTCCATTTTGAGATGTTTTGCATGAGATTATAAAAGAATAGGCCCTTTAAATTCAAATGCCCCTGGACAGGTAGCAAAATTAGAATTCTCAGTATAGCTTGCACAGTAAGACTAGTTCTAGTGGATCTTCCTGCAAGCAAGACATACATTACATTAAATTTTGATCAAAATAAGATTTAGGACTCAGACCTTTCAAAGGGAAGGTAAGCTCTAGTTGGAGGATCCTAGGGAGTAGGAACATAGAATAGAAACAGGAACAACAAGAAGTGACGGGCAGAGTCCTGGCTGAAAACATATGCACCTTCAAAAGGAGGAGTTGAATGACTTTAATGGAGTGACTGTTGACAGAGGTGCGGTCAGGGCTGATGAAAAGAACAGGACATGGTGAAGCCCTTGCCAGGTAACAACAGAGGGAGTCTGTGACAACTCCTAGGCTTAAAGGTATTAGAGGAGTATCAGTTACTGGAACCAAGTGAGATATATAGCTATAAGAAAGGGCTGCCAGGCAGGGACTATGGCTTTGTTAGCATACCCCAATGCCTACCCCACCAAGAAAAACAGCCAGTGCCAGTTATGACCAGACAAAGGGAAATCTGTGGAAAAAATCCCAATTTTGTTCTCTGCCCCCCAATCTCAGTCTCCCACCCATTTTCCTCATTAAACCCATTCAACCCAGGGAAGGCAACCTGCAAGAAACAGTCTATAGAGGTCAGCCTCACATGGTCTGAGAAAGGTGAAGAACAGAGAAAAAGTCTGGAGAGAAAATGTGTGAGTAAGTGGCTGAGAATGAATTTAATTTTGATAGGTACTATCTCTCCTGACGGCGCTTCCCTAACATCACAGATGGTAAAGAATTAGCCTGCACTGCAGGAGACTTGGGTTCAGTCTCTGGGTCAGGAAGATCCCCTGGAGAATGGAATGGTTCCCCACTCCAGTATTTTTGCCTGGAGAATCCCATGGGCAGAGGACCCTGGTGGGCTACAGTCCATGGGTAGCAAAGAGTCAGATACAACTGAGCAACTAAGTACACACAAATATCTCTCTTGACACACATAGACTTTACAATTTTGTAAGTAGACTTATTCTCCAGAGCACAGAAGAGTAAATAAGAGCAATTAATTTTGAAATTTTTAACTAGATTCATCAAGGCAGTTTTATTGACCTTGTAATAATAACCTGAGTGAGTGAGTAATAGTTGCTCAGTAGTGTCTGACTCTTCGCAATCCCAGGACTGTAGCCTTCCAGGCTCCTCTGTCCATGGAATTCTCTAGGCAAGAATACTGGAGTGGGTTGCCATTTCCTTTTCCAAATAATAACCTGAGATTCCTAAAAAATAAGTTGGTTCTGGCACAAGGAAACAAATCTAAGGATAAAATGTATCCCAAGATGGTANGTAGCCTTCCAGGCTCCTCTGTCCATGGAATTCTCTAGGCAAGAATACTGGAGTGGGTTGCCATTTCCTTTTCCAAATAATAACCTGAGATTCCTAAAAAATAAGTTGGTTCTGGCACAAGGAAACAAATCTAAGGATAAAATGTATCCCAAGATGGTACCAAAATGATGGAAGGGAGTACATAATAAAGGAAACTATATGTGAAAAGTTCCCAGGGTTTAACTGGGGCTGGTGCACTGGGATGACCCAGAGATGGTATGGGGAGGGAGGTGGGAGGGGGGTTCAGGATTGGGAAAACGTGTACATCCATGGCAGATTCATGTTGATGTATGGCAAAACCAATACAGTATTGTAACGTAAAATAAAGTAAAAAAAAAAAAAAATTTAAGTCAAAAGATTCAAAGGCAGTGGGAGGGGAGAGACAGAGTGTAGCCAATGTGGCAAATGGTTAAATTTGAGGAATTTAAATGAAAAGTATATGAGAATACTTTGCATTATTCTTGTAATTGTTTTGTGAAGTCTGAAATCATGTCAAATGTAAAAGTTAATAAATACATGTAAATTACTTAAAAGAGGATATGCTACATATGAATAGTTAGTATAGCACATGCTGCATATGAAACAGTAAGCATAGATGTTGATGCTGTCAGTATTAACCTGATAGCAAAATTAGATAAAGATACTAAAAGAAAAGAAAATGACAGAAAAGTTATTCTTCATAAACATACATAGGAAAATTCTCAAAATTTTAGCAAAACTAATCCAGCATTATATTAAAAGGATAATATATCGTGACTAAGTGGATAATATATTGTGAATAAATTCCAGCAACAAAAGATGGTTTAACCTTAGAAAATCAATGTAAATCATCAGGTTAACAACTAAAAAACTCAAAAAACAATACAACCATGTGATCATTCAATAGAGGCAGAAAGACTACTTGAAAAAAATCTCAACATGCTTTCCTGACTTAAAAAATAAAACTCTCAAAAAAAAAAATAAATAAAACTCTCAGGAATATAGGAATAGAAGGGAGCTTCTTTAACAGAATTAAGATACTTAAAAAAAAAAAAGTCTACAACTTACATCATCCTTAATCATTAAGTAGGGGCTTCCCTGGTGCCTCAGACAGTAAAGAATCTGCCTGCAATGTGGGATACCTGGGTTCGTTCCCTGGACTGGAAAGATACCCTGGAGAAGGGAATGGCTACCAACTCCAGATTTCTTGCCTGAAGAATTCCATGGACAAAGGAGCCGGTGGGATTCAGTCCATGGGATCACAAAGAGTTGGATACAACTGAGTGACTAACACTTAATCATTTAGGAGGTCAGCGTTGTCAGTTACTGAATGTTTTCCCTCTAATATCGACATAAGACAAGGACATACAATCTCACCACTTTAATTCAACATTATACTAGAGGTTCTTGTCCAAGCAATAAGCAAAATAAATGCATCTGGATTGGAAAGCAAGAAGTAAAGGAAGAGGTCTCACCATTGACATGATTTTATGAAAATTAAAAAAGCAGTCTGCTTCAATAATTAGAAAGTGCTTCAATAATTAGAAATAATTAACATGGTTTAATAATATAAAATTAATATATAAAATTTTATATTTCTAACAAAAAAAACATAAAATAGGAACAGAAATGAGCTTAGTATGCTTGGGGGCTAGAAGTTGAAAGAGGAATTGACTGCAAAAGGACAAAAGGGAACTCTTTTGGGAAAATTTAAAGAGGTCTATTTTGACTCATGAGAGTACATCATGATGTATGCAGAGTACATCATGAGAAACACTGGGCTGGAAGGAGCACAAGCTGGGATCAAGATTGCCAGGAAAATATCAATAACCTCAGATAGGCAAATGACACCACCCTTATGCCAGAAAGCAAAGAAGAACTAAAGAGCCTCTTGATAAAAGTGAAAGAAGAGAGAGAAAAGTTGACGTAAAGTTCAACATTCAGAAAAATAAGATCATGGCATCTGGTCCCATCACTTCAAGGCAAATAGATGGAGAAATAGTGGAAACAGTGACAGGCTTTATTTTGGGGGGCTCCAAAATCACTGAAGATGGTGACTACAGCCATGAAATTAAAAGCTGCTTACTTCTTGGAAGAAAAGTTATGGCCAACCTAGACAGCATACTAAAAAGCAGAGACATTACTTTGCCAACAAAGGTCCATCTAGCCAAGGCTACAGTTTTTCCATTAGTCATGTACGGATGTGAGAGTTGGACTGTAAAGAAAGCTGAGCACCGAAGAATTGATGGTTTGGAACTGTTGTGTCAAGTCCCTCAGACTTCAAGAAGATCCAACCAGTCCATCCTGAAGGAAATCAGTCCTAAATATTCATTGGAAGGACTGATGTTGAAGCTGAAACTCCAGTACTTTGGCCTCCTGATACGAAGAACTGATTCATTTGAAAAGGCCCTGATGCTGGTAAAGATTGAAGGTGGGAGTAAAAGGGGACAACAGAGGATGAGATGGCTGGATGGCATCNACCAGTCCATCCTGAAGGAAATCAGTCCTAAATATTCATTGGAAGGACTGATGTTGAAGCTGAAACTCCAGTACTTTGGCCTCCTGATACGAAGAACTGATTCATTTGAAAAGGCCCTGATGCTGGTAAAGATTGAAGGTGGGAGTAAAAGGGGACAACAGAGGATGAGATGGCTGGATGGCATCACCGACTCAATGGACACTGGAGTTGGTGATGGGCAAGAAGGCCTGGAGTGCTGCAGTCCGTGGGGTCGCAAAGAGTCGGACACAACTGAGCGACTGAACTGAACTGATTTTGACTCTGTGTAAAATTATACTATGATAAATCTAACTTCAAAAATTTGGAGACAGGAAAGAAAAGAATCTATGAGTCCATGTTGATAAGTAAAATAAATAATGATGAATAAGTAGTAGTGAGGGGAGTTTGTTTCTTAAAATAGAGTGGAAGGAATAATGATGGTAGAACATCCAACATTTTGAAACTATCAACTTAGTAACTGATTCAGAGAAGATGGTCAATATGTCCTAAACTATTAAGTAAATGGCAAAATTTTAAGAAATTAAAAACTTTGACAAACGCTCTACAAATTACTTATTATTTTAAAAGAAAAAATATTAATTTATTGATAGAGAAACCTAGCAGATATAATCTTAAGTAAGTATTAAAGTTAATGTTATCAATAATGAAACAAACTTAAGTCATGTATCTACTGATAATGTACACCAAGGTAGACTTGAAAACTGACTGCAACTTTGAAGGTGCTCTTCACACACATAACCTCAATTGGCAACATCTGGGCAAGTCTTGGAGAATTAAGGTGTCTGCTCAAATCATTGACTGACCACTAAATTATGTAGACAGAGCAGCCCCCAAAAAGAAACACTAGAAGAAAATGACCAGATACATTCAGTTTCAGAAGATGGTCTGTGGTTTAAGTCCAGGCAGGTTACCAAAACAAACAACAGAAACCCACAATACTATGAGCCTTAGAAAAATAGAATGCACAGCTGCTACAATTTTATCTAAAATTCACAGCTATCTGCCCTATTACCACCACAACACATCAGTCTCAAAATTCACACATTCATGACAAGACATGAGAAACAGGAGAGTGTGAGCCATATTCAGCAGGCCGGGGAGGGGATGCGGTCAATAGAAATTGACTCGAGAATCCAGATGACATAACCAAATGAAAATTCCAGATTTGAAAAGAACAATAACTGAAATAAAAAATTCACTAGGTAGACTGAACAGCAGATTTTAAATAGCAAAAGTAGATTTTTAAAAAAGGAATAGTCCCAAAGATTTGTAGAACAATTTCAAGAATGTATGTATTGGGAGTCATAAAAGGAGGACTGATAGGGAGACAAGACATTATATTAAAAATATAGTGTCTATACACTTCCCATTTTAATGAAAAACATTTATTTCCAGACCCAATGAACACTAAGAAGCTCAATGAACACAGGCAAATATACAAATAAAATACAACTAGACAATGGCACCCCACTCCAATACTCTTGCCTGGAAAATCCCATGTTCAGAGGAGCCTTGTAGACTGCAGTCCAAGGGGTTGCGAAGAGTCGGACAGGACTGAGCGACTTCACTTTCACTTTTCACTTTCATGCACTGGGGAAGGAAATGGCAACCCACTCCAGTGTTCTTGCCTGGAGAATCCCAGGGACGGGGGAGCCTGGTGGGCTGCAGTCTACGGGGTTGCACAGAGTTGGACACGACTGAAGTGACTTAGCAGCAGTAGCAGCAGCAGACACATCATATTCAGATTCCCAAAATCCAAAAAAAAAAAAAAAAAAGTCTTGAATGGAGCAAGAGAAAAGCAACTCATATAAAAAAGGACTACAGTATGATTAATATTTAACTTCTCAAAAGAAACAAGAGGCCATAAGAAAGAAATGACATACTCAAAGTACTGAAAGAAAAAAAAAAAGTGCCACCAAGTAGTCTAGTAAAATTAGCCTTAAAGCAAAATATATTTCTAGATTAAAATGAATTAATAATATTTATTGCTAGGAGACCTGAAAACACAAGGGAAGTTCTTTAGGTTTAAGGAAATGACCCCAGACAGTAATTCAGATCCCCAGGAAAAAATGGAGCTCTCCAGAAATATGTAAGTAAATAAAAACTATATGCACGTATGTATAACGTTTTTCTTCCTTAACTTCTTTAAAGTTAGAAGATTGTTTAAAATGTCAATTCTAACACAGTATTAGATTTACAGTACATATATGAAGGTTTTATATATATATATATATATGTATATGTCAACACAAAAAATAGGGAGAAATGACATAGACCTTTACTAGTATGCTACATTTTAATTATGTCAGTGTTAACATAAGTGAATTGTGAAAGTTAAAAATGAATATTTCGATCCCTAGGGCAGCTAACCACAACACAAAATCTCAAAGAATACAGCAAAAATAATGAACAGAGAAATTTAAATGGTATCAACAAAGTTTTTGCTTAACATAAAAGACAGAAATTGAGCAATAGAAGAACAAAAGGAAGTGAGATATTAAGAAAACAAATAGCAAAAAGGCAGATATAAATCCAACTATATCATACTTACATTAAATATGAATTAGATGAACACTCCACTCTAAATTTAACACTTAGATGAAATGAATAAATTCCTAGAAAGTCACAAAGTACTAAAAACTGACTTGAGAACTAATAGAAAATCTGGATATACATATGCAAAATAATTAAATAGCAATTAAAAATGAGGGAAGAGGGGGAATGCAGGAAAGGAGTTTATGAAGCTCTGTATTAGTTGAATCTTTTATAGTAAGAATAGAGTTCTGAATTATCTGTGTGATAATAGAAACGTCAGTTTACTCCAGTTGTAGTTATTTAGAGTTCAATTTAACAATTAAATTCATAGAACACATCAGACTTCACCCAGCACCAGTGGTTATTTAGTTTTAAGAAAACAAATAGGAAATAACCCAGCATACAACGAAGCTGTGGTCTTGGACCTCCCAATCATAGCTTGCAGTGTGCCAGCCATGCTGTTTACAGAACACGCATGTTCATAGAAATGAAGCTGAAAATACACAGCTCCATCAGCTCTGGGGACCTGTAAGCTTTTAGTCTTCATCTCTTTGTTCTCATGTGTATGCCATCATGTCTCTGCAGCTTCACCTCAAATACCAGTTATTCATCAGTCATTCTCAATGATGAGGTATGGTTTGGTCCTCTAGTCCTTGTCCAGATCCTCTTTAAGCATAGAATTGTTCAAGTCCTGTTTCTAAAAATTCTTTCAGTTAAGGAGGAAAGGAAGGAAGGAAGGAAGACTGAACATGGATCAAATCTTCAATCATAAGACTGAACAAAAGTCAAAGAAACAACTGTTAGCTCCTTTTAAAAGGTCTGGACAGATATCACTCAAAGGTTAATAACAGGTACGTGTTAAGATTACAGGCATTTTTTTTTCTTATTTAAATTTTCACTTCTTTTGTACTTTTACAACAAGCACTAATTAATTTAGAAAAATGAAGCTATTTTCCAAAAAAAAATTATAAGGAATATGTATACTTATGGCTGATGCATGTTGATGTATGGCAGAAAGCAACATAAAATTGTAAAGTAATTAGCCTTCAATTAAAAATAAATTTTAAAACGTTTATATGCAATCAAGGGTTTGCTCAGTTGAGGAAATGAATAGTTGGCACAGATGGCAAATATTCTTACACTTGCCAATGTTGGAGTGACAATGAATGTCAGTGCTGTGTGGCATCCTTAAAAATTACATTTTAATTTTAACTAATTTTTTTTTTAATTCAAGCTTCCAAATAAACTTTAAACTGGAGAAAGGAAACTATTTTGAGTATATCTAATTTCTATTTTTGTAGCAGGTTGGGTTCTCAGGAAGGTAGCTCTGAAATAGACAGGTTTACCAGGAGTGCACTAGGGATCAGGTGGATCTGGAAAAGACGAGACTAAAGCAAGGCAAAGGAAAAGGTCAAGGGGCAATACAGTCTCAAGCTTCAGGATCCCCAGCTCTGAAGATAGGATGACCTTTCAGAGCTGTTCTGAGAATGGAGAGGGCTCGGAGGGGTAAGCGAACGGAAAGAGGTGGGGTAGGGCCATGACAAGCCTGTGCTGATGAAGATGGCCTTGAAGCAGTATATCCTCGGTAAGGTGACCCTTCACGTGAAGAGATACCTGAAGGGAGCTGATAGCTTGAGGCCTGTTTTCCTTCCAGCAAACCTCCCAGAAGCTGGGTAATCAGTCCTGAACAGGAATCTGGGCAGTACATTATAATGTTCACCACAATTAGAAAATGACAAATGAGTTAAGCCGAGTTTGTCCGGTAACACAGTCTGTGCAGCAGACACCATTAGTTGCCTGGTCAAGATCCAGCTTCTCCTTGTGTCTAATTTGTTTGAAGCAGGATGTGCTTAAGTCAGGTGACATAAGAGTGGTATCTAAACCAGTTATGAGAATCCTGCTCTCTGCTTTCCGGAGCCTCCCCCTACCCTCCCAGCCTCTGCAGTGGTTACTTGTGGCCAGGGGGCCTGATGGTAATAAGATAATGAAACTCAGGGAAATGTCTACAATAGGAATCTTGAAAATTATTTTGTTTTCTTTGTTAAAAAGGAACAGACGAAGCTGGCATCCTCTTAGCTCTTCCTAATTCCTTCTTCCTTTTCTTGTACACAGCTGTGGTACTTACAGCTGCAGGAGTTATTTTGCAACTGAGAGGAAAAGAAAGGTCAAGAGAACTTTTGAGTTTGTTCTGGCATTCATGAGCTACTCAATAAAGCCACAAACCCATCTCTTGGTTTCTTGCTCTTTGAAGAAAATAACCCCTAATTACTTCAATAGCTAAAATTGGATATTTTGCCACTGACAGCAAAGCATAACCCAAATCGACCCAAGTTATATGCTAGAATGATGACTCTTGAAAATATATAGTTGATATACATGTGTGTATGTTTATCAAATTACATGTTTTCAATAAGTTGGAAAGCCCCAAATACTGTGTCATTCTCTGAGAATTCACACTGCATATTAGCATGAATGATATTAGTTATTTGCATTAAGTATTCTGCCAGGGATAAACCTACTTCAACAAAGTTTATGCTACTTAAATATATTTGACCAAAAAATACCTTTTGAAACTTCACCTACTACTATGGAGTGGATTGGGAAACATTATTTAGTATGGGTTCTGATCCATCATGATCCATTAACTTGCTCCCTAGTTCTAGGATTATTTTCTGTAATATTCCTTGGAACATCCAGTTGAAGATGAATTAATCAAAAGCAGTAAAACGTGGTCATATTTTTTCTTATGCTCATGACTAGATTACTCAAGTAAGCAAACTGGCTCAGAAAAATCCATATGCTGAACTGTGTTTTAGGATGTGGTCAAAGCCCAAAAGACAAACATGTGTAGCAGCGCATTTGCAGGTTACAACTAACTTGCAAACTTTGTTTGCTGGTCACAGTTAGCATCCTGTGTCTCTCTACCATGGTTATTTTTATCTGCCTGCAGTCAGCCCCCTTTCACTGCTGGGCTGTCTTGCCCACTGACAGTGCAGAAAGAGAAGTGCAGCTTCCCATGCTGGAGAAGGAGGTTGCCCTCTATTTTGAGACAGAAAGTAATGATTATTGTGGCTGCTTTAACCAAGGTCCTGAGTAACTTCACAGCCTGACCTCTATATGTGTGTAATGTATATATATAATGAAGGGCTTTGGTACACTCCCTCCAAAACCATTCTAGAGTGAATGACTGCATACTGGCCTTGCCTTTCTCCTTGACCTGCGTCAGCAATGGGCCGTTTTCCCTCAATTGTTATTTATTCAGGTATTCTTCTGTAGGATGACTCAGAGTGTCTCACAGACACGTTAAACTAAAACTGTCTGAACCTGAACTTCTGATTTCTTATCCATCTTCCATATTCTGAGAACAGCACTATCACCACTGGGAAACGTAAAGCCAATCAGAAGCCTTGACACGCCTCTTACCCTCACATCTCATCCATTTTCATGTCCCAATTTGAAGGCTATGAACTCATGCACACCTGCATGAGTGTACCTGGAGGCCAAGCATCTCCATCTCTTGCCCAGACCACCACAAAGTACCTCCCTACTTCTACTCTGATGGTTTTATGATCTGTCTGTTCCCTACACATCATCTAGAATATTTTAAAAACTAAATCAAGCAAAGTCACTCCTTTGCTTGGTGGGAACTTTCAATTGCTTTCGATTGCACTAGTGATAAAATTACAGCTTCTTACTATGCCCTTGGCCGCACATAATCTGGACTCTGCAGTGTTCCAGCTTCAACACATTTCTTTTGCTCTATAGCCCAGACCTCAGCAGGGCTTCCCTCATAGCTGTCGGTAAAGAATCTGCCTGCCGTGCAGGAGACCTGGGTTCGATTCTTCGGTCAGAAATATTCCCTGGAGATGGAAATGGCAACCCACTCCAGTATTCTTGCCTGGAGAATCCCATGGACATATGGTCCTTGGGGTCAGAAGAGTCAGACACAACTTAGCGACTAAACCACCACCACCTCCAGACCACAGCAAACTACAGCCATGGGCCAAATCTACCCCACTGCCTGTTCTTGCAACGTTTTACTGGAACACAGCCACACTCACTCATAAACACCTATGGCTGCTTTTGCGTTGTAAAACAGAGTTGAATTTTAACAGACAACACATGTCCTGAAAAGCCTAAAAAACTGCCAGACCCTTTAGAGAAAAATGTGCCCACTCTTCCTCTAGAGTCTCATTAGCTTCCTTCCCCTCCCCTTGATCAAGATAAACTTTTAATTACCTCTAGCTTTGAACTCATCCTCCTTTCTGCTTGGAGAGAGTAAAATGTTTCTTTACAAAGTTTCTTCCATCTTTTCCTCAACGACTCATCTCAAAACTTAAATATTCAGAAGAGCTTTCCTTTATAACACTAACTAAAGTAGGGCACCCATCTCCCCAGGTACATGCTGCACTATCATATCCTGTTTCCTGCATGACACATTAAAAGAGAAATTGTCTTGCTCATGTTTTTGTTTGCCCGCTTTCTTCCACAAGACACCAAGCTCCAGGAAGTCAGGTCCCATCTCTGTCTTCCTCAGCACTGCTTCCCCACTGCCTAGAAAGTGACTGCACTTAGGATGTACTCAGCAAATATTTGTTGATTAAAAAAAAAGAAAAGTAACCAGTATAGCTATCTTTGCTAAATGGCATTCAGTCATTTAATTTCACACCTAACATAAATTTTCCACAAGAAATACTACGTTTCCTCTCCCCTCAAAACAGCCTAGAATACAAGAGAAGGTAACAACAAACACTGACATTGGGGCTCCAGCAGTTGTCTATTTGCTCTCTGTATTTATTCACACATGTATTAACCCAGTGAGGCTTCCCTGGTGGCTTAGTGGTAAAGAATCTGCTTGCAGTGCAAGAGACCTGGGTTTGATCCCTGGGTTGGGAATTTCCCCTGGAGGAGGGCATGGCAACCCCCTCCAGTACTCTTGCCTGGAGAATTCCATGGACAGAGGATCCTGGTGGACTATAGTCCACAGGGTCGCACAGAGTCAGACACGACTAAAAAGCAGCAGCAGCATTCATCCAGCCAATATAGATCGATACCACCTGTGGGCTGTGTGGGGCAAGACATGATTCGGGAGACTTGTCTGTTGGGCAGAAGCATGACTGATTATCTTACTATGACTAAGAGATTTTGAAAATCAAAGGGATGCCTTCTGAGATTTCCCCAATGCACTAACCTACTTATCCTGAACCATTGCCTCAAAGACTCAGTAAGAATTTTTTTGTTAACCCCAGGACAAGAACAGTCAGCATTGATCTTAAAAGCCCCAGTGGAAACTGCTCTGTAGAACTCAGCATGGTGAGATGTAGCTGAAGCATTCTATAGTGGGGATAAAGTAACGGGTGTTTCTTCTAGTGGCTATGAGTCTGAACTAGGGAGAGGGAGAAGCAGGTCGGAATGGAGGACCTTTTTTGAGCTCAATGAAATTGTACTTGGGCTTCCCTGGGGGCTCAGATGGTAAAGCGTCTGCCTGCATTGTGGGAAACCCAGGTTCAAGCCCTGGGTTGGGAAGATCCCCTATAGATGAAAATGGCAATCCACTCCAGTACTCTTGCCTGGAAAATCCCACAGATGGAGGAGCGTGGTAGGCTACTGTCCAGCAAAGAGTTGGACACGACTGAACAATTTCACGCTCTGCAATGGAGAGTTTCAGACACTCCATTGTCACTGGGTATTTAAGGAGCTAGACCAAATTTCATCTGACAGCTGAAGATAAGGTGAAGAAAAAAACAAAAATATAATTGTCCTCCTTTGAATGTGTGTGTGTGCGCGCGCTCGGTCACTCAGTCATGTCTGACTCTTTGTGACCCTATGGACTGTAGCCCACCAGGCTCCTCTGTCCATGGGATTCTCCAAGTAAGAATACTGGAGTGGGTTGCCATTTCCTACTGCAGGGATCTTCCCAACCCAGGGATCAAACCCACATCTCTCACATCTCCTNCTCGGTCACTCAGTCATGTCTGACTCTTTGTGACCCTATGGACTGTAGCCCACCAGGCTCCTCTGTCCATGGGATTCTCCAAGTAAGAATACTGGAGTGGGTTGCCATTTCCTACTGCAGGGATCTTCCCAACCCAGGGATCAAACCCACATCTCTCACATCTCCTGCACTGGCAGGTAGGTTCTTTACTTCTGAGCAAACTAGGAAGCCACCTTGAAATATGACACTGTAAATCATTTAGTCACTTCTCTTTGGCTATGGCCACATCTTGCAGGGACTTACCTTATTTATCTTTACAGCTCTATAATGTCCAACTCAGAGATGTTCACACAGAATTTCTTAGGTATTTGCTGAAGTAAATAGCAAGTACATTTTGAGAAAAGAGATTTTCTCTACGATTTCACCAGCAATGAATGCACCAGAAGCATTTGCATGTTTGTTTGTTTGTTTTTTAACTGCAGTAGGGTTGGTGTCCCATGCTACTAAATCCAAAGGTGGCTAATATAATCAATTTCTGAACCTTTCTGTAAATTGTACATACAGATAAATTTGCAGTGACAGTATTAAAAGATACTAAGGGTTTCTGATATTACAAGAAAAAGCTGCCTGGCAGTTGTCATCTTGTTGGGAAATGGCAAATGATGTACTTCACAATGATTAGCAAGCAATGATTTCATTGTCTTGCCCTTCAAGTTAGTTTTACCATGAGCTGCAAGATGGATATCCTGTGGGAAATTACCACTCTGCCCCAACCTTCTCTTTCCCACCACTAAGTCTTAACTGACATCATTTTATCGTTTTCAAGGAATCATTGCAGAGTTACTAAATAATAATAAAGTGATTCTTTTTAAGCATCTACACTTCTAGACAAAAAGGGGAAAAGAAAGGAATGTATAAGTGCTGTGTATACAGTTGCTATTTGTTTAGTCTGATTGAAGTATTTTGTATATATTGGTATAAATCTTTTCAATTTTAGCCTGTTCTCACTATGGAGAAGATTGTTTTTAAAAGACTCTTTTGGCTGTTTTCATTTTCACACTTGAGAGCCTCTCCTTGCTAAATTATTCCAGTAAATATTCATCCATCTTTTTCCTATTAGCCACCATCTTTCTTACATCAGTGAGTCTTTGTACTAGAAACATCAAAATTAATCGTTAGCAATGATTACATTAATCCAAGTTAATAATCCTTTTAATCCAAATTAATTAATACAAAAGCTCAATATTGCCGTGTTATTAACAAAAGTAAAATTGTTAGGATGGAAGAGATCATAATGTAGGAATTTTGCTTTGCTTGGAAAGCCAGGTCTTTATTTGATACCAAAAAGCCCAGGCTGAAGCCCTTAAACCATCCAGATAAAAATAAGAAGCTAATAAATTATTTTGAGGATTGTGGCCAAGGATAAATGTTTGTATTTCACCACTTTTCAAGGAATTTTCATGTATTTGAACAACTGTGAATTAATTCTGACCAAAAGGAAAATGAAAAAATAGTTTACAGATAAGGAAATGCAGATAATTTTTTTTCTTTTTTTTAGTGAATTTTTTAAAATAAAAAAATAATAGTATTCTAGCTTAATATCAATTGAGCTATCATGTGGTTGAGAAGAAACAAAACTGTAGGCCCCCTTACAGGTGAAACATACAAACTCACTGTCCATCAGAACCTTGCAAGGCAAAGATCCAATTTATTTCTGACTCTACTGTTATAAGATATCTGAATTTGTAGGAAAGGGTAAATGTTGCAGAAGTTGTAGTTAAAAAAAACTTCAGGCTGTATTTTGCAATCTTCTTAGGGCAGACTCTATTTCTTATGCATTTTTGTGATTTTCCATAATGCCTAAAACAGTTCTACAAATATAGGAGATGTTCAATGCTCACTTACTAACAGAATGGAATTAGTGCTAAATCAAACTGGTAAACCTAGACAGTCCTAAATTATACAGTGATTTATCCACACTTTACACTTAAATATTATGAAAAGCCTCAATTTGTCATGTATTTAAAACTTTTTAATCTCTCCTGAAAATTCAAATTCATATCAGTTCAGTTCAGTCGCTCAGTTGTGTCTTATATAAATGGATAAATTAATACCAATTCTTAGTGAACTATAAGCAGATTTTATAGAAGACTAGTTTTTGAATTATGTATTCTATCAGCCTAATATATGGTTATGGTTTATCATTCAGAGTAAGCTAAAGAAATGCTGTGATCTTTAAGACGCACATTTCAGAGAAGCTTTTCTTTCTAATTCAAAGATACTTTATATTGACCTGTCTTGCCTAATTTTTCATTCAAATAATTCATTATCCACCTTTTAAAATAAACTTGTAATTTTAGAACACTTTTCAATTCAGTTGCTCAGTTGTGTCCAACTTTTTGCTACCCTATGGACTGCAGCACCGTCCATCACCAACTCCTGGACCTTGCTCAAACTCATGTCCATCATGTCTGTGATGCCATCCAACCATCTCATCCTCTGTCATTCCCTTCTCCTCCCACCTTCAATCTTTACCAGCATCAGAGTCTTTTCCAAGGAGTCAGTTCTTTGCATCAGGTGGCCAAAGTATTGGAGTCTCAGCTTCAGTATCAGAATGAATATTCAGAACTGATTTCCTTTAGGATGGACTGCCTCTTGAGAAATCTGTATGCAGGTCAGGAAGCAACAGTTAGAACTGGACATGGAACAACAGACTGGTTCCAAATAGGAAAAGGAGTACGTCAAGGCTGTATATTGTCTCCCTGCTTATTTAATTTATATGCAGAGTACATCATGAGAAACACTGGAATGGAAGAAACACAACTGGAATCAAGATTGCCAGGAGAAATATCAATAACCTCAGATATGCTTATGACACCACCCTGATGGCAGAAAGTGAGGAGGAGCTAAAAAGCCTCTTGATGAAAGTGAAGGAGGAGAGCGAAAAAGTTGGCTTAAAGCTCAACATTCAGAAAACGAAGATCATGGCATCCGGTCCCATCACTTCATGGGAAATAGATGGGGAAACAGTAGAAACAGTGGCAGACTTTATTTTTCTGGGCTCCAAAATCACTGCAGATGGTGACTGCAGCCATGAAATTAAAAGACGCTTACTCCTTGGAAGAAAAGTTATGACCAACCTAGATAGTATATTCAAAAGCAGAGACATTACTTACTGGAAGAAGCACAAGCTGGAATCAAGAACTGCCGGGAGAAATCTCAATAACCTCAGATATGCAGATGACACCACCCTTATGGCAGAAAGTGAAGAGGAATTCAAAAGCCTCTTGATTAAAGTGAAAGAGGAGAGTGAAAAAGTTGCCTTAAAGCTCAATATTCAGAAAACTAAGATCACAGCATCCACTCCCATCACTTCATGGGAAATAGATGGGGAAACAGTGGAAACAGTGTCAGACTTTATTTTTGGGGGCTCCAAAATTACTGCAGATGGTGACTGCAGCCATGAAATTAAAAGACGCTTACTCCTTGGAAGGAAAGTTATGACCAATCTAGACAGCATATTCAAAAGCAGAGAGATTACTTTGCCAACAAAGGTCAGTCTAGTCAAGGCTATGGTTTTTCCAGTGGTCATGTATGGATGTGAGAGCTGGACTGTGAAGAAAGCTGAGCGCAGAAGGATGGATGCTTTTAACTGTGGTGTTGGAGAAGACTCTTGAGAGTCCCTTGGACTGCAAGGAGATCCAACCAGTCCATCCTAAAGGAGATCTGTCCTGGGTGTTCATTGGAAGGAATGATGCTGAAGCTGAAACTCCAATACTTTGGCCACCTCATGTGAAGAGGTCATTGGAAAAGCCCCTGATGCTGGGAAGGATTGGGGTCAGGAGGAGAAGGGGACGACAGAGGATGAGATGGCTGGATGGAATTACCAACTTGATGGACACGAGTTTGGGTAAACTCCGCGAGTTGGTGATGGACAGGGAGGCCTGGCATGCTGTAGTCCATGGGGTTGCAAAGAGTCGGACACGAGTGAGCGACTGAACTGAATTGAAAGCTTGGACTTCCCTGGTGGCTCAGACAGTAAAGCATCTGCCTACAATGCTCAAGATCCGGGTTCAAACCCTGGGTTGGGAAGATCTCCTGGAGAAGGAAATGGCAACCCACTCCAGTATTTTTGCCTGGAAAAACCCATGGATGGAGGAGCCTGGTAGGCTACAGTCCATGGGGTCGCTCAGACATGACTGAGAGACTTCGCTTTCACTTTCAAAGCTTGGACTCTGTCAGCCTTTGCCATGATTCTCTGATGAACTGTCCTCTGCTCAAGCCACTCTATGAATACGCATATACCCTCAGCTTAAAACATCCCCAGTTATGCTGTTGGGGAGACATTGATTGCGGAAAGATATCCAGTGTTCTTCTTACTTACTGCAAGAAATAAATCCTTCCTTCTCCTGATCTTTGGCTTGGTATGTCTTTTGACTCAACACCCACCAAGGGGGAACCTAGTTTTAGGGTAACCAGACTGACACTGCTGTCCTTCTGGGCAGGTCCAAGGTCAGAATGGGTGCTAGAAACTAACTTTTCCATCTTCCCCGCTTCCCCAGGGTCTCCTGCTAGTGCTAGTCATGTCCAGCTCTTTGTGATGCAATGGACTGTGGAGCCCGCCGGCATCTTCTGCCCATGGTATTTTTCAGGCAAGAATACTGGAGCACGTTGCCATTTCCCCCTCCAGGGATCAAATCCAAGTCTCCTGTGTCTCCTGCCCTGCAGGCAGATTCTTCACCTGCTGAGTCATTGAGAAGCCCCCTAGCAAAGCAGGCCACATTGGTAAAACTAAAGCGACAAGATCACTGCCTTTGCCAAGGTCCCACCGCACACCAGGGGAGGGGGCTATGGGGAGGGAGGACACAGCTGGGTGAGGATTTGGAAGCAAGAAATTCAAAGGGCTCACAAACTGTTGATTATCACTGAAGAGCTGATGGATCTTTTGAGAAGCTCCTGTAATAAACAGTCAAACCATTTGCCTGGGAATTTCCTGGAAAACTAAAGTGATACTAAAAGACAGTAGAACGGTATGCTAGTTTCCTATGGTTCCTGTGATAAATTACCTGAAATTTAGTGGCATAAAACAACACACATGTGTTATCTCACAGTCTGGAGGCCAAAAGCCGAAAATCAATCTCGGTGGGCTACAGTTACGGTATCCACAAGGCTGGTTCCTTCTAGAAGCCCCTGGGGAGAATTCTTGTCCTAGTCTTGTCCAGCTCCTAGAGGCTGCGTTCTCTGGCTCATCTTCCCTTCAGCTTTGAGGCTAGCAGTGGAGTATCTTCTCTCCTCTCTGACCTCTGCTTCTGTCTTCACAGCTTTCTCCCCTAATTCTGTGGCCTCTCTTTTTAGGGGGACACTTCTTTTCATTGATTTATTTTCACTTTTGGCTGTGCTGAGTCTTCATTGTCGCGCAGGCTTTTCTCGCGCCGGGGCTCCGCTCTAGTTGCAGTGTGTGTGCTGGGGAGCACAGGCTTGGGAGACCAGGCTCAGTGGCTGTGGGTCATGGGCTTAGTTGCTCCGCAGCATGTGGGATCTTCCTGGGTGAGGGATCCCACCTGTGTCTCTTGGATTGGCAGGTGGATTCTTTACCACTGAGCCACCACGGAAGCACAGGAAGACTCTTCTGATTCAACTGGATCCCCGGAGAATCCAGGAAAATCTCCCCATTTTAGGACCTTGACTTAGTCCCTGCAAAGCCCCTTGGCCATGTTCCCTAACATACACATGCGCTCTGAGGATGGAGACTGGACATCACTGGGAGTGGGGAGGGGTGGGGAGAGGTGGGAAGGGGCACACTATTCAACAAAGTCATATTAGAGTCCTTACGGCTGTGGTTCAAGTGTCCAGGCTGAACGTGGGAGAAGAGAGTTCGGATCTCAAGCCCACTCCCTGCCCTGACCCTCAGGGAGGCCTGGGTTAGTGAATCTACCACCCCGTGGAGGTCGGGCAGGCTCCTGGCTTTGTTGCACTCCCTGGCAGGCAGGCAGGCAAGGCCATACAACCCTCCAGTTCCTTGACCGAGGAAACAGACTAGAAAGGGTTTAAGGATTTGCCCCGGAGGGGTGGGGCGGGGCTAGAGACACCCCCACCCACAAACCCCCCACAGTGACTCTGCTTGTTCCAAAACCCGAGAGCGCCGAAGTTGCTGCCTTTGGCTGGGAGTGGGCGGGTGCAGAGTACAGACAAGCCTCCCTGCGCTCTCCCTGCCCCTCCCTGCTCCCGAAGACACAAGCGCCCGAGCTCTCTGCCCGCGGTCTCTTCCCCCAGCCGCCGCCGCCGCCGAGATGCCGCCCTCCGGCCTGGACCTAATGAACGGCCAGGTGCTCCCCGCCTTTCTGCTCTGCAGCGCGCTGCTGGTCATCAAAATGTACGCGGTGGCCGTTATCACCGGCCAAGTGAGGCTGCGGAAGAAGGTAGGTGCCGCTCTCGGGGACCCCCAGTCCCGCGTGCGTGCGCTCACGTCTCCCGCAGCCGCCGGGAAGGCTGGAGTCGGGGACCCTTGGCCGAGAAGTCATCCCGGCCCCCGGAGCGTGCGGGAGCGGGCTGGGAACGACCTGCCCTTCCCAGCCCTGTGGGATGGCTCCTCTGTGGCCCGCACGTCCCTGTCCCGTGGTTGGTTTTGCTTTCATCCGAATTTGCGCGTTGTCCTTGCGCAGGGGCCGTGCTCACCTCGGTAGCGCTCCGGTCTCAGTATTGGCGCCGCCTAGGTGAGCACTGGCCCGGTGTTTTAAAAGCGTTTTACCCGCTTGCTGCATCCCAGGTAAGTTCTCGGCACAGCCAGATTCCCGAGTCCCATGAGCTTGCAGGGGCGCTCAGCCTCCCTCCGACCCGGCGGTTTCCCGCACCGGAGAGCTGATATATGGGTGGGGTGGAAACCGACCCAACAGGAGCCCCGAGAAACCTTTCAGTGGAAATTCCCGACTGGCTCTCGGCGAGGTCGTTCCCAAACCCACCGCAGCCTTCGCACGGCGGATCTCGGGCCAGGCTCCCCTGGAGATCAGCCTTCGCACGGCGCATCTCGGGCCAGGCTCCCCTGGAGTTCTCCGAGAGGAATTTCCCCCACCGGAGCCCCGGAGCCAAAACAACAATAAAGACTGACGCCAAGATCTGGGCCGGTGTGGGGTGAGGCGGGGCTCGAGGAGCCACTGGGCGGGAGGGCTGGTTCCAGCCAGAGCCGGCGGAAACCTTCCGGGCAAACTCGCCAGCCATCCTGAGCGCCACTAGGGATAGCTGATTATTCACCAGGTATTTCAGAGAGGAGATGTCCCCGGCCCTGCCCTTTGCCCAGCTCAAAGGCAAGTCGCGGCTGACTCGGACATCGTCCTGAAGGTGGACGGTGGGGGGCGGGTGGTGGTCTTGCTCAGCCCCGAGTCTGAAGAGGTATGGACAAGGCAGGTCAGCTTCCCAGGTGAAGAAACCCCTGGAGCAGAGAGAGACGCACTGGTCATCCTGGCCTCTCCCTGCCCAGTACCCACCCCACGCGCGGGGAAAGCCTCAGGGAGTCTTTCTCACAGACTGAGTCCTTGGATTGAGCATTAATCCCCATCATGGTGGGGAGGAGGGGGCCGTATTCCACTTCTGATCCACACCAGAAACCTGGGCTCCCACAGATGATGTTGCCTGTGATGGCAGGGTTTGGATCCAGGTGCCCAGCCGCGGAGCCCACACCCTGCCATGGGGGGATGGCATTCTGCCAGGGCCACGCTGCGCCCAGAGCTTTCCTTTTCACGTGGATTAGGGAAGGAAGAGTCAAACCTATTGGGGTGCCTTTCTGTCGGGTCAGTAGGGCGTGGCAGAAGGAAACCTCCACGCGGGGCTGTCCCCCGGTTCTCCCAACCCTGTGAATTTCCCTCTCATCCCTGCTCCCTGCGTTCAGGGGGAACTGCCCAGTGGGGAGGTGACTCGGGGATGCTCTGGCTCCTCCACCCATTAGCCTGGGGATCGTGGTCAAGTTTGAGAGTTTGACTTCCTCATTTGTAAACTTCAGGGTAGTCACGTAGTGCCAGGAGAGTTCAGTGCCTGGCACTGAGCAAATGCTCCCACCATTGTTAGTCTTCATTACTTATTAACAATTGGAATTAACATGATCGGACACAGGTCTCCTGGTGGGGGTACATCCCAAGGCCTGCCCACCCTGCTCCCCGGTCCCTGCTGTGCTTCTGCTTCCAAAGCCTGCACTGCCACGGCTCCTGGCCCGGCCAACGTGTATTCATGCTGTCTTCAGGGGTGAGCAGCCACCTTCGTGTGGTAGATGATCTCAGTGTGATCTGGAGTTGACAGATGAGGAAGCTGAGACCCAGGGAAGTTCAGATACCTGCAGTTAGTTTCTGTGGGGCTGGGTTTCTCCCTGGGGCCTGTCACATCTCTCTCACTGCTCTCGGTTCAAAGTCTAAATGCTTAGGGTGCCTCTAGGACCCCTGCAACTTGATCTCGTAACTCGGTCCCTTGCTTCTCGCTGCTCCAGCCACGCTGGTTTTTCATCCTTCACGCATGTTCTTCTTCCGGCCCCAGGGCCTTTGCACATGCTGTTCCTGATGCCTCGAATGCTGTTGCTATAACCCTCCCATTTTCTGGTTAACGTTGCTGCACCCTTCAAGTCTCAGCTTTACTGTCACGGCCTCAGAGAAGCCTTCTCTGATTCCCAGACTTGGCCGGATCTCCCATGAACATTCTCAAAGCTAACCCTGTCTTCTTTTTCCTTACTCTGACCACCTGATCTTTTCTGATTCATTGGCAAATCCCTCATTACACAGTGAGCTTCCCAAGAGCGGGGATAAGGGAGCCTGTTTCTTATTCTTTTCACCCTGCTATATAAAAAAATACCAGAGACTGGGTGGCCTAGCAACAACAAAAATTTATTTCTCACAGTTTTAGAGATTGGGAAGTCCAAGGTCAAGGCACCGGCAGGTTCAGTGTCTGGCAAGGGCCCACTTCCTGATTCATAGACGGCTATCTTCTTGCTGTATCCTCACACCGCAAAGAGGTGAGGGAGCTCTCTGGAGTCTCTTTTATGAATGTTGATCTCATTCAAGAGAGCTCCACCCTCATGACCTCATCACCTCCCAAAGGCCCCACCTCCCAACACCATCACACCGGGAGTTAGGTTTTAACACAGGAAATTTGCAGGGACATGAGCATTTAGTTCATAGCAGCTTTGTTCATGATGAGTCACCAGCGCTCAGCACACAGTAGGAGGTCACGGATGCTGCTGAATAGACATGTATGTGACTGCGTCGCCACAGACCTAGTCCACTGGGCCGTCCAGCTCATGAACAGTAATTCTCAGCTGATGTATTCCAGGCTTTTGCCAACCCTGAGGACGCTCAGAGACACGGAGGCCTCCAGTATTGCCGGAACGACCCAGATGTGGAACGCTGCCTCAGGCAAGTACCCTTGGCCCTTGGCCAGATCACAGCCTGCCCTTTCAAACCCTCTTCTGAACAAGGGGTGCTTGGAGGATACCCAGGGGCCAAGATCTTCTGCCTTCTGAATCCTCTTAAACGGTTTTAATTTATTCATTGATTTCATTTCTAGTTAAGTATTAGTTAAGAAAAGAAGAGTTAGGAAAAGTATTGTAGTACGTCCTCATGGCTCAGGATGACAGAGTTAGAAAAGGTTATTCAGTGCGAATTCATTCAGTCCATCTGTAACCTCTGACCTGCAGAATCTGCTCTCCAGGGCTCATGCTGTTACCGGTGTCTTATGCACCTTCTTGGAGAAACTTCTCCTGCATTTACAACACACACGCTGTGCTTTTTTCTCTGTATCCCCAAAGGATCACTCTTTACCCATTGATTTATACTGTGGGTTTTTTTAATGTAACAACAGAAATTGTTTCATGTCAGCCTAGATAGGGGCCTCATTCATCACATCAGTGCCATAGTATTTATGCCGTTTCTCTGTGGAATGGATGGTCCGTAGTTGATCCAACCTCTTCCCCTCTGATGGCATTTAGGCTAAGTCTTTCTCTGTTATGAACAGAGTGCGTCAAAACTTCTTTCCTTTGCCTTTGTGTGTACGTGTGAACAAACCTGCAGGTTGCAATCAAATGGTAAGAAATACTGTCTAATGGTGCCTACGTCCACTCCTACCACTGGTGTGTGAGATGTGTCTCTATGCTCCTGCTAACTCAGTGGATCCATCTTTGGCTGGATCCCTGTCAACATGACGGGTGAAAATGTATGTCCCTTTTCACTTTTACGGTGCGTTTCTTCCTTCCTTCCTTTCTTTTTTGGCTGCGCTGGGTCTCTGTTGCTGCGCATGGGCTTTCTCTAGTTGTGGCTAACCACAGGACCACCAGGGAAGCCCCTTTACTTTGCATTTCCGAGTGAAGTGGAACATCTTTTCGCAGGCTTAGCTTTCTCCAGTCAATCAAAAACAGTTTTTTCTTATAGAGATCAGAACTGTTCATTGCAGTTTGGGAATATTGAAAACGTGTAGAGGATAAGGGGGAAAACCACTCACAGTTCCAATCACTGCTGACATGTTCTTCTATCTCCTCTTTGCCATCTGTCTAAATATTTTTCGTAGCATAACATGTGCATTGCACACCTAATTTGGGGTTCTGCTTTTTTTCAGATAACGTTACTTCATGAAGACTTTCCATGTCAGTAAACACTACTCAAAAAGTGACTCTTAAAAAAGAGCTGTGTAGGGAGTTCCCGGGAGTCTAGTGGTTAGGACTTCGTGGTTTCACTGCTGTGGGCTGGGTTCAATTCCTGGTCAGGGAGCTGAGATCCCACCAGCCTCACGGTGCGGCCGAGAAAAGAAAGGGGCTGTGTAAAATTCCATCAGATGTTAATTTCACATAGCTGGTCTCAGTGGGTATTTTGGCAGTTTCCTCTGCTGTTTTACACCAACAGGCTGGAGAACCAGGAGGAGACCCTCCCCCAGGGATGGGGATTGTCAGTGGAGTGGAATGAGGATGGGAAGGATGGGCAGCTTAGACAGGAGGGAGACAGAGATAAACCCTCACATGGTTCTTATCACATCCCCATGAGTTGCAGGCAGACATGGTGGGACAAAGCAGTAAAAATAACAGAGATTCTTTTACTGAAAGAAAGTCAGTGAGGTTTTTCCTTACATTTTTCTTGGCCGTTGAAAATGACACATGTACTTGTGGGTTTTTTTTTTAAGTTACAGAAATGCATAATATAGAAAGTGAGATTCATTGCTATTTCACCCTTTCTAATGTAACTACGGGCTTCCCTGGTGGCTCAGTGGTAAAGAATCCGCCTGCAATGCAGGAGACATGAGTTCAGGCCCTGCACTGGGATGATCCCCTGGAGAAGGAAATGGCAACCCACTCCAGTAGTCTTGCCTGGAAAATCCCATGGAGGGGCTACAGTCCGTTGGGTCACCAAAGAGTTGGATACAACTTAGTGACAACAACAATGTAACTACAGGATACAGTCCTTCATATGAGTTCCACCCATCTGTCCGTCCATCTGTCCGTCCATTCCACATTTAATGAGCACTTCCTAAGCATCAGGGGCTTCCCTGGTAGCTCAGCTGGTAAAGAATCTGCCCACAATTCGGGAGCCCTGAGTTCGAGCCCTGGGTTGGGAAGACCCCCTGAGAAGGGAAAGCCTGCCCACTCCAGTATTCTGGCCTGGAGAATTCCATGGGCTGTATAGTCCATGGGGTCACAAAGAGTCGGACACGACTGAGCGACTTTAACTTCACTTCCTAAGTGTTACGTACTGTGCTGAGCACTAGTTGTACTTTGGTGAACAAAAGCCTGACCCATCATGATAATCCATACATGACCCTCACGCCACCTGGTTATGGGGGAGGGAGTGATTAGTAGCTGGGACAGCAGGCTGCCAAGACTGTATATACCCCGAGCCAGCTCAGAACATCCACCCGGAGGAGCGTTTGTCTTCTCGCAGGGTGTGAGAGCTCTGCGTAGCAAAGCTTACTCGTGGCACAGGAGTAGTTACACAGGTTCCCGAGTGCTTTATTCCTACTGGCTGTAACCATGCCAGGGAGAGACCACGCACCTGCCTGGTGCCAAGACACTGCCAACTGCCCCCCCACCTCCACCCCCCCCACACACAATTTAATTTTTATTTCTGAACAAAAGGACCCATTATCTACAATCTGATGTTTTAGTCACTAAGTCATGTCTGCCTGGAGCCCACCAGGCTCCTCTGTCCATGGGATTTCCCAGGCAAGAATACTGGAGTGGGTTGCCATCTCCTTCTCCAGGGGATCTTCCTGGCCCAGGGAACAAACTCGTGTCTCCTGCCTTGCAGGTGGATGGTTCACCGCTTGAGCCGCCAGAGAAGCCCCTTCTGTCTGCTGTACGAACGCGCAAATGGCTGAAATTCAGTTCAGCGCCTTGTGAGCGCCTCGTACCCAGTAATGTTTCCTATAATTCTGTGAGTGTTTACTGGGGACCTCCCATGGACTGGCACTTACTGGGACTTACGATGCCAGACCCGGGGGGGCCCCTGGGCCCTCAGGGCTCCTCCTACTTCACAAAGCACCATGAAACCTCAAGGGCACAGAGAATCCCACAGCCTGCCGTCTGCTACCAGATAACTGGCTGGAACCTGATGGGAGATGCCCTGGAAGCAAACGTGAGTTAAATATTAGCCCAGGGCTTTTAGTGCAGCCAGGGCCACCTCCTACACAAACAGGAAAACACTTAGGCCCTGGTCCTTAGAGCACAGATCTGCCTTGTGGATGAGGCTGGAGCCCAAACGTGAGCCCCACTCTAGGGGAAGTCGGAAAACAGATTTCAAGGAAAGTTTTGAAACCCAAGCTCATCCTTTTGGTGAATCCCTACGGTTTTCCTGGTAACTGAGCCGGTAAAGAATCCACCTGCAATGCAGGAGAGTCCAGTTCATTTCCTGGGTCGGGAAGATCCCCCTGGAGAAGGGATAGGCTACCCACTCCAGTATTCTTGGGCTTCCCTGGTGGCTCAGATAGTAGAGAATCTGCCTGAAATGCAGGAGACCTGGGTTTGATCCCTGGATCAGGAAGATCCCCTGGAGAAGGGACAGGCTACCCACTCCAGTATTCTTGGGCCTCCCTGGTGGCTCAGACAGTAAAGAACCCGCCTGCACTTCGGGAGACCTGGGTTGGATCCCTGGGTTGGGACGATCCCCTGGAGGAGGGCATGGCAACCCACTCCAGTATTCGTGCCTGGAGAATCCCATGAACAGAGGAGCCTGGCAGGCTACAGTCCATGGGCTCGCAAAAAGTTGGATACGACTGAAAGACTAACAGTTTCACTTTTCACTGAAGTCTGGCAATGTGTCTTTTGACCAAATTCTGAGTTTGTGTGAATGCAACTGCTGTGGGTGGGTAGGGCAGGGGGCTCTCTAAGTGGTCCCGAGAAAAGAAGACAATAAGCACCTGACCCAAACTTTGGGATGGTTCTGATTATCTGGAGTGTATGGACATCATCTGAGTGAACCGGTTTGTCAGGAGATTGGGTCCCGACCTCTGCATTAGGAGCCCCTTAAGACACCACCCAGCACATTATTTGTGGATGGTGGACAGAGGCCCAGAGACAGAGAGACCTGGGTGAGGCCAAGTGTCTAATGAGCACCCAGCGGCCGCAGGCTGCAGGCCTTGCACACTTCCTCCCCTGCCCCTGTGCCATAAAATGTTTTTTATTAATTGGCCTGCCCGTCTGAGGGCGTTGGGGAGTCTGGCAAAACCAAGAGGGGAAATTAGCTTTAGCAGTTGTGTCCAGGACAGGGCTGGTGATGGTGATGATGACAAAGAGGGAGACAGCTAAATCAGGGCAAAGCTGCTCCTTGCCAGGAGGCCTCCCTGGTGGCCCAGTGGTAAAGAATCCCCCTGCCAACACAGGAGACACAGGTTGGATCCCTGGATCGGGACACTCCCCTGGAGAAGGAAATGGCAATCCATTCCAGGATTCTCTCCTGGGAAATCCCACGGACAGAGGAGCCTGGTGGGCTGCAGTCCATCGTGTCACAAAAGAGTTGAACATGACTGAGTGACGGAACAGCAACCAGCTGAGTGCCAGGCAGGCTTCTAAGCACCCACTAGGGGCCAACTCGGTCCACTTCGCAGTGACCTTCCAAGGGCCGAACTAGTAGCTGTAGAGGAGGAAGCTGGTCAGCCACGGCCACAGCGCTCGTGACGGCTAAGCTGCCCTTGAGCCCAGGCCGTCAGATATGGGCTCTGCCTTCCTTGCAAGAATGCAGTTTAACTCTATTTCATACCTGCCTTTAAAACTAAGCAGCCTTCACCTTGTATCAAGGTGACTCCCAAGAAATCATCCGTGTGGATAGAGAGCGGGCCTGACATAAAAGGAGAGAGCCGGCTGGCTGCCAGCTGCCGTCCCTGCCCAGGAGGGGCGGGGCAAGGCGGAGAGGGGGACAGGGCCCTCTCCCTACCCGCCACCTGATGCAGTAAAGTGCAGCTAGTGTTGCAATATCTGGTGAGGGGAAGGGGCCGGCCTGATGCTGCAGGAGGTCACGCAAGTCCAAAGCAGAAACTGCTTTGAGCGATCTTCACCTAAAAAAAAAGTGGTTGTTATTGGAATGACACGTTTTTGCCCAAGCATCTGTCTGGTACGTGACTCTTTCCATGTCTCTCTGCTCAGATCCTGGGGTGGGAGGAGGGCGTGAGTTACCTTGCCTCATCCAGCTGATTTCCCCACGTCTCCTCCATCCTTACCACTTCTGGCTTCGCTGGGGCCCCGATGTGGTATTCAGTGTACCAGAGGGAGGAGGATGGGAGACTGGGGACCCCAGGGGCTGAAGGTCAAAGCTGAGGGGCTTTATCAGCTCCCAGATGCCTCTGCTCCCTCGAAGGTGAACCCCTGAGTCCTCTAGTCCGGAATGCAGGTGCCAAGAGGTGGGGCCACTCCTCCCATCCTATGCCTCCTCCCCACCCTGAGTCCCCTGATTTCTTTTTCTCACCTGTGCTTGGGGTTTGGCCAAGGATCCTCTCAACAGCTTTCTGAGAAGTGACTCACTCTTAAAGTGTAAATGCCTCTTTTAAGGAGAAGTGTCTGAATGAATGGGTATCATATGCTAGTTATGCTTTTCCTGAAACTTTCCCAGAAACGTCCAGGATGACAAAAATACCAGCTGGGGCCATCCCACGAGTCACCTGTGGGAGGCAGAGCACATTCTGGGACACACAGACTTCACGTGAAATAGGTTCTCCGAGGTGTGTGTGGGGAGGTTGTTGTTACACGGCTCTTTCTCCACAGCATGGGATGATTGTAGAGCCACAGTTGCTGCCTCTTCCCAGATAACACAAGGGACTTGTTCAGTTGATTAAGGAACGGGAGTGCCCCCATCCTCAGTCCCCCCTCCCTTTTTTCCCTGAAGCCAAGAGCCAGCCAGCTTCTTTCCCGTGGGCATCCAGCAGTATTTCCTCCAGCTGCTGAGACCGGCCCTGCTATACACTTGTGTTCCCTGGGGCTGGGTTCCAAGGTCGGGCTCTGTGAGATAAGAAGGAAGACTCTTGTTTGGTCCAGGATATGGGGACAGAGACTCCAACTGCTGTGTCCCAAGTTTGACCTAAGAAAGATCCAGGCCCTGATGGGTTTATGGGAGCTTTTGTACGTCCAGATTGAATTCCAGACCCTTTACTCTGCTTCCTGAGGGCTTTCTCCCCTGCTTATCTTGATCCTGCCTCATTCCCTCTTATGACCACATTTCAGACATGTGTGGAATGCTCACTTACTAGGCCTTGAACACGCTCTGCCCAGTCCCACCTCGGGGCCTTTGCACATGCCCATCCTTCTCCCTGGAGAGTTCATTCCTCCACAGATGGCCCCTCATCTTTCAGGCTTTACCACAAATGTCTCTTTCCCTGACCACACCCACCCTAGTCATGCTGCAGAGACCCCTGTGGCCCTGGGTTGCAGAGTGCTCCTCCTCCCCACCCTGCCCAGTTCCGAGCACCCACATACCATGGCCCTTGGCTGAGACTCTCCTTGCAAGAGTGGGACGGAAGAGCAGGACCACAGCAGGTCCCCACTTAGGGGCTGCTGGGCTGGGCCGGGCTTGCTGGTGCAACCTTGGTGAAACCTTCCAGCTGAAAGGCTTGGAGAAGGGGCTTCGCTTCCAGCAGCATCTCCACGCCTCACACACGTGGCCTTTCCTCAGGGGAGGTCACGGTTCGGGCACTGTGTTCCTGTTTATTTGCGCCTCCAACATGCCATCTCTGGCTTCATTCTCTTGCTCAGCCTCTAATTTATGGGCCTCGACCTCCCTCCACAGAGGAAGCTGCCCATTAGCAGGGTCATGGAAAATGTAAACCGACTCTTAGCAGAAGTGGATGAGTTTTCTTTGTTGGTCATTTTTTTATGGCCGGGTTATACACAGCCACCCCCACGCTCACTCCCATCACCGCGCATACACACACACTTGATCATTTTAAAGAAAGAAAGAAGCATGGTAGCACAGAGGAAACAGCCTCACTACTGCCCAGCGATTGGCTGGCTCTGTGAGTGGAAGTTGTGACTGTTACTCCTGAATACCTGAGAGGAGGGAGGGTTTGCTTAGATTTAGGGGCAGAAGAAGACAGAGCCAGGCGTGGATGTCAGACATGTGCCCTTAGCCTGTCCTACTGGGGAGGGCCCAGGAACCTGCATTCAGAAGGAAGCAGCCTCGGAAAAGCCCTGCCTTGGGGAGGTACACAGCATGGGCTGGGGAGTTCCTTGGTCGTCTAGTGGTTAGGATTCAGCACTTTCACCACTGTGTCCTGGGTTCAATTCCTGGTCAGGGAACTGAGATCCCATGAGCTACATGGTACAGCCAAAATTGAAAAAAAAAAAAAAAAAAAGATCAGGGGCTGGAGGCAGCCTAGGCCCCGCCCCAGCTCTCACACAACCCCACTGAGCCCCACTTTTCCCTGCTGGTGTCCAAGGCCAGAAGGGAGGACAGGGGAGATGGTGTCAGGCGCTGGGTCCTGGCGGGCCCTGGGGCTCGGTAGGAGGACCCAAGCGGCAGCCCTTCGTGGCTCCCAGGCCATTAACAGGGCTTCGCTTCCTGAGCTGCTCGCAGCCACCAGCTTGGGGTCACAGTCCCCCTCTGCCTCTGGGGTACCTCCGTGTTCCCCCCAGAGTGGACGTCAGTCTGGTATGCCAGAGATGATCCCCAGGGGCGCAGGGCCTTTGGGGGCAGAGGGTCCCAGCACCCGGGACATTCTCACAGCTAACCCTTAGCTGACTGCACCCCTTTGCCTTCTCAGAGCCCACCGGAACGACATGGAGACCATCTACCCCTTCCTGTTCCTGGGTTTTGTCTACTCCTTCCTCGGACCGAACCCCTTCATCGCCCGGATGCATTTCCTGGTCTTCTTCCTGGGCCGCATGGTACACACCGTGGCCTACCTGGGGAAACTGCGGGCGCCCACCCGCTCCCTGGCCTACACCCTGGCCCAGCTCCCCTGCGCCTCCATGGCCCTGCAGATTGTCTGGGAGGCAGCCCGCCACCTGTGACCAGCCGTGGATGCCACCTCGGCCGCCAGACCACTGGCCACGAGCCACCGGGGCTGAACCTGGGGGACCGATGGCCCCTTCGAGATTGTGACAGGCCCCGGGGCCGGGTTTCCTGGCGACTGGCTGAGCACGGGATCTCGGGCCCGGGGGGAGCCTGTGTGTGTTTCCCGTGTGTCCCTGGATTCCTGGGTGAAGCGGCTGATTTGGAACTGTTTAGAGATGGACTGTCACGATTGATAGAAAATTCTTCCACTGTATAAACCTCCCTCCCTCCCTCCTCCTCCCCAACGCTGGGAAAAGCGAACAGAGACTCAGTCCACGTTTCAGAACCTAACGACCTTCTGAATCCAGGGGTGTAATAAATGAGGAGTTCTCACCTCCACCGCAGAGATTCTGGTTCGGCTGGTCGAGGGGGAGCCTGGGCATCTGCGTTTTTTGAAAGCTCCCTTGAGAGTCCCAGCAATGGCGGAGTCTGGGTACCATTGCCAGTTTTCTCTCCAGGAGGGCCCAGGACAGGCAGGGTGTGAATTTCTCTTAGGATGGGAGCTGAGTGGTTGGGGGTAGGGTTGTGTGTCTTCGTGCCCCTCTGACACTTCCCTGTGTTCCGGCCACATTCCTTGGCTGGAAGTTTTTTATCCTTGGCACAGGTGCTGATTGGGAGGGCCCACCAGGAAGGCTGGCCTTCTCTTCCTGAGGCTTTAGTTGCTCCAAAGGGCTGTCAATCAAGATGATGGGCTTTGAAGGACCAACCACTAGAAGAAATGTTCCGGCCCCTTCCGTATTTGTGAGGTTTGAAAACCGCCCACGTGTCCCTGGACTCGCTCTAAGACTGTGTGGGCTCAGTCGCTGATGGACTGTCTGACCAGCTCAGCGCCCTGGCTGCTGCTGCTTGGCCATGCACTGCTGTCCGGGCTGGCCAGGGATCTGGCTCCCTGGACACTTTGTGGGTTTGTGTCTGGGGCAAACACACAAACACGCCCAGACTAGGGCGTTACACCACACAGAATGCAAGCCGACTCCTGGGAGACACCCTCTCCACCTCCTGCCACGGGCAAGTAGGAGGGCACTCGGCCAGCATTTTGGCAGAGGAGCAAGCCAAAGCTCAGAGGGGACTCCCTGCAGTGTGGGATCAGCGCTGAACCCAGCTTCGGTCTGGCTCCCAAACCGGCTCTAACCACTGCGCCCTCCAGCCTCACTTTCCACAACCACCCCCACCCCCACTCCCAGCACTGCTCTTTTCTTCTAGGATCTGGGGACGCCCCCTCCCACCACCCTGCAGCCCCTGAACTTCTGCCCGGGAGGACTGACGGGCTTGCCGAGTAGGGCGGCGGGACGGAGGCGGGCCTCCCTGGGGACCCCAGGCCTCACAAGAATTCTGAGTTAGGCCTGCTTCCGGCCGTGCTGGGAGCTGCCAGTGGGTAACACTGCCCCCTGGTGGTGAGATGAGCCTCTGTTCACTGCTACTAAGTCACTTCAGTCGTGTCCGACTCTGTGTGACCCCGTAGACGGCAGCCCACCAGGCTCCCCCGTCCCTGGGGTTCTCCAGGCAAGAACACTGGAGTGGGTTGCCATTTCCTTCTCCAATGCATGAAAGTGAAAAGTGAAAGGGAAGTCGCTCAGTCCTGTCTGACTCTTCACGACCCCATGGACCGCAGCCTACCAGGCTCCTCCATCCATGGGATTTTCCAGGCAAGAGTACTGGAGTGGGGTGCCAAAAGGGAAAAATTTAGTCTCTCAGTGGAGTCCGACTCTTGCGACCCCATGGACTATACAGTCAATGGAATTTTCTAGGCCAGAATACTGGAGTGGGTAGCCTATCCCTTCTCCAGCGGATCTTCCCGACCCAGGAGTTGAACCGGGGTCTACCTGCATCGCAGGCGGATTCTTTACCAACTCAGCTATCAGGGAAGCTCCCGAATATTTATATTATTATTATCAGCTGCGTGAAGTCTTCATTAAAGTGCATGGGCTTAGTTGTACCACGGCATGTGGGATCTTAGGTCCCCGACCTGGGATCAAACCTGCATCCCCTGCATTGAAATCATAGAATCCAAATCACTGGACCGTCCCTTCAAGGGCTGCCACTGTACATCCGGGAAACAGGAAGGCACGGTCCCCTGCGCAGGGCCTGCTGTCTGCTAAGCAGGGGCTGGGTGTGGTGGTCACAACTTTTTTTTTCCCATTTGAAGCTTAAACGCATCCCAGGAGGGAGATATTTCTGTTTTTTGATGAGGAAAGGCTCTGAAAGGAACCGCGACTTGTCCAGCGTCCCTGAGCTGGGGTAGAACAGAGGCGCGGACCCAGTGTATGCACTTGGGTTTTAGTGTTTTCCCTTCTGGGGAAAGGGGCTGAGAAGGCAGAGTGCCCAGATGAGACCCGAGGGAGGAGGGC
>SJYX01001819.1:73498-103551 GCA_006410675.1 Oreotragus oreotragus | reverse complement strand
CAGTGCCTGGGAAGTGGAGGGGAGGGTGGGAGGGAAGGGAGGATGATGGGGTTTTGATGAACAGTGGGGCTTGGCGGGGGAGCTGTGGATGAGGAGGGGAAGGAGGTTAAAGGCGTGAGCAGCAGTGGGGCTCCTTTGAAGCTTTGGAGCCTTGTTGTGGGGTTCCAGGCCAGGCTGGGGATAGGCCGGCATGGGCTTGGGAGTCTGGGTTTGTGTCCTAAGAGGGTCTCGGAGAAGGCGTGTGGAGAAAGAAGGCAGTGAAGTGAGGTCGATAGCTAGGCAGTGGCCCTTGATCTCCAGCTGGCACAAATGGTGCCCGACTGCCCTTCCAGGAGCTGGGGGAGGAGGGAGCCAGGAGAGAGGCGCGTGCAGCCCAGCGGCATGGAGGGGCCGCCCCAGGGTGCTGTCCAGGGGCAGCTGGCAGGAGCCAGGTGATTTTTCCAGAACAGACCCAACCCACCAGGACTGGGGAAGGGCTGCAGGTGACCTCCGGGCAGCAGCTGCCCCTGTGCCCACACACCCAGGCCCATGAAAGCCTGTGTCCATCTCCTGGGCAGCAGTGGGTGAGGCAGGTGAGGCAGGTGGGGGTCTGCTGACCAGTGCTCAGCCCCAGGCCAGCCTGGGCACCAGCGCCAGTTGCCCTCAGGCCCTGGCCTGAGTTCCTCTGACTTCCCTCTCACCCTCCCGTACTCCACCTGCATGTGAGACCCCCACCTTCCTCCTGACCCTGGGCAGGGGGGCGGGGGGGCTGATGGAGCAAAGCAGAAGCCGTGTGGAGGATGGGGCTGTGCGGAGCCTGGGGGCTCTGGAACCACGGCCCAGGGTGCAGGCAAGGACTTTGGGGCACAGTCCATGCCTGGAGACACAGGGCTGCCCTTTGGGGCACAGTCCGCGCCTGGAGACACAGGAGACAAGGGGGCATCCTCTCCTTGGCTCTGAGTCAGGTGAAGGCCCCGAGCAGGGCCAGGATGTCACACAGACCCCAGGATCACAGGGCCCTTGGGCTGCGAGTTGAGGCCATCATCTCAAAATGTTGCCAGTATGGTTTAATGAGGTAGAACCTTGCCCACCCCCACTCCCTGTCCCAGGACACACGCATTCTGAGAAAGCCCATGCCAGGTGATGGCTGGTGGGCCCCAGCTGGACTCCCCAGTCTTCTAGGAGGCCCCTTGGGGGAACTGCTGGGGCTCCCTCATTTAATGGATTTCCTGGCTCTAGCCTTCAAGAGTACGTGGTATTTGGTACGTGGTACACTGGTACGTGAGGGACTTGGAGGAACAGGCCAAGATGAGAAGACAAAGGGGCTGGTTTTCATCCCTGGAGGCAGGAACAGAACCTGGGATCCCCCTTGGAAAGTGGAGCCCAATCCCCACAGCATTAAGGGCTCCCGGGAAGTCTGTGCATGTCCCAGGAGGCCACTGGCTTCTGGGGCCAGAAGCATGTGTGTGCCAAGCCCTCTGATGGCTTCTTGCCCCTCAGAGGGGGCTGGCAAGCCCCCACAGCATCTTCCTTCTTCCTCGTCCACCTCTCCCTCTAGAATGCGCACTTCAGGGGAGCAGAAATTTGGATCCGTGTTGCTCCCTGTGCCCCTGTGTCCCCTGTTCTTGTAAGAGCACCTGGCTTCTAGGGCGTGTCTATTAATGAATGATGATGTGTAAAGTGAATGTATGTGTGTGTACACGTAGTATAGACATGGGGATTCAGAACTGGCTTTATCCCGGATGGAATTCCACAACAGAAAAATGTGGATTGAGGGTGTTTGGCATAGGAGAGATGTCATCAGTGTGTCACAGATGTGATGACACCTGTGCTCAGGGGCTCAAAACCTGACCCTTTTGTCATCGCTTGAGATTTTCCTTAATAATACATCTGCACTTCCTCCCAGGGCTTTCGATGGTCCATACCATGAACTTTAACAGCTCCCTGGCCTTCTATCATCCCGGATGCCCTCATCATTTATTTATCTGCCCTTACTGTTGGATAATTAATTATCTAAGCTACATCAGCATAAGCAATGCTTTCATGGGCACCTTCGAACATAAATCTCTGGGCCAATCTATTGTTTTCAGGTACATCACTAGAAGTAAAATTACTGGGCCAAAAGACATGCCTGTTTTTAAGGCGTGTATATATTGTTCTCCAAAAAGATGGTTCCAATTTAAATAGGGTTCTAAAAAGAGTTTTTGTCAATTTTTAGTACCCCAGTAGGGAAATGCACAAGTGTGCATAGAGACCACCCACAATCCACCTCCCTGAGAAAACAGCGGCTCACGCTATGACTTTCCAGATTGTTTAACTATGCTTATTAAATAAACATACAAACTGTATGTAAAATATGTAATATGCATATACTTTTATGCATATTAAACACGTAATATGTATACTTTATATATTACCTCCCCTCCCCAGAGATCCTGCTGTGGCCACCCAAGAACTGAGAAAACAGCGGCTCACGCTATGACTTTCCAGATTGTTTAACTATGCTTATTAAATAAACATACAAACTGTATGTAAAATATGTAATATGCATATACTTTTATGCATATTAAACACGTAATATGTATACTTTATATATTACCTCCCCTCCCCAGAGATCCTGCTGTGGCCACCCAAGAGACAGCGGTTGCTCCTGTTGGTCTCTGTGCCCACCAGGAAGATGTCGAGTAGCTTCATTTTTTATAAGTTTGAATTATGAAAATAATAGGGCTGTTCTTTCCATTTTCTGAATATAAAATTAAAACATTGGATTATTCTGTTTCTTACTACACACATCTCCCCCAGACGTGGATGGGCCTGCCATCTAGAATTTAACTTGCTTTTTTAAAAAAAATGCATTTATTTTTGGGTGTGCTGGGTCTTCACTGCTGGGCGGCCTTCTCTCTGGCTGTGGCGAGGCCACTCTCCAGTTGCAGTGGCTCCTCTTGTCGTGGAGCCCCGGGGCTCGGGCACTCGGGCTCAGCAGTTGCGCTTCCCGGGCTCCGGAGCACAGGCTCGGTAGTTGTGGCACTTGGACTTAGTTGCTCTGCAGCACGTGGGATCTCTCCTGACCAGGGATCGAAACTGTGTCTCCTGCATTGGCAGGTGGATTCTCCACCACTGAGCCTCCAGGGAAGTCCCTTAACTTGCTTTAAAAAAAATTTTTTTTTGCACTACATTGTAACCCTCCAGGGAATACATTTTCACTGGAGCAGGAGGACTGGGTGGGCAGGATGCTGCTGCAGAGGGAGTGTGGGAGGAGCGGGGCTGAGTTGTCGGGATTGTCTGAAGAATCTGGAGTAGGAACAAGAGGGGTTTAAGGCTGGACATGGAGAGCAGGGCTGGATGCCAGGACCTCAACACCTGATCTGGGTAATGGGACCTTGTTGGGAGGGTCCTGGGGTCCCCAGGGGGTTTAAGGCGGGAGAGGGACATGATCAAGGCTGTCTTTTAGGGCAGTTAATCTGTCAGTTTATGCAGAATGGCTCAGAAGGTGCTAAGATGGCAGGTAATTGGAGCAGAGGCTTCAGGTCTCTGTCGTGGGTCCTTTGGGTGCACCATGGGTAGAGAGAGAAGCCGAGCTCAAGTGGACTTCCAAACTCCGTCTCCATCTGCTTTAGCTTTTGATGTTGGGTAACGAGTTGCCACAAACACAGCAGCTGAAAACAACATCCAGAGACTTCCCTGGAGGTCCAGTGGTTAGGATTCTGCTCCCACTGCAGGGGACACAGGTTCAATGCCTGGTCTCCTGGTTGGGGAACTAAGATCCCACAAGCTGTGTGGCACAGCAAAAAGAAAAAAAGAAAGAAAGCAACAGCCATTTATGATCTTGCAGTTACTATAGGTCAGGAGCCTGGGCACAGCTTAACTGGGTCATCTGCTCAGGGTCTCACAGGCTGCAGTCAAGGAGTCCCCAACTGAGGTCTCATCTGGAGTTCAATGTCCTCTTCTGCGCTCTTTCAGATGTCAACAGGATTGGTTTCTTATTTGTTTCTCAAGGCTAGAGGGAACCTCCCTCTCTGCTCTGAATCTCTTCTTCCAGGGAAGAACTGGACACTCTTTTAAAGGGCTTACCTGATTAGGCCAGGCCCACCCATGACAATCTCCCTTTTGATCAAAGTCAACTAAGTAGGGACCTTAATCACATAAAGTCAGAGATTTCATCCCTACCCAAGGAGAGGGTATGACAAAAAGTGTGTCTGCCTGGGGTGGGAATCATGGGGCCATCCTGGAATTATGCCATCCACACTCCTTTTTCAAGGGCACCTTCTGAGTTCAAGGTGCCCACTCCTGACCCCTCATATCCCAAGTTCAATCCATTCCCACTTCTTCTAAGATGTGAGCTAAATGTTAAGCAGCTCTCAATACACTCTTCCCAGTGGAAGCTCTCAATACACTCTTCCCACTCTTCCACTTTCAGTGGAGAAGGGAATTCTTGATAATCACAAGCTTCAAGACCTGGAGGACTCCCAGTGGGCTAACAGGAGTGGAGGGGAGAGCTTCAGATGGGGGCTACTCATCAATAGTCACTGAAAAGACAAGTCCATCTCTGAGCTGAGGCACCATGAAAGGGACATAAAAGGGAAGAAAGCCCTTTTTTTCCCTCTTACTTCAAAGAGCTACTTATATAGCTGGGACGTTCACATTGGCCTGCTCGTTTTGTTTCCCTGTGAGGTTATTAATCTCATTACAGAAAACATGGAGACAAGTGGATTGTGAGCCATTATCAAGTATTCACATTCTGGTTTGGGTCTTCCCAGATATCTTGCACTGCATGTACGAAAATGTGTGACGAACGTCTTGGCACACGTTGCTACCGCCCCTCCCCGCCCCCTCCCCCGTACTTTGGATTACTTTTTGAAGTAGGGCTTAGAGAAGGAATTACTGGGTGAAAGTACGCAAGCGCTTTTGAGGCCGTTGGTACATTTTCCAAAAGGCTTGTGTTGATGTTTATACAGGGACCCCGGCTGGTGATCTGGGACTTGCTTGTTACTTTGTCTTCGGGTCACGGCCCGGGCCAGCTCTGGCGATCTGTGTGGGAGAGAGCCCTGCGTCTCCCAGCTCTGCGTCTGGAGGGAGAACCGACACAGAGCTCCCCACAGCGCCCTCCCGGGGACAGCAGCAACAGTTCAGGAGCTGGGGGTGCCGTGTTGCTTTGGTGCAGCCACCGGCCCCCGCCCCCCGCAGCTGTGCCCACGGAGTGTGTGCTTGGAAGGGGCAAAGGGGAGAGCCAGATTCTCTGGGCAAGGAAAGCCAATTTTACTGCAGGAGGGGGAGTATGTTGACTTCCTCGAACTCCACCCCTCGCTCTGTATTTTTCCACCAAAAACACCAAAGTGCTTGTTGATGGAAGGTAACTCGGTGCCAACAACCCTGTGAGGTGGCTTCTGTCGTCACCCCCATTTTACAGAGGGGGAAAACTGAGGCCTGGAGAGGTGCCTCGCCTAACGTAAAACTCTGGTCTTTATTTCTCAGGTTTTGGATTTGGCAAGAAGAGCCAGAGACTGCCTTTCCTTCCATCTCTCCCTCTTTCTCTCAAGTGCTCTTCTTTCAAACAGAAACAGAAGCCGAGGCACGTCATGCCCTGTCCCAAGCCTGCTTGGCCAAATGGGCACAGGGGAGGCGGAGGGAGGAGGATTCCAAAGTCTCCCAGCCTGGGACGGGGGCCTTGGGTACCTTATCCTCATGGAAAAATTATATCCCTGGATGGTTGCCCAGGGGGCTGCCCACGCAAGCCCTGTAATTAGGGCTACAATAGCAACAGCGATGTTGGAATATATTTTCTTTCACAAGGAGCGGCCCGGTGCTCCCTCCCTCAGCTCCCCAGAGCTGCATGTGTAAACGATTAAGCCGGTTTGTTTTTTCTAGAGTGCTGGGGAGGAAGTGACATTGACATCCTTGCGGCCTGATGGCAGGGCCAGCGACTCTGTGGGAACCAGGCCCACGGCTCTCTCTGAACCTGGTCTTGGGACCCGCCTCTCCAGGCCCTAGAGGGAGCCTCCCCGCCCTGTGGACGGAAGCCCCCCTCCCGGTGGGAGCCCATCTCTGCTGCAGGCAGCCCCAACCTGGCGATGCTTCACGGCCGCTCCCTTTGGACTGAAAATAGACCAGACGTGCCTCTGTCTGAACTCCGGAGTGCTGCCCGGGACCTGGGCGGGCTCGTCCACTCCTCACGACCAGTCCAGTGCTTCTGGGAGAAAAGATGCTGCTTTTCCTGGCTGCCCACGAGGGCACAGCTCTGGACCCTGTGCGCTGGCCCTAGGCTGGTGCATGCTCGTTGGGTGGAAGGGCACTGATGAGCCCCTCAGTGGCCAGCAGGTGGCAGAAGAAGGCGGCTGGCTTCCTCCTGCCACCTCTACCAGGTGAGTCCTGCTTCCAGGGGCTCCTCCTCCCGGGCGCATCCATGTGTTTAAACCACATCCTGGCCCCCTGGCCTCCCCCTAGTCCAGCAGCTAGTCATCAACCTCTGTCTCTGCTGGGTCCGGGACACCTCCTGGATCGCCCACTCTGTCCTCATCTGGTGGACAGCCTCTGCAGGGGTGTCTCTGCCTCCACACAGAGTCCAAGGTTGGGTGGGGGTCCCTCTACCAAGCAAACTCGCTCCATGATGCCTCACTGCCAGGATGACATCTGCACTTCAGATCTGGCCACACAGACCCCACGTGGACTGGTCCTTGCTTCTATCCATCTTCATTCTGCACGAAATCCAGACCCAGAACTGTCCCCCACTGGCCCAAAGAGGCAGCTTCTGGCCTACCACAGGGTCTTTACACATGCTGTTCCCCTGGCCAGAAACACTGTTCTCCCTCCCCTCTTCATCTTTCCAGGACACCTCCTCCAGGAAGCCTGCCTGGATGCCTTAGATGAGACTTGGGGCTCTCTGTGATTGAGATGGCCTCTGTAGCCAGGGATCCCATGTCAGTTCTCTGCTTTCTGCTCAGGGCCCTGCACACATCAAGAGTTTTACATTTGTTCAGTGAATGAATGGCAAATGGCAACCCAGAAATCACTTGCCCAAGGCAGAGGCCAAACTGAGCAAGAAGATACAGCTCTGACTGTCCTCCCCCCTCCCCCCATCCCTGTCCCCCATCACACACGCATGGTCAGGGCATTCGTCTCTCCTTGCTCTGGCCCCTGTAGTCAGCTGGGCAGAGCCAGCTGCAGACATTGGCAGAATGTCCCTCCCCACGCCTTCAGCTGGAGCCAGTGCCTTCCTCCACTCATTGGTGCCCCCCCCCCAACTGACCAGAGCCCCAACCTCTCATCACAGTCACAGGGCGATGGTCCCAGGGGCCGTTGGCACATCTGAAGAGGGTGAAACCCACCCCACAGGAATTGTGTTTTCATGGTGGAATTCCCAGTGGAAGATGGGGAAGAGTCTGGGGGTGACTTGGGAGATGGGGAAGGTCCTTACCTCACTCGGGGGCGGTCACACCTTCTAAAACAAAAACAGAGACCGTTTCTTATGTTAGGACTGCCATGTGGCTTTGACCTGTTCAGGGTCACCTAGAAGATACAGCCTGTGGCAAGGATGCCAACCCTTCGGGGGTGCTTTGATACCATATGAGCAGGGCAGACTGGAGAAGTGGGGCCCATCTGTGGCGTCCAGCGGTGTGATGAGGGGCTGAGCACCTCTGGACCATCTGGGGGTCGGGGAGTGTGTTCTTTGTTTTTCTATTTTTGGCCACATCACATGGCTTGGTAGGATCTAGTTCCCCAATCAGGGATTGAACCTGGGAGACAGCAGTGAAAGCACTTAGTTCTAACCACTGGCGGGTGTGCATGCTAAGTCGCTTCAGTCGTGTCCTACTCTGAGAACAGTGGAGTGGGTTGCTACGCCCGCTTCCAGGGGACCTTCTCCACCCAGGGATCGAACCCATGTCTCTTTATGTCTCTTGCATTGCCAGGTGGGAACTTACCACTAGCGCCACCTGGGAAGCTCTAACCCCTGGACCCCCAGGGAATTCCCCTGGGGAGTGTTGTCTCACTTCCTGAGGGCTGGTTGCAGAAATGACCTCTTAACCTCCCTGGAGGCTGTGCCCATCAGGAGGGGTGGCCTGGGGCCGGGTGGAAAGGGCTGGCTTCAGACCACGCCCCTCACTGCACACTTTTCTGCAGACTCCTGAGTGGCTGGTGGCACACAGGTCCTCTCTCACCCCCAGTGACCATCTGCAAAAGGGCAGGCTGGGGAACTTGGAGGAAGGGCTCTGGCGGTCTTGGCTGTTAGGACCACTGTCCTGTAAGCCCACCTGGGGCCTCCTCTCTGCACCCCCACTATCTGGGCCACTTGCCCAGGCCCCTCCACAGCCAAAGGTCCAGGGGCACCCACACCTCCTGCATGTCCAGCAGCAAGGGCTTTAATTACAGCCCCTGCCCCCACACCCACGCTGCCCCTGCCGTAGGGTAGGGGAGACACCCCCTACCCAGAGAGGGCTGGGATCCTGCCCAGAGTCACACAGCAGGGTTTCTCCCAAACACCTGGGTGTCAAGGGCTCCAGGGAAGGTCTCTGTCCTCCAACCCCACTCCTCGGCCCTGGGGTCTGCAGGGTGATGAAGGACTTTTTCAGAACGAGGGACACAGATGAGGGAGCTGGCCCCCCAAAGCGGCCCCTCATTGGTTTGCTGTCCTGTCCGCCCTCCCCGCAACCTTTGTGGGCTTAAACAATTTCTTCTTTCTTTATTTCTTACAGACAACAGCTTTTTGGCTTTCATATACCAAGTAAGTGAGGTCCTCCGTGAGCTGCTATTCCACCTTCTGGTCCAACCCCTCCAAGGATCAGGGGCCGAAGTCTCCAGGGGCCATGGATGAGGGGCTGAGCCAGGCTCCAGGCATCTCAGCAGCCTCTTGGGCCCAGGAGTCTGGGCTGCAGAGAAGGGCCAGCCAGGAGAGCCCACCCAGCCTGTCCTGGAGACAGGGGGCAGGAGAAGGTCACTTTCCTGCGCGTCTGCCCTCTTTTCTGTTGTCGTTAGACCAGGGAGGCACTGGGATCCTGGCGGAGCCGGCTGTCAGTTCACGGTGGGCACCTGGCTGTGATGCAGACTGAACTCCTTGGCCTTGAGACGGAGACTGGCGATACTGTTGGCCATGCTGACCCCCGGGGTCGCGGGGCCTGAGCCTCCAGGGCTGTAGGGCGGCACCGTGCTGGGGGCGACACAAGACACAAGGACATGTCGGTGCTGCCCGGAGCTGACTACCCTGGCTGTCCATCCAAGGACCCCAGCCTCTGGTCCTCCTGCCTCCCCTCCTCAGCTCACGGGCAGCCTTCCCCTGGGGCTGGAGGTGACCCGCGGCCACAAGATTTAGGTCAGAGGCAGAAGGGCCATTGGTCGGCGCTGGGACCTGGAGCCGCCCCTGCAGGTTTGGGGTCATTCCACAGGAGTTTCCCGCATCCTGTTCACCCCCCAGCTCCCGCCTGGTGCCTGGCACACAGCAGGATGGGGGTGGGATGAACACACACCTGTATGGAAGGATACTTCTTGATGGTTCTCCTGCCCCAGGTAAGGGGAGGGCAGGGAGGGGTGGGAGGGCTGTGGGTCTAGCATGGGCGTTTCCAGGACTCAGACCCCACGAGCTGACCCACTGGATCTCCTGAGACCAGGGCTCCAGCAGAGCTGCTCACACAGCCTAAGGGGTGGACAGCACCCCTGGGAGTTGTGGGGTGCAAACCCCCAACTCCCCAGCACCCCTCCCTCTCCCGCCCTGCCCTGCCACCATTTCCTGGCTTTGACCAGGACAAAACTGCCCCAGCCCTTGCCTCCGGGTCCCAGCCAGGTCCCCGGGACTGGGAACCATTCTCGGGACCCATCCTGGCCTCCCTCCAGGATGACCGACAAGAGGTGCTGAGGTGCTCAAGCTAGCCTAGAAAGCTGCAGGTTTTCTTTTTTATTAAAAAAAAAATTGATTTAGTAATTTATTTCGCTGCTCTGGGTCTTTGTTGTGGCATGCGGGCTCTTTTAGTTGTGGCTGTTAAAGTTCCGCTGAAGTTGTGGGATCTAGCTCCCTGACCAGGGATGGAACCCGGGCCCCTGGCACTGAGAGTGCAGAGACTTGGCCACTGGACCACCAGGGACGTCCCAGAAACTGGCAGCTGTTCAGCTCCCTCAGGGTGACAGGCGTTCTCCACCCCCTCCAGACAGGTCTCATCTTGCCAGTCCACACATTTACAAATAACCTCCCCCATGCACACAGTCACACGCCTGGCCACACTCCCCCAGTCCACGGAGGGCCTGGGCCCCTTTCACAGTTCTCTCCAGAGCCTCGAAGGAATCTGGATCCTAAAACACCCTCTGGGGGTCTCCAGGCTGCTGCCCGCCAGCCACCCATGACCGGAAGCAGTTCCCACTCTCACCTGTAGGGGGAGGAGGCTGTCCAGGAGAGATAGTCCGGACTCAGGGTGGTGGGCCGAGGAGCCACCGGCTGCTCGACGGCGGCCTCCTGACTGTAGGACTTGAGCAGCGAGGCGGAGCGGTTGGCCAGCATGGCCCGCTCGTTTCTGCGGAACTTGGCCCGGCGGTTCTGAAACCAGACCTGGGGGTGGGAAGGAGCCGTGAGCGGGCTGCCAGGGGGACTCAAGTCCTCTTGGACCCACCGTGTACCTGCTCTGTCACCCACCCTACACTGGGGGCTTCATCTCCCTGAGCCTCAGTTTTCCCATCTGTAAAATGGGGGTGATATAGGGCCTGCCGCTGGGTCAGTGTGTGTTGGAGACTCTGCCAGTGGAGGAATGAAGGCATGAGCCGATGAACATTTAGCTGCTGGGAGGTTGTAATGAAGAGAGGTATACGCTGGGCACTCTGCTCAGAGCTGGCACGGAAAAAGCCCTGGACACTTTTAAACGACTTTTATTTATCAAAACCCTCTGTGCCAGACACTGAGCTAAGCTACAAAAATAGTTCTTTTCTTTCTCATAAGAACGCTATAAAGCAGACCCACGCGATTCTCATTTTACAGGGAAGCCGCCCTGTGGGCTTCCTTATAGCTCATCTGCCTGCAGTGCAGGAGACCCCGGCTGGATTCGATTCCTGGGTCGGGGAGAGCCCCTGGAGAAGGAAATGGAAACCCACTCCCCTACTCTTGCCTGGAGAATCCCATGGACAAAGGAACCTGGCAGGCTGCAGGCCATGGGGTCGCAAGAGTCGGAACGACCTAGTGACTACACCACCACCTACGGCACCGAGGGGCTAAGTAACTTGCTCAAGCTGGCCAGGGGCAGGGCTTGGATCGGACCCTCAGCCCTCCTGGCCTCAGACGCCCCCGTGCACCTTGGCAATACCTTAACCCTGAGTGCACGGTGGCTGTGCACGCTCCTGCGAGGAGCCCACGGACGCGCAGCGCTCACCTGGACGCGCGCCTCGCTGAGGTTGACCCGCCGGGCCAGCTCCTCCCGCACGAAGGCATCGGGGTAGTGCGTGCGCTCGAACACGCGCTCCAGCGCCTGCAGCTGGCTGCTGTTGAACGTGGTGCGGTTCCGCCGCTGCTTCTTCTTCCGCTTGGCGGCGCTGCTGCGCCCGGGGCTGGGACACTCACCTGCGGAGGGACCCAAGGGTCAGCTCAACGCCAGGCTGGGCGGCCCTGCGCCCGCAGGCCCCGCACGGTCACGACTCGGGCACCAGCTCAGCAATGTGCGCGGAGCGCTTTAACCTGTGTCTTCCCACTGCGGGTGGATGGTCCAGCCCTGCGAGCAGGACCCTTTAATTCACGCCTTTGTTAAATTTCTTCATCCATCCATCCACTTATTCTACAACACAATTGCTGAGCACACGACGTGGCAGGCACAGGGCTAGGGCCCTGGGGATATAGAGGTGAATCAGAGAGGCCAGGGTCTCCCTCCTGGGGAGCCAGGGGACAGGCACCTGCTACCATGAGGGACAACTGACCTGGTCAGGGAGGGTCGGAGGCATCTACGTGTCCTCGAAGCTGGCCCAGACTCTGGAGTGTGGTCAACCGCCATGGGTATTTGTTGTTGAATTATATTAATATATAAAAAGGGCACAGTGAAAGTCACAGTTCTGAGAGTCCACTGCACGCTGCTAGGCTTTTTAACACCCACAGACCATTGGATGTTCACAGAAACCCAGCCAGGTGCTATTCACCTCTTCATGCCCCATCTACGGAGGAGGGGGGAGTTCAGTTACTGTTTCCACATTTCAATTTTACCCGGGGGTTAAACTGCTGACCCTTCATCCTGAAGGGCCCAGCTCATTGCTCACTACTCCAGGAAGCCCTCCCTGATCTCCTGAGTACACACAGAATGCTCTCTCCTCGGAAGCATTCACTGGGCACTTAGAACAACCCTGTCTGGTTCAGTACTTGCTTATGTATCTTATTTTCTTATTAAAAATGTGTATTTTATGGATAAGCAACAAGGTTCTACTATATAGCACAGGGAACAATATTCAATATCCTATAATTAAGCATAATGGGAAAAGAATATGAAAAAGAATGTGTATAGGTATAACTGAAATCACCTTGCTGTACACCAGAAATTAACACATTGTAAATCAACTATACTTAAAAAAAAGAATATCAAATTAAAGAATCTGCAGATTTCATGTTAAAAAAAGTATATTCTGATAACCAAGTAACATCACTGTCACAGTAAAAGATTCAGACAAACACACAAAAGGACAAAGTAAAAGTACTGACTCCCCTCTCTTGACTCTGCTCCCCAAGCTTTACAAAATTACAAATGTGAATTTAAAATAATTTACAAGCGTGACTCTGCAAATGACCCTATTTCTTTCCTTTTCGTGACCGAGTAATATCCCATTGTGTTCACTGCGTCTTCTTTCTCCATTCGTCATTGAACATTGAGGTTCTTTCCATGTCCTGGCCATTGTAAACAGTGCTGCAATGAATATTAGGGTACACGTGTCAAGGAACGAAATAGGGTCATTTGTAGGGAGGTGGGTGGACCTAGAGTCGGTCAGATAGGCTGAATAAGTCAGAAACAGAAAAACAAATATCATATATTAATGCATATATGTGGAATCTAGAAAAGTGTTACAGATGAACATATTTCCAGGGTAGGAATAGAGACATAGAGAACAGACGTGGACACAGGGCAGCAAGGAAGGGTGGGAGGAATTGGGAGATAAGGATGGACATAGATAGACTGTGCTGTGCTTAGTTGCCCAGTCTCCTCTGACCCTTTGCGACCCCATGGACTGTAGCTCACCAGGCTCCTCTGTTCCTGGGGATTCTCCAGGCAGGAAAACTGGAGTGGGTTGCCATGCTCTCCTCCAGGGGCCATATATACACTACCACGTGTAAAATAGATTTCTAGTGGGAACCTGCTATAAAGCACAGGAAACTCAGCTCGGTGCTGAATAACCTCATGCTGTGATGACCTAGAGGGGTGGAATGGGGGGTGGCCGGGGAGGAGGAGGTCCAAGAGGGAGGGGATATATGTATACTTATAGCTATATATATACTTATAGCTTATACTTAAGCTATTTGCTTCATCGTACAGCAGAAACTAATACTATTTTGCAAAGCAATTATACTCCAACAAAATAAAATTTAAAAAGCTTACAAGTATGAGATCACGCTGAACACACTGGTGCTGCAACGCTGAGGCCGCTCCAACCCGGGCCAGCAAACCAGCATTCTTTATTTGCATCATATGCACTGATCTGTATTTTCCCTTTTGTCCCCTCCTTCCCTGGTGGCTCAGCTGGTAAAGAATCTGCCCGCACTGCAGGAGACCTGGGGTCGATCCCTAGGTTGGGAAGATCCCCTGGAGACGAGAACGGCTACCCACTCCAGTATTCTGGCCTAAAGAATTTCATGGACTATTCCATGAAATCGCAAATAACTGAAACAGTTGTCACAGAAACAGTAACCATCATCTGTTGTCGCAGTAACAGATTCAAACAACACAGAGAGGGACAAAGCAAAAGTTAATGACGCCCTGTTCCCGACTCTGCTCCCCAAGCTTTACAAAATTACACGTGTGATTTAAAACTAATTTATAAGCATGACTCTACAATGACCCTATTTCGTTCCTTTTAGTGGTTGACTTTGAGTGACTTTACCACTTTCACTGTCCCACCTCCCACCTGTCAGAACCATTGCAAAATTCGTCTTTGCTTTATCCTTTCAGCACTGCTTTTTGCAATTTTTTCCCTAGTGTCTTCTCCTGCTCTTCTATTGGAAGCTAGCAGACTGGGGGCTGCTGTGCCCCTCTCTTTGATCCCACTGAGCAACACATCCCAGGGATTTCGCCACCCAGTACAGAAAGCCCTGCACGTGGCTCTGTACCACTCAGCTGTGCAAACGTACTGTGTTTTTAAAATATGTTCTCTATTTACTTATTCGGCTGTGCGGAATCTTTCTGTTGTGGCACGCGGGATCTGGTTTCCTGACCCAGAATCGAACCCAGGCCCCCTCTGCATTGGGAAGACAGAGTCTTCGCCACTGGACCAGCAGGGAAACCCCTAAACTTTGGTTTATTTAACTAAAACCAGAGCCCTGTCGATTGGCAGGTGGTGTGTTTCCAATCTTTTGCAACTCAGAAGAATACCACAGTGAATAACCTCATGCAAACATGATATTCTATTTTTGCCAGTGAATATTTGGGACAGATTCCTAGAATTGGGATTGTTGGGCCAGTGAGTAAAATGCTGGCTATAGCCAAGGGCCCCATCCAGGGTTCCCAGCAGCAGTGGACGGGAAGGCCAGTTTTGCTCCCAGTTGGGTCAACAGAGGGTGTGGATAACCTTTTGGATTTGGGGACACACCTTGTATTTGTGCTGCCCCAGTTACACATTCCCTTTATGTGGTTCAGTTGCTCATTCATGTCCAATTCTGCGACCCCATGGGCTGCAGCACACCAGGCTTCCCTGTCAGTCCCTCACTATCTCCAGGAGCTTGCTCAGATTCACATCCATCAGGTCAGTGATGCCATCCAACCATCCGGCCCTCTGTCGTCCCCTTCTCCTGCCCTCAATCTTTCCCAGCATCAGGGTCTTTTCCAGTGAGTCAGCTTTTCGCATCAGGTGGCCGAGGTATTGGAACTTCAGCTTCAGCATCGGTCCCTCCAGTGAATATTCAGGATTGATTTCCTTTAGGATTGACTGTTTTAATCACATCCTATACTCTTCACACGATGCTGAGTTGTTCAGCTGAGCATCTAGAACATTCCAGGCCCAGCCGCGGATACCATTCAATCCTGGCTTTTGAACGCTCCCACGTTCGCAGAGTTTACTGACTCTTGAGCAACCAGCTGATTGGATTGGAGGGCAAACTGTTCCATGGTTGCATGGGGTGGGGATGGGGGGAGGGGGCTGATGCTGNTAGAACATTCCAGGCCCAGCCGCGGATACCATTCAATCCTGGCTTTTGAACGCTCCCACGTTCGCAGAGTTTACTGACTCTTGAGCAACCAGCTGATTGGATTGGAGGGCAAACTGTTCCATGGTTGCATGGGGTGGGGATGGGGGGAGGGGGAGGGGAGTTGTCAAGCAGGAATCAGGCAGGGTTTCCCGGGAAAAGATGGCCTTACTGGGTTTGGACCAGTGGTTCTCAGTTGAGGGCAATTTAGCCTCCAGGGGACATCTGGCAATGTCTGGAGACAATTTTGAAGGTCAGGACTGAGAGGCGGATGGTGCTCCTAGGACGGAGGTAGAGGACCGAGGCTGCTGCTAAGTACACTTCAGTGGCCAGAACAGACCCTGATCAGGAAATTCTTTGGCTCACCACGTGCATAGCGCTGAGGGAAAGAGGCCCTGGTTTGGAGAGAGGACCAGGAATTGAAGTCCATTACTTTTCCCGTTTGGGAAATACTAAAAACACAGGACACATGTGGGAATGGGGTAGGCGGTGGCAGGGAACACGGAGCTAGCTGGCCTCGTCTCCTGGACCCGCTTCAATCTTCACTCCTCACCCCTTTCCTCCAAGGAAAGGTGAAGATGGATGAGAATGTCTGGTGGCTGTGAATGTCTCTCTACCCTTGCTCCTCACCGCCTCGAGCGGGAAGAAACCTTACACCGAAATATCAAGGGTCGAACGCTGAAAACCTGTTTGATCAAGACCCCAGAGAATGGACGGAAGCTTCTGGAACACCAGCCATTGCGAGCCGATTTCCGCACCCCCCTTTAGGCAATGCTGCTTAGGCACAAACCCAACGCAGGAGGTCTTTCAGCCAAAAAAGGAGACTTTTTCGGGAAATTTCTGAGCAATTCAAAACGGAGGGTGTTGAAATGAAAACCATTTTGCAGCCTTGGCCCCCGCCAAGGGGGTGCCGGAAGAAACAACTCTGCTCTTTGGCTAAACTGCTGGAGCCTTGGAGCCGAAACTCTCAGGCGAGGGATTTACACCCCCAGCTCCAGCAACCCGACTCTCACACCCCTCACCCCAGCTGGGCTGGAATCACTTCCCTCCTTCAGGGCAGCTGTGATGGAATGTGCTCAACAAAAGCAGGTTTGGGCACGAACAGTGTCCAGTGTTGCATACACTCCCATCCACTGGATCCCAGCATCTGCCCTACGAGGTGTTATCCCATTTCACACACTGGGAAACTGAGGCTCTGAAAGGTTGACCCAAGATCACGCAGCTGGGATGTGCCTGTGGGGAGACTCAGGCAGCCCGGGGTATGAGTTTGTCTCTGCTGGGTCGTCTTCCCTCATTCTCCTGGTTCCCAGGGAAAGTGATGCCAGGTGCGGGGCAGGGGGGTCACACTCTCGGTCCCAGCTCTGGGAGACCTCATGGATTGTGTCATCTCACTGCTGTGGAAATGTCCCCAAGACTCCATCCTAGCCCCCCAGGCGGGAAGACCTCACCTCTGGGAGTCCGGCGGGACCGCGACTTGCCCAGGGCCACACAAAGTTCCTGGAGGAGCTGAGTTTAACGGAATGCCAAGAGCACAGTCATCACTCCATAAATGCTCGCCGCATTTAACATTGCTTTTGGCTGTGCTGCACAACATGTGGGATCTTCATCCTCAGACCAGGGATCGAACCTGCGCCCCTGCATCGGAAGCGCAGAGTCTTAATCACTGGGCCTCCAGGGAAGTTCCTGCCCTTGACATTCTTGATCATTTGCAACCCGCTTCCACCCCTCCCCACCCCTCGCCAAATAAACAAGGATCTTTCTTCTTCAGCCCAGCCCCTGGCAGAAAGCTGCGTCCAGTCCCAGCTGCGGACAGAGGCTGAGGAGATGTGGAAGATTTAGGAGGTGTCTTGGAGGTGAGCCAGGACTCGAACCCACAGCTCTGGCCTTGGCCAGGGCGCACTCTCAGGCTGCATTTGCTTCCCAGCGGATGCACCGGTTACCACGAGTTCCTGAATCGCCCCCTGAGAAGTGGATGTGGTGGGCATGTGTCCTCTGGGGCTTCCACGCCTGAGTTTCAAGTATTTGATAAATAAATACATACTCTTGAAGCCTCGGGCCAGCGAGCACTGGGGCCAGGTCCGTCCCAATCAGGGCTGTGCCCAAAGTTTCCTTTTGTTCAGTCAAAGTTCTGGGATTGAAAATAAAGCCTGAAACCACCTCCACTTACCTGGGCTCTTTAGGGGCTACCGTGAGGGGCTGAGTCCGGGGAAAGATAAACAGACTCAGATAGCAGAGGCAGCCACGCTCTCTCTCTTATTACATTACAGTGAGAAAAAGTGACTGCTGCACCATTCTCTGCCATTAAATTATTTCACACATACCATTTACTTGGCTGACTTCAGGCCAAAGACATTTAAAAACTCTGCTCTCGGCCAAATGATCAAGTGTTCCTGGCTCCTTCCCCTGCACCCATGGTTTTTCTTATTCCATTTAATTTAAGGGTCTAAATAGTCTGGAGGGAATTAACTGCAAATTCTTCCTAAGACAAATAAACCCGGCCTCTTCGTTTCTGCCTTTTTCAAGCTGTTGAGAGACACTCTCTGTTTGTTTTTGCTTCAAATAGTCAGTTTGTGCCTGACCCTGGGGCCACGGCGAGCTCCAACCCAAATAAATAACTTTTATTAATTAGCATTTATTCCGACCGAATAAGCGGCCTCCCCCACCCCAAATGTGATCTCTGCCAACACGTTCACAAAAATAAACAACGGGTCCCCAGGACCTCGATGTGGATTTAACAAATTAACACTGGGCCTTGGTCAAAGGAGTTTTGAGGCTGCAGAAATACAGCCAGAGGGGTCTGGGGAAGGAAGTGGAGGGGGGGAGGTACATGGAGGCTGTGCCCCCAAACACCCAAATTTCTCGGTAGAGAGCTGGGTTCCTTTGAAAGATCCCCTAGGAGTGGGGCTCAGACAGGAATTCTGGAATCTGTATCCTTACGTGCCATCCAGGCAGCATCCCTGACTCCAGGGCCACCAGGAGAGCCTTGGGAGAGAATCTCACCTCATTAGATAAGAAGTAACAGGGAGTAGAGGTGGTTAAGGAGGCCCGGGGCCTGGTTTAGGGCCGCAGGTTGTCACTGGCTCACCAGCAGAGTGGCCACGGGTGAAGCCTTTATTCCACCCCAGCCTCAGGAATCCCCCTGAGAAATGGAGATAACAGGAACCACTTCACTGAACCCTCATGAGTATCTAACCTGGGTGCTCTTAGCCTGATTTTTACAGAAGGGGAAACTGAGGCACAGGGTTAAACAACCTGTCAAAGCCACGTGGCCAGTAAAGGCTGGGGCAGGGACTTAAATCTGCAGGTCGGTCCAGAGCCCAGGCTTCTTACCACCTTGGCATGGGCAGCCGGCCCGATGAGTACCCCCAGGTCCTCATGTAGAGGGATCCTGGGAAGGGGAGAGTCTCTCCAGGGGCTTAGGGTGAATGGTCAGCCAAGAAGAGGGGGCTGAAGGCAACAGGAGCATCTCTAAAGCTGGGCTCTGTGCTGGAGTCCCTGGCACACAGGCCAGGGGTAGCTGGGAGCGGCTTGTAGGGCAGGGTAGCTTTGAGAAGGGGCAGGGGGGTGCCAGCCTGTGATGCCTGAGAGGGCAGAGCCAGGGTCGGGCCTGGCTCTATATGTATCACTCATATTGGAAGGAAGAAAAGAAAGATGGGCAGGAGGGAGGGGAAGAAGCGTGGACCCTGGAGCCCTCTGGAGAAGGGCGCCTGGGCTTCCGGGGGCTTCCCCAGGAGGCCAGCCCCACCCCACCCCCAGAATCTCAAGCAAGGAGCCAAGGGCCACTTTCATGCTTGGACCGGTCAGCCTCTGTCCAGGACACGCAGGGACCAAGGCTAAGGCACAAATGGGAGCAGACGGTGAGATCACCGAGGCGAACTTTCCAGCATCACTCCCTGGAGGCCCCCAGCAGCCTCGAGAGTGGCAGGGGGGATGTCACTGCCTCACCGAGAAGACGGAAGCGGGGCCCAGAGGGGCTGGGACCTACCCAGGGCCACGCAGCAAGTGAGAGCTTTCCCTCTGCAAACCCCAGACCCATTCTTTTTCTTACTGCACCCCTGGTAGCTGCCTGGCAGCGAGAAAGGAGGGAGGAGGTAGGCCCAGTTCCCAGCCCAGCCCTGGCAAACTGACTGTGAACTTGACAGAGGTATGGGGGCTTCCTCCTGAGGGCTTTCTGGTTCTATCTACTGGATGGGACCCCCAGGTCGCCCAGGTGGGCAGTGCCAGGACAGGGCGCCTCAGCGGTTTCAGAGATCTTGTCCCAGGTTAGTGGTCTCCCGGAGGTCAGCATTTACGTTGGACAGGCACATCCTCTCCCTGTGGACTCCTGCCCATTCCGTTCCTGGACTTGCCAGTTCTCTCTGCCTCCCTGCTCAACTTCAGTTCTCAGCAGAATGCAACCTCCTCCAGGAAGCCATCCCAGATACCTGCCCCCCCGCCCCACCCACATCACAGCTCTGTCATGCTGTAGGGGTAAATGTAGGGTCATCGGTCTGGCAGGGACTGGAACTTAACTGTTTTCTGACTCCCTGGGACCCATCACAGGGCTTGGTCCAAGGCAGGAAGTGTTAATCGCTCAGTCGTGTGACTTTTTGTGACCTCGTCAACTGCAGCCCGCCAGGCTACTCTGTCCATGGAATTCTCCAGTCAAGAATACTGGAGTGGGTAGCCATATCCTTCTCTAGAGGATCTTCCTGACACAGGAATTGAATCTGGGTCTCCCGCATTGCAGAATTTTTACCATCTGAGCCAGCAGGGAAGCCCAAGGCAAACTCTGCATAAATATGAGTGTTAAGCGAATGAACGAATGAATGAGGAGGCACTGAAAATGTGTGGGCAGACTTCAGAGTCTGCTCCTGTCCTGGGTTGTCTCCAGGCTCCAGGATCTTCCTTGCGGAGCCACAGAGGCCTGGCCAGGGCTGAGTCATGACAGCATGTGTCACAGGGCAGGGGGCAGGGGCTGGGGCGGTGGGCTGGGGAGTCAGCACCAGCAACCACTGCCCAGCCACCCCTCCGAGGATGTTTCATCTCAATAATTCTGAACCAAAACCCAAGCTGCTCGTCCACTTTTACACCTACCAGTCTGGAGAAGGAGAAAGTATCGCAGGAAGGAAGACACACTGGGACTCAAGGGGGCAGACAGGTGCCCTGGAGACCTATCCATATCCCCATGGCCTCACAGGCCTCAGACAGCATATAAGAAGCCAGGGGTCACGGGCCACCCCCGTCCGGGACTGCTGCACCCCTAGGCCTTCCCAGCCTGCACAGTAACCAGTGTGTCAACGAGGAGGGCTCAGCCAGGCTTGGGCTGACCCTGGAGAAGCTGGGGAGGCCCCCGCATGTCCTCTTGAAACATCAGCAGAGTTCTGGAGGCAGGTGCAATGCATCTGGGTCTCCCTAGAGTCTAGAACCTCTTCTGTACATGTACCAAGGACATGGCATGCTGCACACACTTCCATCAGGCCACTGGATGCCCCAAGAAGCCCTAGCAGAGGGGCCAGTGTGCCAGGGGAACTTGCCTTACCGGACAGCATGAACGCCCGTCACCTCAGGGCCTTTGCACATGCTGTTCCCGCTGCCTGGAGCCCTGCACCCCTTTTGCCTGGCGAATGCATCCCTGCCTTTAATCTCGGACTAGATGCCCTGTCCTTGGGGTCTTTTTCAGCCCCCAGACCAGACACATCTCCTTGGTACAGGCCTCTGGACCCTCTCTCTCCCGCACATCTGTAATTAAGTCATTCTTCTGTTTTGGTTACCTGCTTCACACCTGTCTCTTTCATTTCATTCTAAGCTCTAGGAAGACAGGGGCTGGGTTTGCCTTGTCACTGCTGTATCCCCAGCACCAGGCAAGTAGTTTGGTTTCAGAAATATTTCTGAAGGATTATATAAAGGAGGGAAGGATTCGTTCCAAAAAAGGATGAGAAGTGTCAAGTTCCAAAGCCACTGCCCTTCACCCTCAAAAGGGCCAGACAATGGTTTCTTAGCTATGACACCAAAAGCACAAGGAATTAAAGGACAAAAGAGAAATCAGACCTCTTCAAACCAAAAAACTTTTGTGAACACCATCAAAAGAGTTAAAAGGCAACTCACAGGATAGGAAAACTACTTACAAATCATAGGTTTGGTAAGAGACCTGTATTTAGAAGATGTTAAAAACTCTTGTAACTCAACAACAAAAAGACAAACAATTCAATTTAAAAATGAGCAAATGGGGACTTCCCTGGTGGTCCCAGTGGGTAAGACTTCACGCTCCCAATTGAAGGGGCCCAGGCTCCATCCCTGGTCAAGGAGCTAGATCCCACACGCTGCAACCAAGAGCCCGCATGCCACACCTGAGACCTGGTGCAGCCAAATAAATACAAAAATATTTTACAAAAATAAATCAAAATGAACTAATGATCTGAATAGACATTTCTTCAAGTACGATATACAAGTGACCCATAAGCACATGAAAAGCTGCTCAGCATCGTTAGCCATGAGGGAAACAGATGGCGAAGCAAAGCAGAATTCACAGTGAGACAGCACTTCATACCCACCAGGACGGCTAGAATCAAAAGTCACAGTGACCAGTGGTGGCAAGAAGGCAGTGAAGTCAGAACCTCCAGCCACTGCTGACAGGAATGCAAAGCGATGCAGCCACTCTGGAAAACAGCCTGGCAGTTCCTCCAAGTGTTACACACAGAGTTAGCATATGACCCGGTGATTCCACTCTCAGTTACAGACGCAAGAGAAATGAAAACATATGTCCACACAAAAACTTGGATATGAGTGAATGTTCATAGCAGTATTACTCATTATAGCCCCCAAAGTGGGAACAACCCAAAATGCCCGTCAACTGATGTGCACACCAATATCCATGCAGTGGAACATTATTCGACTGTGGAAAGGAATGAAGTACTGACCCGTGCCACAAACGAATGACTGTTGAAAATATTGTGTGTGTGGTCAGTCATTCAGTCACGTCCCACTCTTTGCAAACCCATGGACTGTAGCCCGCCAGGCTCCTCTCTCCATGGGGTCATCCAGGCAAGAACACTGGAGCAGGTTGCCATTTCCTACTCCAGGGGATCTTCCTGACCCAGGGATCGAACTTGTATCTCTTGCACCTCCTGTATTGGCAGGCAGATTCTTTACCGCTAGCGCCATTATGCTGAATGGAAGAAGATGGTGATCTTGACAGAAAGGCATATAATGTAAGATTCCACTCATATGAATTGCCCCAAATAGGCAAATCTATAGAGACAGGCGTCTCTCTAAAGCATCTGTCTACAATGAGGGAGACCTGGGTTCGATCCCTGGGTCGGGAAGATCCCCTGGAGAAGGAAATGGCAATCTACTCCAGTACTATTGCTTGGAAAATCCCATGGACAAAGGAGCCTGGTAGGCTACAGTCCATGGGGTCGCAAAGAGTTGGACATGACTGAGCGACTTCACTTCACTTCATAGAGACAGGAAGTAGATTAGTGTTTGCCAGGGTGTTGGGGGAGGCTGGTGGAGGTGGGGATTGGGGTGGGGTGAGAACTAAAGTGTGCAGGGTTGCTTTCTGGGTGATGAAAATGTTCTCAAATAGATTGTGGTGATGGCTGCACAACTGAATAGATTAAACATCACTGGATTGTATGCTTTAAATGGGTGAGTTGTCTGGTACGTGCATTATGCTTCAAAAAGTTGTTATACAAGAACACAGAAAAAGGGAAGGAGGCAGAGAGAAATGCTGGGATTGGCTGAGGATAGCAAGGAAAGAAGACCCCTGTATGCTTGCAGGGGAGCCAGGGAAGAAAGTGACAGCGAGTGGGGCGGGGCTCAGTCCTGCCTGGGAGCCCCGAAGCCACTGGGCCAGAAATGCTTAGAAAGGCAGCGGCCACAAGGTGGGGATCTCCGGATAGAATGCCTCTGTGTGGGGGCTGCTGGAGGCAGATGGGTGGGACCAAAACATCTTCAGAGCCCCAGGGGACTTTGACAAACGGGATCACTGGGCCCAAGTGGGGAGAAGGGACGAAGCTCCCAGAAGGAGAGCATTTGCATCCTATCCTCAGGCACAGAGAAGGGTGGGAGGTCAGAAGCCAGACAGAGCTGGCAATCTCAAAGGCTCTGGGGTCCCTGGAGCTTCCCCGGGTGTCCCCAAAACCTCTGGGTCCGGGGCCTGATCACTTCCCATCTCAGGGCCCCAGAAACCAGAAATTCACATCTGTGGTCAGCCCAGCCTTCTCTGCTTTCGAGATCCCCAAACAGAGCTCCATAAATTGGGGGCACATGGTTGGAATGGAGGTATATAGGGGATTGAGGGTTAGGGAGTCCATCGGGAGGAAGAAGAGCAGCCCTTTGCTCAAAATTTGATCTGAGAAGGAGCTTAGCGTCTGTTCCGTCTGGTTTTAATCTAAGGTTGGTGGCCAAATGCCAGATTTATTGTAAAACCTACATTTTAATAAGGGGCTGGTATCTGGAGGAAAGCTCATTAACCATTTCCAGACCAGGGTGAAGTTGCTGCTCGGGGCTCAGTGTGGGGTTTCCTCTCCCAGCTCTAGTTCCTGGGCCTCTTGAAGCCCACGGCCAGCACCTGCTGGGAGTCAGGGTGAAGGCTGGGGGCCAGGCGCAGAGGCAGTCCGACTCTAGGTAACTTGATTCCGAAACAAAGCTGAAAATAGTTCTGGGATCTCAAGTCTGTAACGTTTGTCTTCTCAGGACTCAGACTTGAAGGAACCTTACAGATTATCTGTCAAAGTCCCTCACGTTGCCAATGAGGAAACTGAGGCACGTGGTGGGGGGTGCACGGTGACTTAGCCAAAGGGCTTCCAGCAAGGCAGTAACACCCCAAGTCCTGTGCACTGATGTCCACCCCTGAGGACAAGCATTGTCCTCCTTCTTGCTCCTCTCTGTTTCTGGGTTCCCTGGAGACCCGGTGGAGATCCGCATCCTTGACCCAGCAACAGGGCGAGGTTGGCAGGGAGCGGGGCAAACCAGCAGCCCCACCAGAGAGCCAACGGCTGCCTCCTCCAAGCATCGGAGATGGAGGAAAACATCACCCTGTGGGTCCTTAGTCAAGATAGCTCCCCTCTTAGGTGCTCCGTCTCACCACCTGTGCAGTGGGACAGGAAGAGATGTACCTCCCTCTCAAGGCAGCACAGAGAACGTGGAATAGTCCAGGGCTTTCGAGAGTACGTGCTCAACGCAGTGGGCTACACACAGGCCTACTACCTTCACTAGTACTTTTTCAAAATGAAACCAAGGCCCTGACTCATTGGTTTTTCCCCTATGTCAATCATGAACCCTTGGAGGAATCTAAGGAATTCTCTGGACCCTTCCCTGCTGGCTCAGGTGGTAAAGAATCTGCCTGCAAAGCAGGAGACCTGGGTTCAGTCCCTGGGTTGGGAAGATCCTCTGGAGAAGGGAATGGCTACCTACTCCAGTATTCGTGCCTGGAAGACTTCATGGACAGATGAGCCCGGCGGGGTACAGTCCATGGGGTCGCACAGAGTCAGACACGATTGCGCAACTAACGCTTTCACTTTCCCCAGAAAACCACAGGTGCACACAGAAGTCTGCACATACCTTTGGGGAGGGGGGCATGGTACACAGACTTTCTGAATTGTGTTCACAGACCTGATGCTAAAGAGTCAGCTGGAGGACTTTGCTGGTGGTGCAGTGGGTAAGATTCTGCCTGCCAATGCAGGGGACACGAGTTTGATCCCTGGTCTAGGAAGATCCCACCTGCCTCAGGGCAACGAAGTCACAACTGCTGAGCCCACATGCTCTAGAGTCTGTGCGCCACAGCAAGGGACGCCACCGCAGTGAGAAAGCCAAGAGCAACAATGAGGAGTAGCCCCTTCTTGCCCCAACGAGTTGTGTGTTGTGTGTCAGTCACTCAGTCGTGTCTGACTCTTTGTGACCCCCTGGACTGTAGCCCACCAGACTCCTCTGTCCGTGGAATTCTCCAGGCAAGCATACTGGAGTGGAGAGCCATTTCTGTCTCCAGGAGATCTTCCCCGACCCAGGGATGGAAACTTGGTCTCCCACATTGCGGGAAGATTACCGTCTTTGCCACCAGGGAAGTCCAACTAGAGAAAGCCTGCAGAGCAGTGCAGACCCAGGGCAACCAAAAATAATAAATTAATTAATTTAAAACAGTAAAAAAGTCAGCTTAATGGAAAATCAGCTTTTGTGCCCTAGAAGAACCTGACCCTTTGTCCCTGTTTCACCTTGAGGTCCCCCGCACAGACCACCCCCGCGCCAGAGATAGCAGCTGAGACAACGGCAGTGCCTATCTGCCCCTCTTCCAAGGCTGGCGGGACCTCCTCTGACCCCAGCTCTGGGGCAATGTTGTACTCCCAGAGAGGCTGACCTTTAAAGCATCACTGCAGGTTTTTATGACCCATCTGTGAGTTCCAGGCATGCTGGAAAATGTGAGTTTGAGGCTCGGCTCAGAGAAGCTCCAGGCTGTCTCGAGTGTTTCTGCTGGTGGCGAGGACAGGGCCGCCCCTCCCCTCCACTTTCTTTTTTGGCTTCCACTTACTAAACTTTTACTGTGTGCCTGGCACTGTGTTACAAAGCCCTGCCTTCTCCGGCGCAGATGGCGCTGTTAGTAAGCCTTGTTTTCCATCACAGACGTGAGGGTCAGGCGGGTGAAGTAGCTGACCCAGGTCACACAGCCAAGCAGTGATGAAGCGGAGGCTTACATCCGGTCTGTCTGTCCCCAGAGTGGCTGGCACCTGGCGGTGGAAGCTGCCCTCATTAGCCATTTCCAGACCAGGCTGAAGTTGCTGCCAAAGACCCAGTGTGGGTTTCTTCTCCCACTTAAGAGCTCCCGGCCGCTTGAAGCTTCAACCTGCTGGGAGTCAGGGTGAGGGGGCCGGGTGCAGAGACCACTCCAATTTCCTGTGGCTTAGCTCTACTTGAGCAAATCTGTGTGTTCCGCCCACACCCACACACCAGCCTCACGGGCCCCGGTGCCCTCAGAGCTGATGACCCTGCTATGTGTCCTGGCTCCCACCAGCCTCATCGGCAAGGTGCACTCAGAGCCTGGTCACAGGGCCATCTGAGACATCTTTCTCTCTTTTTTAAAAACAAAAAAAAATCTATCTGGCTTCGCTGAGTCTTAGCTGCAGCATGTGGGATCTAGTTCTCCGACCAGGGATTGAACCCCGGCCCCCTGCATTGGGATTGTGGGGTCTTAGCCACTGGACCACCAGGGACGTCCCTGTGACATCTCTAACTGGCCCTAGTCACACCCTGGGATGACAGTCAACCCCGACTCTGGAAAAATCTCTGTGGTAGTGAGCCATAGTCCCTCTCTCTGTGGATCTCCGAGTTTATGCTTCGAGTGAGGGAGAACACAGCTGACTCTTCCTCAAGGTCACCTTGCTAACACTTGAAGCCAGCTTTTCCAAAGCCTCCGCGATGATGCTTGGAGGCTGCTCTGCCCCCTCTCCACCCTGGTGGCCCCCAGGGGAGGGGCTGATACCAGATCTTCCAGATTTCTCATGAAGTTCTGCTTCGAGACTCCCTGGGAAGCTCATTAAAAAGGGACATTCCCATCCATCTCCAGGGAAGTCCCAAGTTACCCCTTTCCTGTTGCTTCTGTTTTCTCATCTAGAAAATGGAGATAATGTACTCCAATAGGGCTTCCTGGCACTAGGGATAAAGAATCCGCCTGCCGATACAGAATATGCAAGAGATGCGAGTTCAACCCTTGGGTCAGGAAAATCCCCTGGAGTGAGGAAATACCCAACTCCGGTATTCTGGCCTGGAAAATTCTACGGGCAGAGGAGTCTGGCAGGCTATGGTCCAGGGGCCTGCAAAGAATTGGACACAACTGAACACATATCCCTAACAAGAGTTTTTGTGGGGATTAAAAGAGTTACCATATGTAAAGTTCTTAAGACAGTGTCTGGGACATAGTAAGTGCTGAATCACATTAACCATTAGTGTATTTATTTGGAGTCAGCTGGGTCTAGGTTTGATTTCCAGACTTGCCATATGTTAGCCATGCCACCTACTGGCAAATTCCTTAACCTCTCCAAACCTCATGTTTGCATCTGCCAAGTGGAGACTTTCAGAGGATTAGGGGTGGGTGCCCTAAATCTTGCTCCTAAATAACAGCGTATCAGACACTTACTTCCCCCCAAGAGCTAGTGCCCTCCCACTGGGAGGCTGCCCTGAATTCGCCTGAGAAGTCTGTATCATCAGCAGCTGGCGCATAGTAGGTGTTCAATAAATATGGAGCAAATACATGTCTGAGCTAATGAATGGAACTTGGGTCCCAGCGGGGAGGTAGTCCCAATTCTCTGTCCACCCAAACACGTGACGACTTCTGTGCACTGTCGATTGGGTAAACCTTGTCGAGCTTCCCGACTCCCCGACCCTCCTACGTGTGCATGCACACCCAGTCGTGTCCAGCTCTTTTTTGACCCCATGGACTGTGGCCCCCCAGGCTCCTCTGTCCACGGGATTTTTTCAGGCAGCAGTACAGGAGTGGGTTGCCATTTCCTTCTCCAGCGGATCTTCCTGACCCCAGCGATTGAACCCCTGTCTCCCGTGTCTCCTGCATTGGCAGGCAGATTTCTTTTTTAAAACCACTGAGATCCTCCTATCTGCAGAAACAAATTTACTGGGTTTTATTTATTTGTACTTATTTTTTTACGTTTTGGCCACACCGAACACGAGAGATCTTCGTTCCCCAACCAGGGATTGAACCTGCTCCCCTTTGCAGTGGAAGCACAGTATCTTAACTGCCAGAGAAGTCCCACTCTTTTTTTTTTTTATTATTAAGGGCCAGAACATGTGCCAGAGAAATCCCCTCCCAAAGAGAAAGCCTCAGTATGGCACTCAAGGCCAGAGGACTGTGGGCATCGGCTTCCTGTAGGAGAGGCAGTAAAGAGGAACTTGGGCTGGAGCCCCGACTGCCGAGCCTGCTCGGACGGGAAGGGGCGGCTGGACGGGACTGAAGGGGCTGGGGGCTGATGATCCCAACCCCCTCTCCAACTGGGGCCACCACTCTCCCTCTCCCTTGGGCCCCCAAACGCAGAGGAGACTTGATCTCAGTCCCAAAGTCTCCAGAGCCCAGCAGCCTGGGTTGAGATCCCACCTCCTCCACTTCACAGCCCTGTGACCTTGAGCTTGTCGCTGCTCCTCTCCGGGCCTGTTTCCTCCTGAAGAGGGCACGTGCTGGTCCCCACAGCAATGTGACAAATGGCCAGAGAGCTCTGACTGCCCAGGGCTCTGCCCGCTCCACCCTGAGCCCCTGGGGACCACGCAGGCGAATCCTCTTTCAGCGTTTTAATGTTAAGGGGACTGACACCCTCTTCCCCCGACTCAGCATCCTAGCTCCTCACTTCCAGAACAAGGAAGCCTGGCATGGCTGGGAAAACCCAGTCTTTCCACATATCTTCAAAGGTTTTCTATGAGACACTCTTCAAGGAAGAACGGGGGTGGGGGGTGCAAACCGAGGGGACGCCCCCCCCCANTTTATTAAGGGCCAGAACATGTGCCAGAGAAATCCCCTCCCAAAGAGAAAGCCTCAGTATGGCACTCAAGGCCAGAGGACTGTGGGCATCGGCTTCCTGTAGGAGAGGCAGTAAAGAGGAACTTGGGCTGGAGCCCCGACTGCCGAGCCTGCTCGGACGGGAAGGGGCGGCTGGACGGGACTGAAGGGGCTGGGGGCTGATGATCCCAACCCCCTCTCCAACTGGGGCCACCACCCTCCCTCTCCCTTGGGCCCCCAAACGCAGAGGAGACTTGATCTCAGTCCCAAAGTCTCCAGAGCCCAGCAGCCTGGGTTGGGATCCCACCTCCTCCACTTCACAGCCCTGTGACCTTGAGCTTGTCGCTGCTCCTCTCCGGGCCTGTTTCCTCCTGAAGAGGGCACGTGCTGGTCCCCACAGCAATGTGACAAATGGCCAGAGAGCTCTGACTGCCCAGGGCTCTGCCCGCTCCACCCTGAGCCCCTGGGGACCACGCAGGCGAATCCTCTTTCAGCGTTTTAATGTTAAGGGGACTGACACCCTCTTCCCCCGACTCAGCATCCTAGCTCCTCACTTCCAGAACAAGGAAGCCTGGCATGGCTGGGAAAACCCAGTCTTTCCACATATCTTCAAAGGTTTTCTATGAGACACTCTTCAAGGAAGCACGGGGGTGGGGGGTGCAAACCGAGGGGACGCCCCCCCCCTCCCCCAGCCAAAGGCCCTGCGTGAGGCCCCCTCCTCTGCGGCTAGGCTGGGCTGGCGCAGCCTGACAGCACCNAAGCCTGGCATGGCTGGGAAAACCCAGTCTTTCCACATATCTTCAAAGGTTTTCTATGAGACACTCTTCAAGGAAGCACGGGGGTGGGGGGTGCAAACCGAGGGGACGCCCCCCCCCTCCCCCAGCCAAAGGCCCTGCGTGAGGCCCCCTCCTCTGCGGCTAGGCTGGGCTGGCGCAGCCTGACAGCACCGCCCTGCCCTTTTGCCTTCTCTCCGCTCTCCATTCCGCCTCCATCTAGCAGTACCAAACCATCTCCCCCGTGCCCCCATCTTCCTAACCTCCCCTGCTAGGAACGGTCGCTGCGGGTGGGTGGGGGCCTGGGAGCCCAAGCACCAACAACTGGGAGCGCTGGTGGCTCAGCTCTGTGGCTCACTTCACAAGACCCCCCCGAGAAGGCCCAGAGGGCACAGCAGAGCACCCCGAGACTGCCGCGGCCTGGGGGTGGGGCAAGCGGCTGACCCGCCACCGGGGCCGAGGACCATCTTGCGGTTGACGCTGATCTGATGCCAAA
>SJYX01001819.1:39647-64812 GCA_006410675.1 Oreotragus oreotragus | reverse complement strand
AAAAAAAAAAAAAAGAATGCCAAGCCCCACCCCTCCAGACTGGAGAGTCTGACTCAACAGGTTTTGGGTGGGGTCTGGACATCGAACTCACTGACAGCTCTCCGGGTCATGCAGTTGTGTAGTCAGGGTTGAGAACCACTGACAACACCAAGTGCAGGATCACTGGCTATTAGACTGGCCTAGAGAAGTCCCAGCTGCAGGCCACTTACCCAAAATGAGTTTCTTCATGTGCCAAATGGAGATCTCCCTCCAGGACTGGGTCACCTGCATTGCAGGCTGATTCTTTACCATCTTCAGCCACCAGGGAGTGAAGAGAAGTAGAAACAGCAGAAGAAATGTGAGCCTAGGGAGCCTTCCTGGCCTTTCTCCTTCAGCATCAAATAGACCTTGTCCTGACACTGATGTGCTTCTTGGAGGAAAGTTGAGGTGGATGTGTATTGCACATGTTTAGGGAGTCGGGAGGAAGCTCCAGACAGAGGGACAGACGCTGAGATGGACAGCTCATGCTCAGGGACCACACCACGGAGCCTGGGTCAGACAACCTCCTTTCACATCATGAGACCCTTCCAGTCCTCAAGTGTTACACGCTCAGTTGTGTCGGACTCTTTGCGATCCCACGGACTGTAGCTCACCAGGCTCCTCTGTCCATGGGATTCTACAGGCAAGGATATGGAGTGGACTGCCATGCCCTCCTCCAGGGGATCTTCCCGACCCAGGGATAAAACTTGCATGGCTTATGTCTCCTGCATCAGCAGGCAGGTTCTTTACCACTAGCGCCGCCTGGGAAGCCCTCAAAGCCTTCATCCACACTCAGTGCATGGAAGGTGCTGGCGTTACCTTGCTTTACAGGAGAAACAGGCACAGAGGGTTGGTGTTCCTGCCTGAGCTTGCCCAGCTGGGATCTGAGCTAGAGTGTGTCTACTTGCTCTTACTCCCTGGGCCTGCTACCTTTCTGCTCCCCACATCTCAGGTGGATAAATAGGAGTAGCCGTCCCCAGCGGGGTCTTATCATGACTGCGTGGATTCAGGTACAGTGACCAAAGTGGGCTGCAAGGGACTTTCTCAGTGGTCAGGTGGTTAAGACACCATGTTTCCACTGCAGAGGGCAGGGGCTCGATCCCTGCTTGGGGAAATAAGATCCCGCATGCCACAAGGCTATGGTTTTTCCAGTAGTCATGTATGGATGTGAGAGTTGGACTATAAAGAAAGCTAAGCACCGAAGAATTGATGCTTTTGAACTGCAGTGTTGGAGAAGACTCTTGAGAGTCCCCTGGACTGCAAGGAGATCCAACCAGTCCATTCTAAAGGAAATCAGTCCTGAATGTTCATCGGGAGTTGGTGACGGACAGGGAGGCCTGATGTGCTGCAGTCCATGAGGTTGCAAAGAGGCGGACACGACTGAGCGACTGAACTAAACTGATGCCACAAGGTGTGGCCAAAATCTAGGAAAAAAGAAGGGGTAGGGGGGCGAGTCAGGCTGCTGGTTCTGTGATCCTGGCAGGTCACTGCGCTGCTCTGTGATCAGTTTCCCTGTCTGCATAGCCTGTCACTGGGCTTCCCGGTGGCTCAGTGGTAATGAATTCACCTGCAGTGCAGGAGCCACAGGAGACACAGGTTCGATCCCTGGGTCGAGAAGATGCCCTGGAGGAGAGCATGGCAATCCACTCCAGTATTCTTGCCTGGAGAATCCCTATGGGCAGAGGAGCCTGGCAGGCTACAGTCCATGGGGTCACAGAGTTGGACACAACTGAAGCAACTCGGCATAGCATGCCACTCATGATTGTGGTGAGGATTCCATGGGATGATGCCTGGAAAGTGGCCAAGACAGGGCACCCACAAGTGTCTCTGTGGCTGACAAGCACTTGGTCAGCCCTCCGTATGCCTCACCTATCCAGAGGGGTGGGGTGTATAGGCCAAGCTCCTGGCCAAGCCAGGGGCCCCTCTTTGGCCCTTCCCTTCCATGAAGCACCTCTGAAGGCCGAATGCAGCCCACATCTCAGGCTCCCAGGACTGAAGAAGCAACCTCACCCCTTCATTCTAACCCCCCTCTATCTCCCTCTGCAGGGGGCTGCATGGCAGGGGGCTATCCTTCAGTCAGCACCAATCAAATATGGAAAAGAGCCTACAGCAGGCTGGGTGTATCTGTTTAATTCTTCCCTAACCAGGGCCTGGCCCCCACCTGGGCACCTCTGATTTCATTAGCATTCTGCCCAGCCTCTCCCCTCCCCCTACCAGACCCACCAAGGGCCCCTACTCAAAAAATCAGTATGGTGGAATTTTGTATATATATATATATATATTTTTTTTTTTTTCCAGAGAGGAGGGGAGAGAGCCCCGGGTGGAGGAAGGGTAGCTAACTGTGAAGATGAATTTCAAATCTCCTGATGAGCAGGGCTCTTTCTGAGCTGGCCCTACCAGGGAGGAAGGTGCCACCTCAGATACATCCTCCCCCCAACCCCCCGGGACTTACAGGAGCCCAATAGCACCTCCTCACAGTTTGCACCCTCTGTACCTCACTCCCCTCACCCTAGTCCTGACCTGGAGAAGAACCAACGCACAGGACCAGAATCTGGAACCCATACTTAGGAGCCCCTGTCCCACCACAAACATCCCACCAGCCTCACTCTGTCACTTCCTGTCTTTGCGTATGCTGTTCTCTCTGGCTGGAATACTTTCCCCATGAAGCCAGATCTAGTCTTCACCTTTCAGCTTAGGCATCACTTCCTGTAGGAATTCTCCTCTCATTACTCAGAAAGGCTCGTCTGCCTCCCCAGATGCTTCAGTAGCACGACCTAAACTCGCTTGGACTACACCAGTGTTTCCATCTGTCCCTCTCCAGGGTTCTCTGTGTTGATCGTGGTGCCCACAAGGTAGGTGCTCAGGAAACACTGGATGGATAAATGAATGAATGGGTCACAGCCCATCTCAGTGTAGCCTTTAGGCCCACAATGCCTGAGGTCCAGGTGCTTTTCAAAATCTGATCTTTGGGACACCTGAAATAGTTACTTATTGCCTCCAAAATACGAGCAGAAGGGCAAGTAACAAATGGTTAATGACATGTGGACCGCGCATGACTGCATGTCAGCTGATCACCCAAAGTCCACCTCACCCTTGGCTGTGTGTGGATGAAGTCTATCTGACCCGGAGAGATTGATGGTATGGGAGGGGGACACTGATACGTAAGGGGGCCCAGCAAGACTCTCGTGGGTAATACATGTGAAGCCCATGAAGCAGGGCTAGCGCTGTTTCGTGAACTCTTCCTTGTGAATGTGAGCTCTGTTGGGTCCAAAAGCATCGCTTTGGAGGCAAGCTCCCTGCATTCCGGGTCCAAGGAGTTCGGCTGAAGCCCCACCCCCCACGGTCCAGCTTTGGCCAATCAGCACGCAGCTCCTCTGCGGCCGCTGTGATTGGCTCAGAGTTGGGCAGGGATCCGATGAGGCAGCAAGATTCAGAGCCACTCTGGCTGCTCCATTGTTTAAGCCCGGGATCGAGTCGCGCCTGAAGTTCCACCCTGGATGTTTCAGTTTCGCACATTATCTTAGCTTTTCAAAAGCCACTTGGGGCCAGTTTTCTATCCGTTGTAGGTGCCAATCCCGACTAGCATGCTGCCCAAACCCTACGTAGACCTAGCCACCGGCAGAACTAGTAGAGTGCCCCCCACACACACAGTAGGGGAACGCTCACCCCCAAGTCTGCAGTGAGTACCGCACCGGAGGGCCTTGTGGACCTGCGTTTAGAATTCTCCCTCCTCTGCTCCCAGCCCCGCTCCTGCCTCGTTGGCTGCTCGTGGTTCCCTCTCCCGATTAATTTGGGATGTATTCAGAGGGGCTCCCGTTAGCCACAGCCTTGGGCAGTGGGGACGCGAGGATGAGAGGGCTCTAGGCTGGCTGTGCAGTCTTGGGATGGTGACTCCTGACTCTGAGCCCCAGATGCTCTGTGCTTCTCAACTATTCGAATTACCGACCTAGCAATTAATGATCTGTAGAATCCATCCGCCTGCCAACGCAGGAGACTTAGGTGCGATCCCTGGGTCAAGAAGATCCCCTGGAGAAAGAAATGGCCACCCACTCCAGTATTCTTGATGGGAAAGCCCACGGACAGAGAAGCTTGGCGGGCTAGAGTCCATGGGGTCGCAAAATTGGACACGATTGAAGCGACTGAGCACGCGCGCGCACACGCGTGCACGTACACACACACACACACACAGAGGCACTGTGCCATTATCAGTTAACTGACTGTCTCCTGTTACCTAGAAGCTCCTAGGGGCGACGGGCGATCTCTGTGATGCCCGCACAAAATACAGGCTCAAAAAATACATGCTGAGTAGAGGAGCCTCTGAGAGCTTCTCTAAAGATGAGGGGCGAGCTTGTATCGTACACTCTGGGGTTAGTGTGGGCCCCTTTAGGGAGATGATGAAGGGGGTCCCGGCAAAGGCTCCCAGTGGAGAGACTTCGGCCAAAGAAATGACATTAAAGGTGACGCGGCAGGCACGGGCCCCGCTGGAGGAGAAGGGGAACAGCGCAGGCCGCACTCAGAGGTCTCCCGGCCAGAGATGGAAGCCCCTCCCCAGAGCTGCTCCTGCCCCAGCCCCCGTGTGCCCAAGTTCCCCAGGATGGACAGTCGCTGCTGAGGGAAGGGTGGTCCCACTGCCTGCATGCTCCCCACTCCATCTCACCCCAACCTTGCCAGAAGATGAGGGGAATAAACAAGCCCCACCCACACTGTCCACCCCAGGGTGGGGCTGGGGGTGGAGCAGCAAGGGAGCCGTCATGTTATATGGAGCTAGTTTGGGTTGAACAGTTCCCATGCTCATGCCGGGGAGACGAGGGACCCTGGGGACAGGCAGCTGCCCGGGGTGTGGCTGGGTCCCCACACCCTCGCTCTCTCTGGGACCGCCTGTGAGTTGCTAATAATAGCAATGGTGGCAACGGTGACAGCACCAGCTGGCCACGTGCCAGGACTACGTGCAAGGCTTCCTGTCTCTGGACCCTCACCATTCACTCGCCCTTATTCCCACTTGACAGATGAAGAAACTGAGGCTCAGAAAGGGTAAGCCCCAGGCCCAGGAAGTCAACTGGGGTCAGTCTGACTTGCTGGCCCCACTCAGGCCCTCCTCTCCCTAGGGCCTCTGGGTGCATTAGGAGGCCGCTGGCATACCGCTGACCCCCTGGAACTGCTGCCCTCCTGCCAGAACCCAGGAGAAGGTGGGGAGAAGAAAGTGTGCATTGCAGAGGGCAGCCCCCTTTCCCAACCTCTGCTGTTCCAGTTGGAAGTAAGCAGCAAAAACATTCGCCACGATCTTCACAGTCCCCAAGAAGTTTCCTCGAACTGAACTCTCCAGAGGCCCACATTCTTCCACAGGGGGCTCCGATCTGGCCCCTGGGTGCCACAGGGGACATGCCCCACCCGTGGCCTCAATGGAATGAGGCTTCCGGCTTGTCTCCCTCTCCTCTGATCAGGGCTCCATCCCACGCTGTCTGCCCTGTCCGCAGACCCACTGTTCACTTAGATTTCCATCTGGTTTTGGTTTTAGGGGGTGGAGGAAGGGGAAGGTTTGGGGAGAAGCTGAGAGCTGGCACTCGATGGAGGTTAACCCGCTACATTTGCTTCTTTTCTTGGTGCCCCAAGCTCTGTGCTTTTCCCCCCTGCCATCCGCCTCCACAAATCTCAGGGCTGCTTGATTATCACATAACCTGCCTCTTATGGATGGTTAGACGTCAGAGCCCTGGGCAGAAAAAGGAGCCAACATCAAGATCAGCTTTCTCAGCATTGCAAACACCATGTCTAAACCAGTTTAGCTCAAGCCAGAGATCAGCTGAACACAAGTGTGTGTGTGGGTGGGTGTGGGTGTGTGCACGCACACATGCATGTTCTAGACGTGTGGTGAGAACCCATCTGTAATTCCCGAAGGAGCATATCTGAATATCTGTCCCCCCCGCCCAAGCCATCTTATCCAGCCACCCTCTAGAAGTTGCAATTAATCTCTAATTTGAATTTTTAACCTCAAATGCCACATTATAAAAATAGTTGTGTTGTGTTTTATCGATGGTATTTGTCATGAAATTATACATGGTTACAATTTATGCCGTGGAAAAGAAAGCAAGCTGCTTTTTCTGCATGGGGGAATGCCAGCCTGGGTCTGCAGCAAAGCTCATCCTCCCAGAGAGTGGACCCCAGGTCACCAGGCAGCGCTGGGCAGAGGCAGAGGGCTTGTGGTCCTGGGTGTGCATTGGATAACTTGACTCCTTTTTAGAAACCATCATTAAAGAGCCAGCAAAGGCCACTGGGGTCAGCTCCTGGGACCCAGGACTCTGTTCCTGATCTTGACTCCTCTTCCTGCGGGGTCTTGGGAAACTTCTCCCGCCTTGGTTTTTCCATCTCTAAAAGGGGGTTTGACAGTCCTAAACTGGTCATCTGCTTCCTCCCAAGTGTCAGGGAGCATGAGAAAGAAAACACATAGATGTTTACTGCACGCCTCCTGGAGACCAGGGGTGAACCCCTGCCTGCTTGAGTTCATTGACTCCGCTGAACAGCCCAGGCCCCAGGTACCGGCGCTGTGCCCATTTTGCAGATGAGGAATTTGAGGCTCAGAGAAATGAGGCCCTTTCCCAAGATCATCTGGGAAACGGGGGTGAGGCTGGAGCTGGAGTCCCACAGCTAAGCCAGGCAGCATGTCCTGTCCCTGAGAAGGTGGGGGACTCACTGGGACATCGGGGCTAGCTCTCTGCTTCTGTGCCTGGGTCATTGTCAAGCTGCATGGGAACACCGGGGGCAGGCAGTCCCTGTCCCAGGATCCTGGCCTGCCTGCCTGCCTGGGTCAAGGAGCAGTTCTGATTTCTGTCTGGGAATCCTCTGCCCGGCACTCTCACCACTCTCATCCATCCCTTTTTAAACAAGCCAAGAAAGGCTGAGTGAGGTCAGAGTGAGCACAGCCCAGGGGCTCCGGGCCAGCAGGGGTAGGGAACACCCCAAAGACAAGGGTCCAAGGCCTGCAGCCCCCATGGCCTCCATACACAGCCCATCTTTCTGGACCTCCGCTTCCTCATCTGGGAAATGGGGCCATAAGACTGCCTACCTCCTGGAGGATCTGGGAGGAATTAATGAGATTTACATAGAGGGCTGAGCACAGAGCAGGTGTGCAATAAATGGTCCTGACTGTCAGGGTCTCGGTGATGATGGTGAACACAAGGCCACTCAGCGCACCCCAGTTACCCAGCCCCTGACTCAGCCACAAATACCCCACACTGCCTCCACTCCCCCGGGGTTTGCAGTCAGACAGCCTGGGCTGACCTTCCTCATCTCGTCAAGGAAACTGCCATCCTGAAGCCCTGGTGTTGGGTCTGTGATGGGTGCACTTGCCCCACTGATGGAGTGGCGAGCCCCACTCCGGGCGCAGGGACACCCCGCCTCGGGTCCTGCACCGCTCCTGGACCCACCCTTTCCTGACGCGGGTTCTTGGATCTCAGAGAGAAGGTGCGCTGGGATAGACAGACGGCGCTTGTGGTCTGCTCCTTTGGAGATGGGGTGCCCACGAGGCTCTGGGCAGCCAGGACTCAAGAGGTGTTCCCAAGTTAGCCCTTCACTTCCCAGATGACAGGAGATACCTGCCCAACGAGACGCACCGGTGTGCTCTGCACACCCCCAGTACCCACAAGGGGCACAGAAAGCATGCCCACCCCTCCTAACACAAAAACTGCCAATCTTGAAGCAGGCCTTGCTCATTGGTCCTCTCAATGGGACTCCCTCCCACCTCCTCTGCTCCTGGAACAGCCCTTCTCTCTCTCTTCTGGTGTGCTGAACAGCATGTGGAATCTTGGTTCCCCGACCAGGGATCGAACTTGTGAACCCCGCATTGGAAACAGGGAGTCCTCTGTATCTGCTGTTCCTTCCATCTGGAGCACCCTTCCCAACTTCTTCTGGTTAACTTCACTCATCCTTTAGAGCCCTTCTGAGAATCGACTTCCTCCAGGACGCCTTCCTTGAACCTCCAGACCAGGTAGATGACCCCATTATCTCTTCTCATCTCCTTTATAGCAGAGATCACACCCCTTTGTTTCTTGATGGGACCCCAGGATCCAACCCTTAGACTGGCACGGAGTAGTAGATGCTCAAGAAATATTTCTGGAAGGGAGGCTGGAGGGAAGCCTTCCCCATTTCCTCCCCTTGGAGCTCTGATCTGCCCCCAACTTGAATCCACTGCAACGGCAAGCGATTCCTTTAAATGACGACCCCACTTTCAGCCGCATTAGATCTTGGCCTTTTCTTTTTTCCCTCCCCATGAAACCAGAGTAGTTCGTTTTTACTTCTTGTCTCCAGCAATTTCCCACTTCGAACTCTGACACTCTCCTTGCTTGGGGGTTTGCTGGCAGGGCAGCCGGCTCGGCAGGAGAGGCTGGCCTTCCAATTAGAACATGATGTCTCTCAGAAACTCAAGATTCCCAAAGGCTGGGGGCCCTCCAAAGCCGCCCCCCCCCACTCCCACATCACAGCACAGCCAGAAGCCTCTGTCCTGGCAGGACGGGTCAGACTCTGCACAGGGACATTTCCCCGGAAAAGCAGTATCTCAGCCACTGCGGAGCTTTGGGGTAAGAACTGAGGGAACCAGAGTCCCTCCCTGGCAGGGGGTGTGCTGATTCCAGCAAGAGGACACCACGAGGCTTCCCTGGGGGCTCAGCGGTAAAGAATTCGCCTGCCAATGGAGGAGACACGGGTTCGATCCCTGATCCGGGAAGATCCCACATGCTGCAGAGCAATCTTCAGCAACTATTGAGGCTGTGCTCTAGAGCCCGCAAAACTCAACTCCTGAGCCCGTGTGCTGCAGTGGCTGAAGCCTGGGCGCCCTCGAGCTTGTGCTCTGCACCGAGAGAAGTCACCGCAGTGAGAAGCGAGAGCACCGCCGCTCGAGAGAGGCCCGAGCAGCAACGAAGACCCAGCGCAGCCAAAATCAAACACGTAAAAAGAGGACGCTGTGGCTCTCGGGCCATCTGAGGGCTCAGCACAGAGGGGTCAGCGTTGAACCTGGGCTCTGGGCACCACAGTGTATTTCCTGGGTGACCTTGGGCAAGTCACTTGGCCCTATGGAGCCTCAGTTTCCTCATCTNCAAACACGTAAAAAGAGGACGCTGTGGCTCTCGGGCCATCTGAGGGCTCCGCACAGAGGGGTCAGCGTTGAACCTGGGCTCTGGGCACCACAGTGTATTTCCTGGGTGACCTTGGGCAAGTCACTTGGCCCTTTGGAGCCTCAGTTTCCTCATCTATAGTGAAAGTCGCTCAGACCCTTTGTGACGCCGTGGACTGTAGCCCACCAGGCTCCTGTGTCCATGGGCTTCTCTAGGCAAGAATACTGGAGTGGGTAGCTGTTCCCATCTCCAGGGGATCTTCCCAACCCAGGGATCGAACCTAGGTCTCCCACATGGCAGGCGGATTCTTTAAGGTCTGAGCCACCAGGGATAATACCGCACCTGCCTCATAAGGCTGCTGAGAGAACTCAGCATGAGGCAGCTTGTGAAGTCCTGAGCTCGGGCCCAGACAGAGGTAAAGAGCTGGGCATCAGGGTGCTCCTGCCTCTGCTCCACTCACTGGTTAGGGACAAGCATGACCAACCTAGACAGTGAGTTAAAAAGCAGAGACAGCACTTTGCTGACAAAGGTCCGCATAGTCAAAGCTATGGTTCTTCCAGTAGTCATGTACAGATGTGACAGCTGGACCATAATGAAGGCTGAGCCTCAAAGCATTGATGGCTTTTGAACTGTGGTGTTGGAGAAGGCTCTTGAGAGTCCCTTGGACAGCAAGGAGATCAAACCATCTTAAAGGAGATCATTCCTGAATATTCATTGGAAGGACTGATGCTGAAGCTGAAATTCCAATATTTTGGCCTCCTGACGTGAAGAACTGACTCATTGGAAAAGACCCTGATGGGGGGAAAGATCAAGGGCAGGAGGAGAAGGGGACGACAGAGGATGAGGTGGTTGGATGGCATCACCGACTCAATGGACATGAGTCTGAGTAAGCTCCGGGAGTTGGTGATGGACAGGGAAGCCTGACGTGCTGAGGTACATGGGGTCTCAAAGAATTGGACTTGACTGAGCAACTGAACAACTCACCTGTCCAGTGATGCCTCAAACAACATGCGTGTGAATGAATGAATCAGTTCAGTTCAGTCAAATGAGTGAATGGATTAATGGATTACATCCAGTGTTCTGGGAACCAAATAGCAAGGCATCACTTGGAAGGGGACTGGGAGGGATGGAGTTTCACATATAGTCTTTTGGGGGAAGGTGGAAAGACCTGTTTTCTGTAGCCTCATCGTGAGGGATATAGGGAACAAAGGGTCAGTTTGTCTTTTCTCCCATTTCTGGGATGTTTTCCTGGCCTTTCGTCCCTCGTCTGGGATGCACTCCCCCGCCACCTGATTTGAGTTGTGAGAACCGTGCTTCAGGTCCTGGGAGGCAGCCAGATGTCCAGCCACGCGGGGAGGACCTTGCATCTTGAAGCATCTCTTGCCTCCAAGGCCATGGGGTTAGAGGTGGGGGGCATGGAGGGGTGCTGGCCTCAGGGAGGGCAGGGCTGGCCTGTACTCTCTCAAAGGTGAGTCCGTCCTCTGCCATCCGCACAGACCAGGCATTCCCCGAGGGCACGGGGCAAGGCAGATCCATGTCTGAACATCCCCCTCACTTACTACATCCTCAGCTCATGCTTCACGGGATCGTGAAAAGGATGCAGACTCTGAGGCTCCAAACCTTGGCTCCTCCGCCCACTGTGGACCCTTGGGTGAGTCACGCAACCGCTCAGAGCCTCAATTTCCCCAGCCGTCTTGAGAATGGCAGACTCCTCATCTGACCTTCTCACGTGATCAGCTACTCTGCTTCCATCACTTCCCTAAACCCTTAAAACCACCCTGCAAGGGGCACGATTCTCCTCCCCATGACAAACACGCTCAGAGAGAAGACGACACTTGCCAAGGTCACACAGCTGGCCAAGCCCCAGCCCCGGCCCTTGAGTAGATGGCTGAGATGCCCTGTCCAGCAACTATCCCCTTGCCAAGAGACCCCTGGATTATTGGTTCTCTTCTGCAAGAGGAGAGGGCTGAAGATTGGGTTGGAGGAGGATGGGAAGGCAGAGAAGGAGGTCCCCAGGTCCACAGGGTGCCGGAGGGGAGGCCCAGGGGGGAAGAGGTGCCAGGCACTCCCGAGGGTCCTTGCCCTCCTGTGGTGGGGCGCGGCCAGGGCCTGAGCCCTGGACGATGGCCGGCTGCCCGCTGGCTGGACCAGCCGCCCAAGGCACCATCTTGAGAGCATTAGGGGCTGCTGTTCACAGATGTTTTCTGTTACGTGTTATTTGTTAGTCTAATGAAAGGAGGTGTATGGGCTTTCAAGACCTCGGAGTTCTGCGGGGGATTTATACGGGAGGCCCGCGCAGAGCTCTGGCGGCAAGAGGAGGCCGCGAGGCCCCTGCCAGGCGCGCCCGGCGGCTCCTGCTTTGATTCCGAGGTTTGCAGCCATCCGCGTGGTAATTCTAGCTCTGGTTAAATGTCATTTTTAATAACGCCATCTCTGGCATGTAAACGGCTGCGCTCGGGGACTGAACTCGTGCTCCCTGCTGTGGAAGCATGGAGTCTTAACCACTGGATGGCTAGGGAAGCCCCTCTTGGCAACTTCTAAAACTGCCCCGCTCTATGCCAGCTCTTCGAAGTGCCTGGAAATTCTCACCGGTAGGAGCTCAAGGCAAGACACATAGTCGGTGATTGGAAAATCATTGCTGAATGCAGGGAGTGAGTGAATGAATGAGTGAATATGGGAGCTGGGAGTAGACTAGAGAAGTCCTATTGATGGTCCTCAGTCAGGGACCCTCCACAGCTCTCCCCTGTCCATGTGGCCATTCTGGATGCTTCCAGGCAGGACTTCCACTCACTCTTATGTCTTCCAAGCCCCCGCCCCCAAGCCAGACAGTCCCCAGGCTGCCAGGCCTGACCCGCCTCGCCCCGACCCCCCACCCCGGGACCCAGGCCACATTGCTGAGAATGTGGAGAAGACCCCTCCCCCGGCTGCCTTGTGGTCCCCTGAGTGCAGCCTACACCAGCCTGGGAGTGGACATCCCTGGTCAGAGTACCCAGCATTCAGGGGGCTCCAGGGGTGGCTTCGGCCAGCAGTGGAGAGCAGGGGTTTGGGGACAGGTCTGGGCTGGAATCCCATATTCATTCGTGTGACTTTGGCAACCACTCAGCTTCTCTGCACCTCGGTTTCTCCCTCCATAAAATGGGTATAATAAAAAGACCCCCTTCTGGTTGGTGGGAAGACAAGGAAGGGGGAAGAATGGGGGTGCCCCTGGCCAGCAAACAGTAACCAGTCACCCTCACCACGTGCCATGAAAGGCACCTGCCTTCCCCTCACCTCCCGCGGCCTCTAGCCCCAGGGGGCCACCCTGGCCAGGTTCCAACACCGAAGCTCCATTTGTAGGCTGCGTTCAGGGCAGCACTGGCTCCTTAAATCACAGCCAAGTTTCACTCCCACCTGAGATCAGCCCCTGCCCTTTGGGTCTGGCACACCAGGAAGGCCTCCCAAGTTTTGCCTTGTCCAGGCCGACCTCACATCCCTGCCCAGGACAAGACACTGAGAACCCTTCCTCCCTGTCTCTATCTACTTAGAAACCTAACACGGCTGAGGGTCATCACAGCGCCCCACTCCGTGCCAGACCTCAGGACCTCCCTGACCGCTTTGATCCCCAAACCTCAGTCTCCCCAACAAGCAGGTAGGGCTTCCCCTGCCCAACCCCTCCAGCCCCAACACTGCGCTGTGCAGGAGAGCTGTCTCTTATACACATCTAGATGTGTATAAGAGACAGGGCAGGGAGTGAGGCAGGATTGGGGACCTGTGGACAAAACCCCCAGGGCTGGTGGTCAGCCTCCTGGGGGCATGGATGCCCTCCCCTGCAGACCACTGTGAGGAAAGCCTGTGGCGTTGTGAGGGGCAGAGAGGGTGGGGGGACAGGGAGGAGCAGGACAGACAGGCAGGACGATGGGAGGGGGCTTTTCCAGTGACGAGTGATAGAGACCCCCAGCTCAGGCTTCTGACCCCCACCCCCGACCCCGTCACCCTGGCAGCGAGAGGGAGTCAGGATGCTCGAGGGGAAGAGACAGGATCTTTCACATGGGAATGCCCCCTTCAGTCCAGCTCTTTGGGAGCCTTGGGCTGGTACCCAGTGGGTGCCCTCTGAGTGCTGGGAGATGCTCAGCAGTGATTGTGCTCCCCTAGACCCAGCTGTGCGGCTTCCAGTGCACTCAGGTCTCTGGGGAGGCGGAGGCTGGGCTGGTCCTTGGAGCAGCAAACACCGCCCCCCCCCCACACACATATACTGGCCCCTTCTAGATGCTTCCAAATGATGCGAGTCCTTTCTGGCGGCTCCAGTGGGCCTCTCCATCCTCTCATGACCATTATCCCCGCAGGCAAACTGAGGAGGACGACAGAAGGGCAGAGTCAGCCCTGGAAGGAGCTTCCGCGAGCACAGCAATGCATACGCTTTGATGCCTATAAAAATGACTAGCTGTTGTTTAGTCGCTCAGTCATGTCCGACTCTTTGCCACTCCATGGACTATAGCCCCACCAGGCTCGTCTGTCCGTGGGATTCCCCTGGAGTGGGCTGCCATGCCCTCCTCCAGGGGCTCTTCTTGACCCAGGAACAGAACCCGAGTCTCCTGCACTGGCAGGCAGATTCTTTATCGCCGAGCCGCCTGGGAAGCCCCCAAAATGACTAGGACTGTGCCAAACGCAGAGGCCCAGGTCCGGGCTCCGGAGGGTTTCCTTCCATGGGCTGGGACACGGGAACATGCATTTCACCTGCTCCCAGGGCGATTCGAATGCAGTGATTCCTGGGCCCAGGTATTGACAAACAGAAGGTCTGACCCCTCACCTGGGGACGCTGAGGCACACAGAGTCAGGCAGTGTCCCGAGTCGTAGGGCTGGGCCGGTCCCGGTTCCTGACTTCTCCTCCTGCCTCCAGGGCAGCCACAGCACAGGTGATTCGCCCTTGCCTTGTCATCTCAGCTCTGGGTGGAAAAGCCTTTGCGGAAGCTTCCAGGTCTTGTAGCCCCTGGGTGTCCCGCTCTCACTGCCCTGACCTCCCCTCAACTCGGAACCTTCTCCAAAGACCACAATGCCCCCAGCAGCCCCCGCCACCCATCCTCAGGCCGCCAGGTCCCATCCAGTTTCTCGACTCCTCTGCAACTCGTCGCTCCAGCATCCTTCCAAAGTCCCCACTGCCCCTGCCCCCAGACTGGAAGGTCCCGGCTGCACCTTCCAAGCACGAGAAAGCGAAAAGGATCTCAAAGAGGGACCCAAAGTAATGTCTTCCAGAGCTGGCTTCAGTTTTAGGACGCAATAAAAAATATCATGAGCTGTAAAGGGCCCCAGGTGGACGGCGTCCTGTCATCACAGGGGCCCCTCGGAGCCGTGCTGGGAGCAAGCAGCTTCCCACATGTGGAAGGGACACAGGGCGAGGGGCCTGGCTGGTGAGGGGGAGTGGCCAGCCCGAGCATTGGGGTCACATATTCAGTGACCTTCATTGCCAGGACACCTGGAGGTTCCCTGGCTCCCGGGGAGGCACGGCCTCTCGCTAGCAGCAGCTCGGCTCCCTCTGGGCGGGGAGCACACTGCCCTCTTTCCCCTGGGGGCTGCCAGGCACCCCGTCTCCCTGTGTCTGCTCAGCATGGGCGCCTGCCGAGACCACTTTCCCCAACTCTGTCTAAACAGGAAGCTCCCACGGTGCCTTTCTACTCACCACCTCGCAAAAGGCACTTAACCCCTGGCCCTGTCCAGGCGCGATCTGGCTGCAATCTGGCTGCTGGTCTGTCCACCAGCGGCCTGCGGCCACCCTGGCTGTCAAGAGCCTGGACCTGATCATTTGGGCCAGGCTGGAGCCTTAGTGACAGGGGTGTGAGGGTGGGTGTGTGTGTGAGAGAGAGAGTGTATGTGTGTGGTGGTCGTGTGTGTTGGGGTGGGTGGTGTGTGTCTCTGTGTCCATGAGTCTGGGAAAGCCACCATGTGGCTCCCAAATGCCAGCCAGAGTTATCACCGACCCACTGCAAAAATGAGGAAGATAGGGGCAACTTGCAAGCTTTCTGGTTAAGCCAAATTAAGTCTGTTTCAAGGACCATTCTCGACTCTGAGATGAAGATGCCGAGAGGTGCCCGCTTGGATAAATGGATAGGGGCAACAAGATGACAGGTGTTGTCAGTAAACAGCTTTTCTTGGCCACTTAAAACTGTGTTTCAGTTTATCTTTAATTTTTTGGCCATGCCACCTGGCACACCATCCGGGGACTGAACTCGTGCTCCCTGCTGTGGAAGCATGGAGTCTTAACCACTGGATGGCTAGGGAAGCCCCTCTTGGCAACTTCTAAAACTGCCCCGCTCTATGCCAGCTCTTCGAAGTGCCTGGAAATTCTCACCGGTAGGAGCTCAAGGCAAGACACATAGTCGGTGATTGGAAAATCATTGCTGAATGCAGGGAGTGAGTGAATGAATGAGTGAATATGGGAGCTGGGAGTAGACTAGAGAAGTCCTATTGATGGTCCTCAGTCAGGGACCCTCCACAGCTCTCCCCTGTCCATGTGGCCATTCTGGATGCTTCCAGGCAGGACTTCCACTCACTCTTATGTCTTCCAAGCCCCCGCCCCCAAGCCAGACAGTCCCCAGGCTGCCAGGCCTGACCCGCCTCGCCCCGACCCCCCACCCCGGGACCCAGGCCACATTGCTGAGAATGTGGAGAAGACCCCTCCCCCGGCTGCCTTGTGGTCCCCTGAGTGCAGCCTACACCAGCCTGGGAGTGGACATCCCTGNGGACAGGGAGGAGCAGGACAGACAGGCAGGACGATGGGAGGGGGCTTTTCCAGTGACGAGTGATAGAGACCCCCAGCTCAGGCTTCTGACCCCCACCCCCGACCCCGTCACCCTGGCAGCGAGAGGGAGTCAGGATGCTCGAGGGGAAGAGACAGGATCTTCCACATGGGAATGCCCCCTTCAGTCCAGCTCTTTGGGAGCCTTGGGCTGGTACCCAGTGGGTGCCCTCTGAGTGCTGGGAGATGCTCAGCAGTGATTGTGCTCCCCTAGACCCAGCTGTGCGGCTTCCAGTGCACTCAGGTCTCTGGGGAGGCGGAGGCTGGGCTGGTCCTTGGAGCAGCAAACACCGCCCCCCCACACACACACATATACTGGCCCCTTCTAGATGCTTCCAAATGATGCGAGTCCTTTCTGGCGGCTCCAGTGGGCCTCTCCATCCTCTCATGACCATTATCCCCGCAGGCAAACTGAGGAGGACGACAGAAGGGCAGAGTCAGCCCTGGAAGGAGCTTCCGCGAGCACAGCAATGCATACGCTTTGATGCCTATAAAAATGACTAGCTGTTGTTTAGTCGCTCAGTCATGTCCGACTCTTTGCCACTCCATGGACTATAGCCCCACCAGGCTCGTCTGTCCGTGGGATTCCCCAGGCAAGAATCCTGGAGTGGGTTGCCATGCCCTCCTCCAGGGGCTCTTCTTGACCCAGGAACAGAACCCGAGTCTCCTGCATTGGCAGGCAGATTCTTTATCGCCGAGCCACCTGGGAAGCCCCCAAAATGACTAGGACTGTGCCAAACGCAGAGGCCCAGGTCCGGGCTCCAGAGGGTTTCCTTCCATGGGCTGGGACACGGGAACATGCATTTCACCTGCTCCCAGGGCGATTCGAATGCAGTGATTCCTGGGCCCAGGTATTGACAAACAGAAGGTCTGACCCCTCACCTGGGGACGCTGAGGCACACAGAGTCAGGCAGTGTCCCGAGTCGTAGGGCTGGGCCGGTCCCGGTTCCTGACTTCTCCTCCTGCCTCCAGGGCAGCCACAGCACAGGTGATTCGCCCTTGCCTTGTCATCTCAGCTCTGGGTGGAAAAGCCTTTGCGGAAGCTTCCAGGTCTTGTAGCCCCTGGGTGTCCCGCTCTCACTGCCCTGACCTCCCCTCAACTCGGAACCTTCTCCAAAGACCACAATGCCCCCAGCAGCCCCCGCCACCCATCCTCAGGCCGCCAGGTCCCATCCAGTTTCTCGACTCCTCTGCAACTCGTCGCTCCAGCATCCTTCCAAAGTCCCCACTGCCCCTGCCCCCAGACTGGAAGGTCCCGGCTGCACCTTCCAAGCACGAGAAAGCGAAAAGGATCTCAAAGAGGGACCCAAAGTAATGTCTTCCAGAGCTGGCTTCAGTTTTAGGACGCAATAAAAAATATCATGAGCTGTAAAGGGCCCCAGGTGGACGGCGTCCTGTCATCACGGGGGCCCCTCGGAGCCGTGCTGGGAGCAAGCAGCTTCCCACATGTGGAAGGGACACAGGGCGAGGGGCCTGGCTGGTGAGGGGGAGTGGCCAGCCCGAGCATTGGGGTCACATATTCAGTGACCTTCATTGCCAGGACACCTGGAGGTTCCCTGGCTCCCGGGGAGGCACGGCCTCTCGCTAGCAGCAGCTCGGCTCCCTCTGGGCGGGGAGCACACTGCCCTCTTTCCCCTGGGGGCTGCCAGGCACCCCGTCTCCCTGTGTCTGCTCAGCATGGGCGCCTGCCGAGACCACTTTCCCCAACTCTGTCTAAACAGGAAGCTCCCACGGTGCCTTTCTACTCACCACCTCGCAAAAGGCACTTAACCCCTGGCCCTGTCCAGGCGCGATCTGGCTGCAATCTGGCTGCTGGTCTGTCCACCAGCGGCCTGCGGCCACCCTGGCTGTCAAGAGCCTGGACCTGATCATTTGGGCCAGGCTGGAGCCTTAGTGACAGGGGTGTGAGGGTGGGTGTGTGTGTGAGAGAGAGAGTGTATGTGTGTGGTGGTCGTGTGTGTTGGGGTGGGTGGTGTGTGTCTCTGTGTCCATGAGTCTGGGAAAGCCACCATGTGGCTCCCAAATGCCAGCCAGAGTTATCACCGACCCACTGCAAAAATGAGGAAGATAGGGGCAACTTGCAAGCTTTCTGGTTAAGCCAAATTAAGTCTGTTTCAAGGACCATTCTCGACTCTGAGATGAAGATGCCGAGAGGTGCCCGCTTGGATAAATGGATAGGGGCAACAAGATGACAGGTGTTGTCAGTAAACAGCTTTTCTTGGCCACTTAAAACTGTGTTTCAGTTTATCTTTAATTTTTTGGCCATGCCACCTGGCACACCATCCGGGGACTGAACTCGTGCTCCCTGCTGTGGAAGCATGGAGTCTTAACCACTGGATGGCTAGGGAAGCCCCTCTTGGCAACTTCTAAAACTGCCCCGCTCTATGCCAGCTCTTCGAAGTGCCTGGAAATTCTCACCGGTAGGAGCTCAAGGCAAGACACATAGTCGGTGATTGGAAAATCATTGCTGAATGCAGGGAGTGAGTGAATGAATGAGTGAATATGGGAGCTGGGAGTAGACTAGAGAAGTCCTATTGATGGTCCTCAGTCAGGGACCCTCCACAGCTCTCCCCTGTCCATGTGGCCATTCTGGATGCTTCCAGGCAGGACTTCCACTCACTCTTATGTCTTCCAAGCCCCCGCCCCCAAGCCAGACAGTCCCCAGGCTGCCAGGCCTGACCCGCCTCGCCCCGACCCCCCACCCCGGGACCCAGGCCACATTGCTGAGAATGTGGAGAAGACCCCTCCCCCGGCTGCCTTGTGGTCCCCTGAGTGCAGCCTACACCAGCCTGGGAGTGGACATCCCTGGTCAGAGTACCCAGCATTCAGGGGGCTCCAGGGGTGGCTTCGGCCAGCAGTGGAGAGCAGGGGTTTGGGGACAGGTCTGGGCTGGAATCCCATATTCATTCGTGTGACTTTGGCAACCACTCAGCTTCTCTGCACCTCGGTTTCTCCCTCCATAAAATGGGTATAATAAAAAGACCCCCTTCTGGTTGGTGGGAAGACAAGGAAGGGGGAAGAATGGGGGTGCCCCTGGCCAGCAAACAGTAACCAGTCACCCTCACCACGTGCCATGAAAGGCACCTGCCTTCCCCTCACCTCCCGCGGCCTCTAGCCCCAGGGGGCCACCCTGGCCAGGTTCCAACACCGAAGCTCCATTTGTAGGCTGCGTTCAGGGCAGCACTGGCTCCTTAAATCACAGCCAAGTTTCACTCCCACCTGAGATCAGCCCCTGCCCTTTGGGTCTGGCACACCAGGAAGGCCTCCCAAGTTTTGCCTTGTCCAGGCCGACCTCACATCCCTGCCCAGGACAAGACACTGAGAACCCTTCCTCCCTGTCTCTATCTACTTAGAAACCTAACACGGCTGAGGGTCATCACAGCGCCCCACTCCGTGCCAGACCTCAGGACCTCCCTGACCGCTTTGATCCCCAAACCTCAGTCTCCCCAACAAGCAGGTAGGGCTTCCCCTGCCCAACCCCTCCAGCCCCAACACTGCGCTGTGCAGGAGAGAGAGGCCTGGACAAAACAAAGCCCACCCCTCCCTCCCCAGCCAGGAGACCTCAGGCAGGTTACTCTGCCTCTCTGGGTCGCTCCTATAATAGGAACGGCAACCACTAGCCCGGCCTGACTCACAGCAAGCGTCACCATGAGCTGTAAAGGAGGCCCTTTACTGAGCACCTACTATGCTCCGGGCATGGTCCCCCACAGCCTATAAGGGACATCACTGTCCATCATCCCCATTTCATAGATGGCAACACTGGGCCTCAGGGTGCCTCCCGGGCCTCAAGGGGGCCAGCAGGCATTATCACTACTGCTGCAAAGTCACTTCTCTGGAGTCTCCTGGAAGGGGACAGTGGAAGCTCCTGCCCTGTTGAGCTTCTATTCACAGGGAAGGACCCTTGTGGGAGCGTCCGGTGGTCCCAGGCCCCCATGCCAGGCTCGCAAGCTCCACTCAGATGATCTATTAAATAGAGCAGCAAGAGCGCCCTGGAACCAGGGGCCGTGCATGAACTAGCCAGCGTCCTCCCTGCTGACAAAAAGCCCGAGCTGCAGATCACTGGCCCCTCCTACCCGGTGTCCAGCCATTCTCAGACTGAATGCCCTGGGCTCTCAGCTCCTACGCCTGGTTCCTGCACCTGCTTCCTCAGCTCTCATCACTCCTGTCTCCCTGCTCCTGGGCATGTGCGGAGGGAGGCTCTCACCTGTCGGGGGGAGGTCCAGGCTCAGCCAGGACCCAGGCCTCAGAGACGCCACCTCTCTGGGGAGATGGGCCCATCCCAGGGCAATTTCTCAGCCCAGACCGAATCACGGAGGAGAGACAGGAGGTGTCCCACAGACACCTGCACGCTGCCTCCCATCCTTCAGGTCGGGGCCTAGAGGTCACACACGGAGAGACGAGCCAAAGCCAGGAGCTGGACCCGGCTGTCCCGACCGCCCTCTCCACAGTGGATCGCTCTATCTCCCCACCCATGCCCCCCCAGAAATGGATGGAGGGAAGGAAGGAAGGGGAGGAAGGAAAGCAGGCTCATCTTTAAAAGGTCGATTCTGAAGAAACACTTTTGTCTTTATCACCTACCAGCCCCGCCCCTGTCTCGCAGGCTGGCACCTGGTACCAGCCCCATCTCCCTTCTCCACAGCCCCAGAGGATGCCGCTGCCACCTTTCAGAGCCAGTTAGAGGGAGGCTGGCTAAAAAGTCAGATGTGGAAGACAGTACGGCAGTCCTCAAAAAACTCAACACGGAATTCCACTCCTGGCCCTTCAAAGAACTGAAAGCAGGGGCCACACCCATGTTCCCAGCAGTATCATTCACAATCGCCCATCGGCAGAAGCAACCGAGTGTCCACCAGCGGAGGAACGGGGAAATCAAATGCGAACTGTTTTCAACATGGTGCAACACTACTCAACCTTAACGAGGAAGGAGATTCTAACACCTGCTCCGTCATGTACACATCGTGAGAACATTATGCTAAGTGAAATAAGCTAGGCAACAGGACAGGTACTGTACGATTTCACATCTATGAGTCCTGAGGGTTGTCTAACTCATAGAGACAGAAAATAGTGGCTGCCAAGGGCTGGGGGAGGGCGGACAGGGAGTTAGTGCTCAGTGGGGGGCAAAGTTTCAGCTGGGGGAGACGGAAGGCGTTTTGGAGCTAGATGGTGGGGGTGAGGGTACAAGGACGCGAATGAACTTCACCCCGTTGAACTTGACGCTTCAAAATGACTGAAACAGTAAACCATGGTAGATGTACCTGACCACAAGAAAAATCCAAAAATTAAAGGCCAGTTGGCCCATCTCTCAAACTCAGTGGTCCCTTCAGGCCTCCCACTCAGATACTTGGCCTTGCCCACCACCAGTGGCAAGGGGGAGAGGGACGTGCCCACCCAAGCTAGGCGTGTCCGCGGCTTCCTTTTGCCAATCAACAGAGGTGACTCAGAGAACAGTTCCTTGGGGATAGCCCAAACCCCCGGCCCAGGGCCCCAGCCCGCCCCAGCTCAGCCTGTGCCCTCAGGCTCCAAGGGCCCCACTCGGATCTCTGAGAAGGGAACCCACTGGGTTCAGGCATTTTTCCTAAACAGGTCGCAGCCCCACTGGGGCCAGGCAGCCTCCTTGGGTTGTGGGCTTCATCCCTGCCGGGCTCCAGGGGTTTCGTTTATTTTCAGTGCATCCGCATTCCTGTTTCCGCCCTGCCCACAGGAGGGAATGTTTTAAGGAAAATCTCAGTTATTAATGTGGTTTCTTTTGTTGTAAGTCACTGCGAAGGCTGCAAACGAGAGTTTATTTTCCTAACGTGCTTGGCATAGCTCGGCGCCCCGGCCCAGACCTCAGCGTTTGACTTGGGAGGAACTCGAGACCCTGGTTTGCTCTGAGTCACTAGCGAAGCCACAACCTTCCTGGTCAGTTCCAGGGGGGAGCCTGCTCCAGGGAAATCATTGGCAAGAATATGCTATATCTACTGATGACTTTGTGAAAACGAAAGATTGAAAAATCTATTCAAAAATTTTTGAGACTGCTAACCCGACAGGTTGAAAATACATCAGTTTTCTAACTCATTGATTTCCCCATTAACTTTATTTTTCTAATAAGGGTCACCCCATCTCTTTATGGGCTTCCCAGGTGGCACAGTGGTGAAGAACTCGCCTGACAATGCAGGAGATGTAGGTTCGATCCCCGGGTGGGGAAGATCCCCTGGAAGAGGAAATGGCAACCTGCTCCAGTATCCTTGCCTGGAGAATCCCGTGGACAGAGGAGCCTGGCGGGCTGCAGTCCATGGGTCTGAAGAGAGTCGGAGCCAACTAAGCGACTGAGCATGCACGCATCTCTCTTTGGTTTCAGTCGCTGCCGTTGGATCTGGAAACAGCTCCAGAATCCCCAAGAAAAACCTACTTCCAAGCGTGTCCAAATCCTCAGCGAGGGGCCAGGACTCCCTCGGGGTCCAGAACTGGAGGATGAAACCACAGCCTAGGGCCCACGGCTACTGGCCTGGGGACCAGAGTCCCAGCACCCCGAGGTTTGGCTGCCCGCTTATTAAAGGGGCCCCGTGACGCGGGCTGGGCTCCTGAAGATGGAGACGAGAGTCCCTTCTCCTCCACCTTTGGAGACTTCAGGAGCTGGGAATCCAGCCGCAGTGGGAGGGGGCACCTGCTAGAAAGAGGAAGTAGCGGAGCAGGGCAGGGTGCCAGCCTCTCCTCCATCCACCTTCCTGCTCTGGAGCCTGGACCCCCGAGCAAGCCAAGGGATTCTTTCTCCCAGGCGGGGCTGCCCCAGAGCGCCCCCAGCCCTGCCCCCCTGCTGCCTGGCAGTGGGCACCGCTGGAATGCAACCAATTGGCCTTGGGGAGCTGCTTGACTCGACATAAAACATTTGGGTTTCATGGCCTAGAGATTTGTTTTCAGTCTAAGGAATGAGTATAGGGTTACCTCCTTTTAATTTTGCCAAGTAAGGACATTAAAATAAAACCATCTCCAGCCATTATCCCTGTTTCATAAAAGAAAGTGCATTTTAACACCAAAAGTGAGCTGGGAAAGATGTAATCTCAGAGAATTCTTTAAGCTAGGTTGTTGAGCTTCAGGAACTCTCTGCAGTGTCCACGTTGGGCTTCCGTTTGTCTGTCAAGGCCTGGAGAAAATGTCCCCAAGGGCCGAGGACCGGGAGGATGGAGCTGAGGTCTAGGGAGTCGGGGTTCCTTGAGCCTGCCCTGACTCTGCCTGGGCCCTCACAGTGACGGAAGGAGACGCCCACCTCTGGGGGGCAGACCGGCCACTGCTCTCGGCCCTGCCCCGCCCGAGCCCACACCCGGGAGGTCCTCTGTCCCCAGTGCCTGGGAATCCCCTGCGTGCAGAAGAGAAAGGGCTCCCAGGCCCTCAGTGGGGGAGACACAATCCCAGGGGGGTTGCTGAGGAGGCCTGGTGGCTTGGGGGCTGCCAGAGGCCCTGGCCGAGCACTTGTGACCCCAGCTATTCTGGGACTCCCCCAGAAAAGCCTCCCCCACTTGGAGCCCTTCTAGTCTGTGAGCAGGAGAAGCAGGGCCATCTCCTGTCCACCCCCACGGCCGCGGCCAGGGCAGAAGCCCACACCCACGGCGGCCAGGACTTGAGGACAAAGCCGTCCGGCCTCCTTCCTTCTCTCTCCACCCAACCTGTACTCCTTCCTTCTCCTTTCCTGCCTTTCTTCAATTTGCTCCTCCTTCTGATCCCAGCCCCCAGGGGTCCCCCATGCCTCAGGGGAAACTCGGAGACCTCCCCTCTGCCCTGCGGGGGAAGCCGGCTCAGAGCCAGCAGGAGACCTGACGACCACCAACAACCGGCGGGCAGGACCCACCCGACAGCAGAAAAGGGCACCCCACTTTTCTCTTGGCCCAAACCAGACACTGTCCGTCCTTCCACCAGGGAAATGCCAGCTCTCAGGAGGGGGTCAGCCTGCTTCCTGATCCCCTGGGTGGGTGAACAGAGGCCAGCGGGGCTGGCGAGAGGCAGATGGACGCCACTGGGAAGGACTTGGAGGTCATGGCATGTGGCTGGCGCCAGGCGGGCACCCTCTGAGACACACCGTGACAGTCAGGTGTGTGTCGGCCGTACCTCTCAGGTACCCCCAGGCTCCTGGACAAGGCTTCCGACAGGGCTGCTGACGCCTCACCTTTTCTTGCACCTCCTCTCATCTGAAAAGTGGGGTACACAGCCACCCTGGGCTCCTTGAAGACCCCAGAGGCTGGTGCAGGAAGTTGGGGACCCCAGGGACAGGTGGGAATGCTTCTGGAGTCAAGTGGGTGGCTCTTAAAGGACCCAGAGTCTTCAGCAGGTCTTTCGGCTCCCCAGAGCTAGGAGAGCCGGTGGTGGTCTCAGAGGACCCCCACACTCCTTTCCAGGGCCGGGGGTGAGCTATGTGGACTCCAGCCCTCCCCCGCTCTCCAGCAAACTCTCCCAGGCCAGGATCTTTGCTTTATCTTCATCTTCTCTTCCAGCCACTCCCCCTTCTTACCGAGGGCTCAAGACCCTGCAGAACTCTGTGACTTTTTGAAGAAAAAAAAAAAAAAAAAACCACTTGGGTGGGTTGTTTGTTTTTAAAGCCCCTTCCTGATGACCTTTAACCTCGGCAGGGTGAGAGAGGCCTAGCTGGCTTTTCAGGGCTGGGCGGCTCCCCCGAGGGAGCTGCTAGCAGCGGGGCAAGCTGGAGGGGGACGGCAGCATCGATCGCCCAGCCAGGGCACCCTTCTTACAAAAGCCTAGCGGTCGCTGGGTTGGTGTCCCGGAGGAGAGCGGGGCAGAGTTGGAGACCCCTCTGTGCGACTAGGTCTCTTCGCCCCACTCGAAAGCCTCAGTTTCCCCAGCAATAATCGCACCCAACTCGCCCAGGCTGTTTGGAAGTCGGGGGCTCAGGGGTGCCGCCCCGGGCAGGACACAAGGCAGCAACAGCGCCATTCTCCCGACGACTGGAGGTGGACCTGGCCTCCCCCGGCCGACAGCGCCCGTCCCGTCCATCGCGGACATACAACTTCAGCGAGGGCGGCGGCGGCGGCCACGCCAGCCGCTCGGGAGGCGGCGCCCAGCGCACGCACCCCCGGAGGTCCCGCCGCGGCGCCTCCTTCCCAGGCCGGGGTCCGGCAGAGCCAGCGTCCCCGCTTCCGTCGCCGGCCGCGCGCTCGCCCCTTCGGGCCCACGAGCCTCTGGCCCCGCGTCCCCGGCCCCCCGCCCGGCCGCGCGCCCCGGCCCCGGCGCCGCGCACTCACCGTCCTGCGGCGCCGCCTCGCTGCCGCTGCTGCCCCCGGGCGGCTCGCGC
>SJYX01001819.1:21065-36378 GCA_006410675.1 Oreotragus oreotragus | reverse complement strand
TTTTTTTTTTTTTTATTTTCTTAATCCCCCAACAAGTGTCTGGAGAGGTGACAGTGGAGGGTTTAGCAGCCCCGCTTCCGTTTACAAATTCCTCCGCAGGGGACGGGGGAGCAACTCGGGGAGACGGATTGCGCGGAAGACCTGAAAGCTTCCAACCCACCTTTACCCTCACGCACCCCAACGCTGCCGTCCCTGCCCAGACGGAGGAGAGTCCGGGGTCCGCCCGGTTCACGCCACCTCGCACCAGGGTCTCTGCCCCAGAAGGCAGTACATCATCAACCCTCTAGGGGTGTAGCATCCCCCTAGCCCACCTCGGGGATAGTCCAGGCCCTCCCCGAGGAAAACCAAAGCAAGAGGAAGGAGGTTCCTACCCGCCCCGCCCCCGCGCCCCGCCCCAGAATTTCTAGTTTACACAGGGAAGATGGATAGATAGCCAGACGACAGCCAGACTGACAGATGGGTGACAGAGAGTGAGAGAGAGGCCTGCCTGGGTCTCTGCTCTTGTTTTTGTTTTGCAAGGAAAGCACAGAGGATGCCCCCGGTGGTGAAGCGAGACTGTAAGCCGTCCAGATGCTGCTGGTCTTTCCCCAGAACTGCCCTTGGAGGCCTGGCCTTCCATTGTCCCCTCCACCACTGCAGAGCCATAACGCTTGAGCAAGAAATATAAGCCCACCAGAAGACCTTCAGAAACTCCTTTCTGGGCTGCTGCAAAGGAAACTCAGCCTGCACACACCCCTGAAAACCTGTAGACAGGCAGCCAGGTTCTGCACGAGCCCGGATTTTTCCCAGAAAGGCATCACCCCCAAGATGAGGCCAAGTGTCCCCCACATTAGCCACAGCCATCCATAAGAGCACATGCAAGGGCAGGTCGAGGACCTGGAAATGATGAGAGATGAGGTTCTTCTTTTTTTTAATTTATTTTATTTTATTGGTCATGCCGCAAAGCACGTGGGATCTTGGTTCCCTTCCCAGGGGTAGAACCCCCACCCCCTGGCATTGAAAGTACAGAGTCTTAACCATTGGACAGCAAATTATTCTTTGGAAAGTTGCCCAGTGAGTGTCCAATGAGAAGGAGATCCAGGGGCTCCAGGGGTCCCCAGCGCTGCCCACATGTGAGTGGTTGAATGACTTTCTGAGGACTGAGCAGGGTGGGGGCGGTGACTGGATTCTAGGAACTGCCTGGAAGAACCTCTCCCCCTGCTGGAGCACCCAGCAAGCTAGGGGGCGTTTATCCTGGGAAAAGCACAGCCCAGCGTTCAGAGAAGCATTGGTGTCAGAGACCAGGTGCCAGGCCCAGTCCATCACGTGCTGCTGTGGGACCTCAAACTTGTCCCCCACCCACTCTGAACCTCCCTCCTCCCTTGTGAAGTGAAGTGAAGTCGCTCAGTCATGTCTGACTGTGATCCTGAGGAGCCTACCAGGCTCCTCCACCCATGGGATTTTCCAAGCAAGAGTACTGAAGTGGGTTGCCATTTCCTTCTGCAGGGGATCTTCCCGACCCAGGGATCGAACCCAGGTCTCCCGCATTGCAGGCAGACGCTTTACCTGTCTGAGTCACCAGGGAAGTCCTCCCTTGTAGAAGGGGTCTAATGCTGCACCTACGGCTTGGGTTCTACAGGCATTCCATCAGAGCGCAATCCTGGGCGTATGGCCTGGAACACAGGACACTGTCAGCGTCAGCCTGCAGAGCTGGAAAGGGCCTGAACATCATCCAGGCTCAAACGCAGACCCTGCATTTCCCAGCTGTGAGCCTTGGCAGTCTATTAATACTTGCTTCTCAGTTGCCTCATCTGTAAGACGGACTTTTAGGAGGATTCAGTAGGTTGATATATATGGGGCACCTGGTACCTGGGGAGCAGTCAATTATTGTTAACAGTTACCATTTTTAGGGGACAACCTTGGAAGTCCACTGGTTAAGATTCCACTTGCCGATACACAGGACACAGATTCCATCCCCGGTCCTGGAAGATTCCACATGCCACGTGGCAACTAAGCTCGTGTGCCACCACTGCTGAACCCACATGCCCTAGAGCCTGTGTTCCACAACCTGAAGCCACTGCAAGACGCCAGGGCACTGCAATGAAGAGTGGCCCCTGCTCGCCCCGACTAGGGAAAAAGTGCAGCAAAAAAGATTAATAAATAATAATTTTTTTTAAGATAAAAAAAAAGCATTTTTTCCAAGAAGTTGTGGAAGGCAGTGATGGCAAACTCAAGCTTTAGGGCTAAGGAGACACCAGTTTGAATCTGCGCATTGCCATTTGCTAGCTGCGTGGCCTTGAAGAGGTCACTTGCTGGTCCTCCCTGACTGTGATCTGTCATCTGTGTGATAAAGGGACCAATTTGAAAGGGCTCTTGTGAATTGGCATTCTTCACGTTGTTGTTATGAGGGTGCTAATTCCCCTGGCCAGTCCTAGGGCTGGTGGCTGGGGTGGAACAAGGACAGCAGAGCAGGGCAAGGGGCATCGACTGCTATTCTATAGCTCAGCACTTGAGCAAGAGTTCCAGGCCTGAGGCAGCCTGGAATGCACCCCAGGAAACTCCAGTTAACCTGGGAAGGATGGAACTCATCACCCGAAAAGGATACAGCTAAAAGATAAATGACTTCCATGGTGATTTAGGCAAATCCTGTTAACCCAGAGTGGGCGATGAAGGGAGAATAAGATCCCAGTTTGGAACATCTCTGTTCAGCGAGTAGTTATTGAAGCAGGCCCTGCTCTAAGCAGGGGGGAAGGGGAAGAAGAGGAGGGAGCAGAAAGAACCCCTCCTCTGCGGCGAGAAGCTGATCCTCGGTTGGCACCTCTGTTCGAGACTGGCTTCCGAGTCTGAGCATGAGTAAAAATGCATATTTGGCCCAGTCTTGAAAGCTTGCATGCTTTTAAAAAAGTTAACTTCTCTTATTACGGAAGTGGCATGCTTATTGCAGAGATTTTAGAATACACGAATAAAATTAAGACAATAAAAGCACATATATCCCACTCCTAGAGATTTCTGAGACACGATAGATTTTATATATGTATATATATAAAGTTGGTTTGATGAAAGAGATTGATGATAATCTTCCTATTTATTCAGTATTGAATTGAAGACCGAGAAGAAGCTATATGACAAGAAAAAGGCGTGAGCTGAAAATAAAGAGTATATCTTTCTAGCTTTTATCTATATTCTAGATTGATGGAGAGAATAGTTAAATACATTATAAAAGTCAAATTATGTTGTGCTTTTCAATAGGTTGCACGTTATGTCATTAATCTTGTCCACCATTATTTTTATTGAAAACCTAGTGATATATTATTCTCTATTGCTGTACATCAGTCCCTATTACTATACATCCATAGTTACTTTCTTGATCGTAAATATCTAGAAATAGGATATCTGGATGTAGGCAGATAACAACCTCCCAAAGATATTGACATGATAATCCCTGGAAATTGTGGATATGGCAAGGCAAAATTAAAATAGCAGATGGAATTAAGTTTTCCTATCAAGTGACCTTAAAGCAGGGAGAATGTTTTAGGTCATCTGAGTGGGTCCTTTAAAGTGGAAGAGAGAGACAGAAGAGTCACTGCTGGAGTGATGCAACGTGAGAAACGGTGGGCAGTGCTGGCTTTGAAGGTGGAAGAAGGCAGCCACTGACTAAGGAACACAGACAGTCTCTATACCGGGAAAGGCAAGAAAATAGAACTTTCCTGGAGCCTCCAGAAGGAAATGCAACCCTGCGGGACCTTGATTTTAGCCCAGGACTTCTGTTCTCTGAGAAAGACTGAAGGCAAAAGGAGAAGGGAATGGCAGAGGATGTGATGGTTAGATGGCATCACTAACTTAATGGACATGGATTTGAGCAAACTCCTGAAGATGCTGGAGGACAGAGGAGCCTGGCGTGCTGCAGCCCATGAGGTCATAAAGAGTCCGATGCAAAGAGTAGCAACTGAACAACAACATCTATTCTCTGAAAAGGTTAACATAATGCCTTTGTATTGTTTTAAAACACCAGGTTTGTGATCATTTGTTACAGCAGCAAGTGGACAGCTAAGGCACTGAGTCACAGATACCGGCCAAAGATTTTAAGACTTTTGATAGTATTGCTTCATAGCCTCCGAAAAGGTTGTATCAATTTCTACCTCTGAAGAGCATGCACTCCTTTAGTTATTTTAGTGTATTTAGTTATTTTCCCTACTGATGGCACAAGTCTTTATGGTTTTATTTAATGTGAATAAAATGTGCCCAAGAGCTGTCTATTCACTTTCTTTGCTGCCCAGCCTCTTCTTGGGATGGGTGACTCTGATGGCCGGCCGCTCTTCCAAGACAGCTTTGTAGCTGTTAAGGAAACACCGTGGACACTCTCAGCACACTTAGATCTGTCGCACGTAAGCAGCCTTGTTACTTCCAGCTTCTTGATGCTGCAGATCAGGAACTTCAGGAAGCCACTGGACAGCCTGTACTCATTTCCTTGCTGCTCCCGTGACCTCTGCTGGGCACGGAGAACAGGCCCTTGAATCTTCTCTGGATCCCATTGTGAAGGTCTCTGAGTTCCCGCCCAACTCCTCCTCTCGTCATACCGCCGACAGACCAGGAAGAAGGATGATGATAACAGTAATACCTTGGACTTCCCTGGTGGTCCAGTGGTTAAGAACCTGTCTGCCCGTTCAAGGGGCGTGGGTTCCACCCGTGGTTCGAGAAGATTCCACATGCTGTGGGGCAACTAAGCCCGTGGGCCACAACTTCTGAAGCCCACACCCTAGGGCCCAGGCTCTGCAACAAGAGCAGCACCGTGATGAAAAGTCTGGGCACCGCACCTGTAGAGTGGCCCCTACTCGCTGCAACTAGAGAAAGCCCGAGCACAGTCATACATAAGTAAGATAATAGTAACGACTCATCTTAAAGTTTAAAAGACATTTTCTTCTTTTAATACGCGTGTTGTTGTTGTTTTCAGTCGCCCATTCACGTCTGACTCTCTGCGACTCCGTGGACTGCAGCATGCCAGGCTTCCCTATCTGTCCCTCACCATCTCCCAGAATCTGCCCAGGGTCATGTTCATTGCATCGGTGATGCCTTCCAGCCATCTCATCCTCTGACACCCTCTTCTCCTTCTGCCCTTGATCTTTCCCAGCATCAGGGACTTTTCCCATGAGTTGTCTGTTCGCATCAGTTCAGTTCAGTTCAGCCGCTCAGTCGTGTCCGACTCTTTGCGACCCCATGAATCGCAGCACGCCAGGCCTCCCTGTCCATCACCATCTCCCCAAGTTCACCCAAACTCACGTCCATCGAGTCAGTGATGCCATCCAGCCATCTCATCCTCGGTCGTCCCCTTCTCCTCCTGCCCCCAATCCCTCCCCGCATCAGGGGCTTTTCCAATGAGTCAACTCTTCGCATGACATGGCCAAAGTACTGGAGCTTCAGCTTTAGCATCAGTCCTTCCAAAGAACACCCAGGATAAATCTCCTTTAGGATGGACTGGTTGGATCTCCTTGCAGCCCAAGGGACTCTCAAGAGTCTTCTCCAACACCACAGTTCAAAAGCATCCATTCTTTGGCGCTCAGCTTTCTTCACAGTCCAACTTTCACATCCATACATGACCACTGGAAAAACCGTAGCCTTGACTAGGCGGACCTTTGTTGGCAAAGTAATGTCTCTGCTTTTGAATATACTATCTAGGTTGGTCATAACTTTTCTTCCAAGGAGTAAGCGTCTTTTAATTTCATGGCTGCAGTCACCATCTGCAGTGATTTTGGAGCCCTGTTTTCACTGTTTCTCCATCTATTTGCCATGAGGTGATGGGACCAGATGCCATGATCTTAGTTTTCTGACTATTGAGCTTTAAGCCAACTTTTTCACTCTCCACTTTCACTTTCATCAAGAGGCTTTTTAGTTCCTCTTCACTTTCTGCCATAAGGATGGTGTCATCTGCATATCTGAGGTGATTGATATTTTTCCCGGCAATCTTGATTCCAGCTTGTGCTTCTTCAGCCCAGCATATCTCATGATGTACTCTGCATATAAGTTAAATAAACAGGGTGACAATATACAGCCTTGACATACTCCTTTTCCTATTTGGAACCAGTCTGTTGCTTCATGTCCAGTTGTGACTGTTGCTTCCTGACCTGCATATAGGTTTCTCAAGAGGCAGGACAGGTAGTCTGGTATTCCCATCTCTCTCAGAATTTTCCACACAGTTTATTGTGATCCACACAGTTTACATCAAGTGACCAAAATACCGGAGCTTCAGCTTCAGCATCAGTCCTTTCAGTGAATATTCAGGGTTGATCTCCTTCAAGGTTGGCAGGTTTGACCTCCTTGCTGCCCAAGGGAGTTTCAGGAGTCTTCTCCAGCACCACAGTTCGAAGGCATCAGTTCTTTGGTGTTACGCATTCTTTAAGGTTCAGCTCTCACAGCCGTACGTGACCACTGGGAAGACCGTAGCCTTGATAATATGAACCTTCGTCAGCAGAGTAATGTCTCTGCTTGAATTAATCACTGAATGGGAACATTTAATGGCTACTCTATTTTTTAATTCAATTTTTATTTTATATTAAAGTATAATCCATTTACATTGTTGTGTTAGCATCAGGTATGTAGCAGAGTGATTCAGCTATACATATCAGCTCAGTTCATTCAGTCGTGTCCGACTCTTTGTGATCCCATGGACTGCAGCACGCCAGGCCGCCCTGTCCATCACCAGCTCCCCCCGCTTACTCATACTCATGTCCATCGAGTCAGTGAGGCCATCCAACCATCTCATCCTCTGTCGTCCCCTTCTCCTCCTGCCCTCAATCTTTCCCAGCATCAGGGTCTTTCCAATGAGTCAGTTCTTTCCATCAGGTGGCCAAAGTATTGGAGTTTCAGCTTCAGCATCAGTCCTTTCAATGAATATTCAGGACGGATTTCCTTGAGGATTGACTGGTTTGATCTCCTGGCAATCCAAGGGATTCTCAAAAGTCTTCTCCAACATCACAGTTCAAAAGCATTCATTCTTCGGCGCTCAGCTTTCTTTATAGTCCAACTCTCATATCCATAAATGACTACTGGAAAAACCAGAGCTTTGGCTAGACGGACCTTTGTCAGCAAAGAAACGTCTTTGCTTTTTCAGATTCTTTTCTCATAGAGGTTATGAGTTTAACAGCTACTTGTATTTATTTGCAAAATGTCTGATTATATTCACTACTCGTTTTTCTTATGGGATTGGTTCTGTTTCTATAATTGGGCCTTTCTTTCACCATAACAGCCTCTGCAGGACACTTGACTGTCAATCACTAAAGGACTAAGCCCATTTCACAGATGGAGAAACAGAGACCGAGGACGACATGGCATCCTGCAGCTCTTCTGTTCACCTGGTCAGACCCTGCAGCCACAAACCAAGAGCCTCTTCTGAAGGAGACAGTTTAGCAGGGACAGCACACAGAGGCTAGCGGACCAAGCTGTGTTCACTGCTGTGCGTTTGGGGAATCGTAAACACCGCAGGCTGATGTGCCTCAGATGTGACCAGGCGTGGCCGTGGCAGATCACAGGACTCTGTAAATATTGTGTCAGGTTGCTCTCACAGCGGGGCTCCCTGCTCACCCCAGACCTCGGTGCACCCTCTGGGAAGTGGAGCCGAGCCCAAACAGGGCAGCACATCTGGTCCCCTCCCTCAGCTCACCGCCCAGCCTTTTCCCAGCCTCAGCTTCCTTCCTAAGGACCCTCCACACCAGGAAATCCTACTGAAGTGACTGGTTCTCAGTTCTTGGCAAGGGATGAAATATTATATCCCTTTGAAAAATGTTTCTGCTCTACCTGCAAGTCCAAAGATAGATATGTCCTCCAGATAGAGGGGGCTCGTTATTCGCCCAGCCTTCCCGTAAGCCCAGAGATGTATTGAACAGCATCGTCTTGTAGCACCATCACAACGACCGTGAGGGGAGGGGGACAGAGACTTGGACAGCTTCAGCTCCGTCTCCTGGTAAGCTTGTCAGGCTTCTAACCATCACGACAAGTTGTCCCATGAGAACTTAGGGCTAAGAAGTCCTTTGTTTCTCTTGAAGCATTATGGTCCCTCCTTAAAAAATAAAGACCAAGGAATGAGGTCTGGACAACCCATTGCATTTCCCTTTCTGCCCTGGCTACCAGGAATCCCAGATACGGTTAAGGCATAATCACAGTAACTCTCTGTCCAGGAGGCAAGTCCGTGTATTAACCTCTTTTCCTCTCCTTTCACATGACTTTTCATTTTCCTGTGTTTGTTTTAAATCTTTCTGATGCAGTGGCCCCTGTGTTTGACATTTTCCAGCTGCATGACATTCACTGGGTCACCTAACCTCTTGGCCTTTTAGTTTCCTCACCTGTAAGATGGAGGTAACAATGAGACCTATCTCACAGGGCTGTTGTGAGAATCAAATGAAATGATCTGTGTAAGAGTTGAGTAAAAAGCCTAGCGTGAGCCTGGCAAGTGGAAAATAGTCAATAAACAGCACCGATGGGTGTAGTAACAGGCTTTGGGAGACTTCCCTAGTGGTCCAGTGGTTAAAACTTCGTTTTCCAATACAGGGGGCGCAGGTTTGATCCCTGGTTGAGGAACTAAGAGCTCATGTGTCCAAAGACCAAAACCAAAACATAAAACAGAAGCAATATTATAACAAATTCAATAAAGACTTAAAAAAAAAAAAGGCTTTGATAAAGTCAAGAGAGCACAGAAGACCTGTTCTACATGGGAAGACCTGGCTGGATATGAGGCTGGCCTGCTGTGTGTCTGCTGTGGACCTGCTGTGTGACTCTGGGCTGCATGCCTTCCTCTCTGAGCCTTGACGTCCCGTCTGTAAACTGCCGGCGCCGTCCTTTACACCGCAGCGTCTGCAGAGCCTGCACGGAGGAAGAAAGGAGAAGCGATGCAGGCCCCGGCCCAGCGCACAGTAGGGCTCCATGCAAGGCCATTCCGAAAGAGAATGGTGGGTGGAATGGCTGATGGTCAGGATCTCTACTGCCCAGGACACACCTGGCTGGCGGGATGCACTAGGTCTAGGCCACGCTACAGTGGCATTCAGGCAGTTACGGGGACCCAAGGACCCGCCCAGGGCTGGGACAGGCCTGGATCTGGGTCTCGGGCCAAATGACAGGCTCCTATTAAGAACTTGCTTCGTACAGGGCTCCCGGTGGGCACAGCGTGGTGCCCAGGTTACTTACACTCTGGACCTGCGACAACCCCTTTTAGCTGACCTTGGGGTGGGGCTCACGGGCTTCATGGGACCAATGGGAAATGGTCCTGAACAACTCATTCCACAGCGATTTATTGAGCACCTACTGTATACAGAGGGCTTCCTGGGCCGTGCCAGTGGTAAAGAACCCATCTGCCAGAGCAGGAGACGTAAGATCCCTGGGTGGGGAAGGTCCCCTGGAGGAGGGCATGGCAACCTACTCCGGTATTCTTGCCTGGAGAATCCCCATGGACTGGTGGACCCATAGGGTTGCAAAGAGTCAGACGTGACTGAAGTCACCGGGCATGCACTCACGCGCTGAATACTGGGATTTTGGAGAAGCACGAAGCCACAGGGGGACACTCAAGTCTTCCAAGACGTGGGCTTCAGGCTCTGGGGACCCATGTGACTCCCAGGTTGAGCCTTGCTGGAGAAGCCCTTTCTGTTATAGGTGGACAAACTGAGTCTTGGAGAGGAAAGGCACCCCCTCCAGCCTGTGGTCCATCCCACCCCCTCCAGCCCTGGCTTCCCCAGGAATCCAGGGAAGGATGCAGGGCGAGGGGCATGGGTCTAGCTAGGCCCAGGGCACCCCCAGCCTCCACAAAGGCTTCCGGAGCCCTCAGGCCCTGCCCTGGCTCCCTCGAGGGCCCGCCAACATCTTGCTGTGATTACTCTGCGGTGAGCAGAGTGGAGCTGCTCGAGGCCCTTCACCCGCACTCAGCATGGGGGCGGGGGCCACAGTGGCGGAGGACAAGGTGGGGCTGAAAGACAGGGCTGGGGCGGTCAGCTCACCGGCTTAATTGGGGATCTAATAGTTATTATTATTTATAACTCGATCTTGAACCCTCGCCAGGAGAGTGTGTTCACAGCCTGTACGATCCAGGCAGGCGTTAAATAATTAAACCAAGGGCCTAATCGGTGGTTAAACTCCCCATGGGCCCCCACTTCCTTAGTTCGCTGATTGCTGATATTTTGGGGGTGAAATATGACCATTTTTACGATCAAAGAGATCAGAGTTCCAAAGGCAAGAGACGGAAAAAAAAAAAATAAAGGAGGGGGGTGGGGGGGCTCTTCCAGTTTTCTTTTCCTCTGACTTAGTGGTCTGGTAAAGTTTCTTTAGACATGCAAAGATTTACACACCTTTCTGCAGGGAGCCTTAAATTACTCCCGATTCCTCACACATTTCCCTCGAGCAGCCAGGAACAGTAAGTCATTGAGAAATGGACCGGCCTCCCGGTAATCACTTGGCAGCCTTTGAGAAGGAGAATGTCTAATGACTTTTTTTTGAAGTGGAGGTCAAGGTTTTTTAAATAAAACAATCTGTATTAATGCAATTTCCTTTTTAGCTGTAGCGATGGATTTTTTCCCCCCCTTTTCTCCTTTTTTTTCTTTGGCCAGGGCTGGGGGAGGGATGGGAGGCAGGAGTGGGGAAGAGCATGGCCACTTTTTCTCTCTCCAGACAATGTGCCCCTAAGGACACACATTTATTTAAAACTCTGTATATCATCACCCTGTCAGGGCCTCCAAGAGGGACCCTGAGCCTCCCTCCTGGTTTGTTTCGTATCCCTGGGCCATGGGGACGGCCCAGCAGGCTGGCTGCTGGGGCTTGCCGCTGGTCTTCCCGCTCCTTCCCCTGGGGCGGCTGGACCCCTGCCCTGTGTGGCCCCCTCCCCCACCCCGTCCGATCACCCAGCTCTCAGTGCAGCCCTTTGGCCTCTGGTCCTCCACCTTTCCATCCCACCCCACCTTAGCTGCTTCCCACCGCTCAGCGCAGGGTGGGGAGCCCCCTCAGGTTCCTGGAGAGCCTCTTTCCCTGCCCTCCGAGAGGACACGACTCCACGGTTATGCAGTGACAGCCTGACATAACCGTCGCAGACAGCACCGAGTTCCAGTCCCAACCTGGGCACTCTCCAGTTCCCTGCCCCGCGCCCCGCCCAGTTTCCCTAAATCTTCCTTTATTTATCTGTCCAATGGGAGGATAAAAAGATTTAATTACCTGTACCCCTCAAGTCACCACGAGGCTGCAGAAAGCCTCTGCTGGTCATCCCTAACCTGTGCCCCATGCCTGCCCCCCAGAGCACACCCCGCTTATTACAGCGGCCACGTCACCACCGCCATTACTCCCCCAGGCCTAGAGCAGGCTCGCCTGGTGGCTCAGCAGTAAAGAATCCGCCTGCCAAAGCAGGAGTCACAGGTTCCATCCCTGGGTCAGGAAGGTCCCCTGGAGAAAGAAATGGCAACCCCCTCCAGTATGCTGCTTGCCTGGTGGCTCAGAGGTTAAAGCATCTGCCTGCAATGCAGGAGACCTGGGTTTGATCCCTGGGTCGGGAAGATCCCCTGGAGAAGGAAATGGCAACCCACTCCAGTATTCTTGCCTGGAGAATCCCATGGACGTTGGAGCCTGGTGGGCTAAAGTCCACGGGGTTGCAAAGAGTCGGACACGACTCAGCGACTTCACTTCCAGTATGCTTGCCTGGGAAATCCCATGGACAGAGGAGCCTGGCAGGCTATAGTCCCTGGGGTCACAAAGAATCGGACGTGACTTAGCAACTAAACAACAAAAACTAGAGACCTAGAGCAGAGCCCGAGGGCAGGACCAGGCCTGTTTCCACCCGTCACTCCCACCCAGCCTCAGCTCACAAGCGGGCACATCCAAATGTGGGGCTTGGTGCCTCTATCAACGCATCTTCATTGATTCCCTTCCAGTACTGGGAGTCGGCTGGAGCACGGGGGATAGAGCGGTGACCGAGAGAGCCCGGTCCTGCAGAGATGCCAACAGGCCAATCTCAGCAGAGAAGTGAACAGACTAAAGCTCTGCGGGGGAGAGGACTGCGGGAGGGCACCGGGAGGACTTCCCCAAGGAAGCTGCGTCAAACTGACTCTTGAAGCCTGCCTGGAGAACCCCATGGACAGAGGAGCCTGGTGGACTACAGTCCACGGGGTTGCAGAGTCAGGCACAGCTGAGTGACTAACACTTTCCACTTTGCAGGTTACAGGGGACAGAGTCTAGGGGCAGCCAGGCAGGAGACCCAGCACATGCGAAGGGCCCACAGCCTCCAACCTTACCTATTCCAAGCATCCTTTTTCTTCTTGCTCTGCCTCGCTTTCCCCTCCCAGCCAAGGGCGTGAAGGATCTTTTTCAACTGCCCTGCATGCACCAAGGTCATGAGGCCTCCATTCCACAGGCAGGTGCCACCCTCCTCCCTGTGCCTGTTCTGGGCTGGACCTGGGACCACGGCGGGGATCAGGTTGCCCTCTGGGCTCACAACGCAGATGAAGCGTGAAGATGCATACTGAACTCAGGGCTGAACTTCAGCCATCCTGGGCAGGGATGGGAAGGTGGGATCCGGGAAAGGACTCCAGGCTGTGCAGGCTAGTGGGGAGGTACTGGGTTTTAGGAGAGGAAGAGAAATAGCCCAGATTGTCTGCCCAGAGAAAGACCCAGCCCTGGCAGGGGACTCTGGGGCCTGGGGGGTGGGGGGTGGCAGGCTTGGTGAAGTCCAGGGGCAGGGTTTCTAACGTGCAGGCATCTGGCTGCGAGGGAACTAGGTTAGTGTCAGATGGCTCAGCCACTGGGGTCAAGGCCAGGAAACTGACCACCCATTCCCCTGCCCATGAGCACCCACACTGGCCTGGCCTGGGGCTGCAGCCTGGGTGGGGTCTGGAGAGTCCTGCTCCACAGGGGTAAGAGATAGACAAGGCCTCCGACCTCACCCCCTCTCAGTCAGCTCCTGCCCAGGAAAGCGTAAGCCTGCGCGCAGCACTAGCTGCCCAGAAAAGGAATCGCAATCACCGTGACCCACGTAGCACGTCTGGGCAGAATCCAGAAAAGTCTGGGATCAAACCCCGGTACTGCCACCCGTGTGCTCTGTGACCCTAGGGAAGTCACTTCTCTCTCATCTGTACCTACACCTCCGGAGGATTCACCCATAATGCATTTCAAGCCGGGCAGGGCCTTGATAAATGCTGGCTTGCGGAGGGACCCTTGGCTAAGCGTGTGGATTTCTGGGATTTTCTGGAACCTACTCTCTGGGTCTGCGAAGGAGACCTTGACCTCTGGTCACTGCTGACTCCCCTGAGGCCAAACCCCAGGGAACAAGGCCGCCCGCCGCCCCAGGCCTCTCCTGCCCTGGCTGTCGCGCCCCCGCCTCTGCCCCTGTGTTCAGCCAGCTCCTCTGCCTCTGTGCCTCCTCCACGGTTTCACTGTCTTTGGTTTCCCTCCACCTTTGTTTGCCAGGAACTGTGTCCCGGAGGAACCAACACTCCAGGGCTTTTCTGTGTTCCCTTTTCCAGAGATGGGGCGAGGGAGGCAGGGAATGAGAGAAAGACAGAGAAGAGAGGAGGGGAAAAAATCAAAGTCCACAGATTGGTTCCAGATGTGGCTCTCTCTCCCAGCCCTCTCCAGCAATTTAATTAAATTCCCCCAGACAGCCAGGAGGGTTTCTTAATGATCAAATTTCCCGGCTCCCCTCCTAGAACGGGCCCTCTCTGTCTCCCTGACGGATGGCCGATGGGACTCTTCCTGCCGTCAGCTTTGCCAAGCAGGGCCCATGGCGGTGGAGTGGGGTGGGGTGGGGGCTTCCCCGGAGCACAAAGGACCCTGCTCTGCGCCCCCCTCTGTCTCCCTCTATCCCCAAGGGCTCTGAGCCCTCCCGAGCCTTCTCTTGGCAGAGCCTCGCACTCGGCTGAGCTGCAAGGGGTGGAGGGGTCTGAGTGGTCCTTGCCCTGAGCTCCGCCTCTGGGCCGGCCTGCCAGGAACTGAGGCCAAGCAGGCGACAGTGGGGGTCAGATGGGGAGTCTGGGTGAATCAAGACTCTGGGCTCACAGACCAGTGAAGCATGGAGCAGGCTCAGACCTCCTGGGCACCCTCCCCAACCCATTTTGGCAAGGAGATAGGCCAAGGCTCATCAAGGGGAAGGCCTGGGCCGAGATTACAGATACCTGCCTGCCAGGGATGGAGAGGCAGATACAGACGGTCTAGCATTTAGGTGAAGAGGATGTGCCCAGAGGAGGCCTGGGGTGGTTCCCACATGTGAAGTTCAGTGTCTTTCTCAGTTGGACCCCTGACTTCTGGAGCAGGAAGGAATCTAAGTGAGCCTCGAAACCACCATTTTCTTGTGCCCATGAGACAGTTAAGTTGAGGACAAGCCAGGCCAGACCCCAGACCGCCTCCCATCTCAAGGTGGGGGTCCTGAGGGGCTCTGTGTGGGCTGAACATTTGTATTCCCCACCCCACAAATTCATACATGGACGCCCTAACCTCCAATGTGATGGCATTAGGAAGTGTGACCACTGGAAGGTGTTAGCTTAGATGAGGTCACGAGGGTGGAACCCCCACAATAGGATTAGTGCTCTCATGGTCACCTGAGCACACAGGATGGCAGCCACCTAAAAGCTGGAAGAAGAGGCCTTGGAATGAAACCTACCTTGCTGGCGTCTTGATCTTGAACTTCTCAGCCTCCAGAACTATGAGAAATGAATGTTTATGGTTGGAGCCGCCTAACCTATGGCACCTTGTGTGGCAGCCCAAGCTAAGACAGGCTGCAGGTGCCTTCTCTCCCTATTCTCCTTCTGATCCCTAAGGACTCACCTCTTCTGGAAGAGGCTGGGGGGGGGGTCAGGTGAGGCCTCGGATGTGGGCACACAAGGATGGCAGAGAAAGGGGAGGGGTCCCTCAACATCCCCTCTGCAGCTCTGGGCTGCCCATCTCGGGGCTTCGTCAGGGGCTAGCCCAGCCCACAACTGGCTCTCACAGGCCCCACATCAGGCCCACTGGGCAATGTCTGGATGCGGAATGCGGCGGGGACATGTCAGGGAGGAGGCTGCCCTTGGAGCAGGGGCTGCAGCCAGCAGGGCTGGACTTCCTGGAGGAGGCAGGTGGTGGGGAAAAAGCAGGGAAAAGATGGGGGCAGAGATGTCCCTGGGGGTCGGGGGGTCTTGAAAATGCTCCTGAGTGCTTCAGGCACAGAACGAGGGAGGGGACAGGGCAGTCCTTCCCAGCCCAGCCCAGATCCTTCTGGCCACTCCTGCTCCTGGTCCCCCGGTCCCTCAGCTGCCCCCTGAGCCCCACAGAGGGCCAGGCCCTTCAGCGTGGGGACTGCAGCCAAGCAGGCTGGGCCGCTTGTGAGGGTTGCGGGGGTCAGGGTGGGGTC
>SJYX01001819.1:0-21010 GCA_006410675.1 Oreotragus oreotragus | reverse complement strand
CCCTGGGTCCAGCCCGGCGCGGCACCAGATGTGTATAAGAGACAGCAAGCAGGCTGGGCCGCTTGTGAGGGTTGCGGGGGTCAGGGTGGGGTCAGGTGTGGGGGAGGGGAAGGAGACAGAGAGGAGTTTGGGGGGAGCGCACACAGGAGAAAGCCCAGGGTGGCGGCGGGAGCCCCATTGCCTCACCAGAGGGGGTCCGTCCAGTCCGCCTCTCTGCCGGACCGCCAGGCCTGTGGCTCGCAGCCCCACCAAGGAGAGGAGGGAGGGAGACTAGTCCTTGTGCGGACCACTGTCTTCTCCCAATGGTGGCTCAGACGGTAGAGAATCTGCCTGCAATGCAGGAGACCCGGGTTCGATCCCTGGGTCTGGAAAATCCCCTGGAGAAGGAAAGGGCAACCCGCTCCAGTATTCCTGCCTGGAGAATCCCATGCACAGAGGAGCCTGGCGGGCTACATACAGTCCGTGGGATCGTAAAGAGTTGCGCATGACTGAGTGACTAACTAATACCAAGTATCTTACTTTCAGGAAACTCTGCCAAATCAAAAAAGAGAGAGAAATAAAAGGGGAGGGGGCTTTACCAATTTCCCCCTCCAGGGCCTTATAAGGGACAGAGCTGGCTGCCAACGGGGCCACTGGGAAGGTGGGGGTGCTGGGCTGGGGCCATGACATTGGCCCTCCTGCACCCTCAGCCCTGTGTGTGTGCACGCGCGTGTGTGAATGCGTGTGCGTGACTGTATCTCAGCAAGTGAGTGTTAGCGTGTGAGAATGTCTTGCGAGTGTGAATGCAGTGGCACACGCACGTGTGGGTATGCGAGGGTGCCTGTGTGTGAAAGTGTGCGTGAGCGTGTGTGAGCGTGTAAAAGTCCTGCAATGCAGGAGACCCGGGTTCGATCCCTGGGTCTGGAAAATCCCCTGGAGAAGGAAAGGGCAACCCGCTCCAGTATTCCTGCCTGGAGAATCCCATGCACAGAGGAGCCTGGCGGGCTACATACAGTCCGTGGGATCGTAAAGAGTTGCGCATGACTGAGTGACTAACTAATACCAAGTATCTTACTTTCAGGAAACTCTGCCAAATCAAAAAAGAGAGAGAAATAAAAGGGGAGGGGGCTTTACCAATTTCCCCCTCCAGGGCCTTATAAGGGACAGAGCTGGCTGCCAACGGGGCCACTGGGAAGGTGGGGGTGCTGGGCTGGGGCCATGACATTGGCCCTCCTGCACCCTCAGCCCTGTGTGTGTGCACGCGCGTGTGTGAATGCGTGTGCGTGACTGTATCTCAGCAAGTGAGTGTTAGCATGTGAGAATGTCTTGCGAGTGTGAATGCAGTGGCACACGCACGTGTGGGTATGCGAGGGTGCCTGTGTGTGAAAGTGTGCGTGAGCGTGTGTGAGCGTGTAAAAGGGTGAGCAGGAGTGTGGGGGGAGGGGAGCGGGAGGGAGTGTGGGGGACCATGGCTGGGCAGGGGGTGGGTTTCCAGGGAGATGCCAAGGGCCAGGCTCGGGCTCGAGTCCTGGGGAGCTGCTTGCTGGCCGGTTGCCCTGGGGCTGGTCAGTCCTCTCTGCAGGCCTTGGTCTCCTGGACTATGACACAGGAAATTTGCTGCCGCTTTCTTCCTGGGGTGTTCTGACCAGTCGATGAGACACCCATGTGAAGTGAAGTGAAATGAAAGTCGCTCAGTCATATCCGACTCTGCGATCCCATGGACTACAGAGTCCATGGAATTCTCCAGGCCAGAATACTGGAGTGAGTGGTCGTTCCCTTCTCCAGGGGATCTTCCCGACCCAGGGACTGAACCCAGAACCCACACTGCGGATTCTTTACCAGCTGAGCCACAAGGGAAGCCCAAGGATACTTCCCAAGAATGCTGGAGTGGGTAGCCTTTCCCTTCTCCAGGGGACCTTCCCAAGCCAGGGATCGAACTCAGGTCTCCCGATTCTTTACCAGCTGAGCCACAAGGGAAGCCATGCAGAGTTTCTAATCTGGTGCACGGGCCCAGGACGCCCTCCAGCGGAGGCTGCCGCTGCCACCAGCGTATCACTCATGCAGTCAACCCGGGCCCTGCGGTACCAGAGGACTGGGGAGCGCAGCCAGGGGAGGGCAGCCAGGGGAGGCGGGGGCATTCAGGAGCGCCTCGGGGGAGGCGACCTGTGTGCTGGGAAGGATGCTCCCGGGTGAAGTTGGAAGAAAAAGGTTTTTGATTAATTTATTTATTCGGCTGCGCTGGGTCCCAGTCCCAGGACGCGGAATGCCCGATCTTCAGTTCCGATATGTGAACGCTTAGTTCAAGTGGGGTCTAGTTCCCCGACCAAGGACTGGACCCGGGCCCCTGAACAGAGTCCTGGTTACGGGACCACCAGGGGAGTCCCAGGAGGAGAGAAGCTTCTGTGAACAGGCCTTGCTCTGGTGCTCTGTGGTCTTCCCTTCAACCCCTGGAGTGAGAGGGTTCAGGGCCGGATCCTGCCTCTGGCTGGTTTAGCATTTTGAGTCTCAGGTAAGACACAGTCCTTGGTAAGAAGGTGGAAAATACACAGAAGCACAGAGAAGATCAAAGTTTCCCTGATCCAGCCCCTAGAAATAATCACCGCTAACATCTCAGTACAGGACGGTTGAAAATTACTCCTGGGGACTACCCTGGTGATCCAATGGTTAAGATTCTGTGTTTCTAATGCAGGGGGTGTGGGTTTGATCCCTGGTTGGGGAACAAGGATCTCAGATGCCATGCAGCACAACCAAAAATTTTAAAATAAATAGAATTAGTCCTTCCCATGCACACATGTACACACACACACTTTTTCCCTAGTGGGATCAGACAGTACCTACTGTTCTGTAACTTACTTTGCTGAGCTTCTATAGAGCAGAATCAAGAATGTGGTAAGTCCCATATGTCAGCTGTTTTCACTGTTAGTGTTGAAAAGCTGGAGAGACTACACTTCTCTCCTTATTTTGGTCGACCCTTTTTCATCCTTTGTGACGTGCCTGTGCGTGTCCTTTGACCATTCTTCTCTTAGTATTTTCATTTTCTTCTTGTTGATTTTCAACAGTTTTTTATATATGAAGGTTACCCCCCTCTGTGCGTTAGGTACTCAGAGTAACTCCCAAACTCCCTGGGGAGGAGCGGGGAGGGACAGACCCCGCTAGGGTCTGAGCACTGAGTGCTTGGCCCCAGGCCCACCGCCTGCTAAGAAGCCTGGAGTTGGGTGGCAGGAAGTGGCTGGACTGGCAGGATAGTGAGAGGCAGGGGAAAAAAGAGAAGGTTCAGAGCTGAAACGAGAGGTTCTGAGTGACAGAGCCTTAATGGGAGGCAGATGGAGGAAACAGGATTGCCCTTGCTGACGGGAAGGAGGTCATGGGTCACGGAGCTTTCTAAAGATGGGAGTCTGGGAGACGGGCAGGCGACAGGGCCCGTTCCATGATGTGGTGCCCAGGGGCTGGGACAGAGCAGGGGTCAGCCCCTCCCTTCTGCATGTCCAGACCCTCTCAGGCCCAGAAGCAGAGGAGCTGCAGGCACCCGATCCCTGGAGGCCAGGTATATGGAAGAGACCCCCAAACTTGGGTTAACGACCCAGCCCAGCTGTGCAACATTAGGCAAGCACTCAAACCTCTCTGAGCCTTAGTTTCCTTGTTGAAAAGGGTGTAATACCAACACCTACTTATTGCTGTTCGGTCTCTAAGTCATGTCTGACTCTTTGAAACCTCATGGGCTGCAACACGCCAGGCTTCCCTGTCCTTCACTATCTCCCAGCATTTGCTCACATTCATGTCCATTGAGTCAGTGATGCCATCCAACCATCTCATCCTCTGTCACCCCCTTTAGGAGGATATATTAAGATAAGTATGTCAAACGTTACTATAGAACGGGCTCAGTAAATAAAAGTTGTGATTGTTACTGTTCTAATCACTAGACAATTCTTTTCTTGCTGGTAGAGGCCACTGGCGACATCAAGGATCTCTTCATTGGCTCCCACTCTGTCAGAGCCAAAGGCCTTTGAGTTATAGGTGGGGAAACTGAGGCCCAGCATCCAGAAGGGCCATACCTGGGGTCATCCACTGGAGTGGCTGTGTATCCTCCAAGGAGATATTTTAAATCCTAATCTTGAGGAACCTATGACCATGGTCTTATTTGGAAATAAGGTTTCTGCAAATGTAATCAAGTTACAGTGAATTCATACTGGATTAGGGTGGGCCCGCAATCCAGTGACTGGTGCCATTTAGAAAGGACAGGGAGATCTGGACACAGACACAGATGTAGGAAAGAAGGCCACATGAAGACAAAGGTAGGCAGAGATCAATTCAATTCAGTCTCTCAGTCGTGTTCGACTCTTCGCAAACCCATGGACGGCAGCACGCCAGGCCTCCCTGTCCATCACCAACTCCCGGAGTTTACTCAAACTCATGTCCATTGAGTCAGTGATGCCATCCAACCATCTCATCCTCTGTCGTCCCCTTCTCCTCCTGCCTTCAATCTCTCCCAGCATCAGAGTCTTTTCCAATGAGTCAGCTCTTTGCATCAGGTAGCCCAAGTATTGGAGTTTCAGCTTCAGCATCAGTCCTTCCAATGAATAGTCAGGACTGATTTCCTTTAGGATGGACTGGTTGGATCTCCTTGCAGTCCAATGGACTCTCAAGAGTCTTCTCCAACACCACAGTTCTAAAGCATCAATTCCTCAGTGCTCAGCTTTCTTCACAGTCCAACTTTCACATCCATACATGACCACTGGAAAAATCATAGCCTTAACTAGACGGGCCTTTGTTAGCAAAGTAATGTCTCTGCTTTTGAATGTGCTATCTAGATTGGTCATAACTTTTCTTCCAAGGAGCAAGTGTCTTTTAATTTCATGGCTGCAATCGCCATCTGCAGTGATTTTGGAGCCCCCCCAAAATACAGTCTGTCACTGTTTCCACTGTTTCCCCATCTTTTTGCAATGAGTGATGGGACCTGATGCCATGATCTTAGTTTTCTGAATATTGAGCTTTAAGCCAACTTTTTCACTCTCCTCTTTCAATTTCATCAAGAGGCTCTTTAGTTCTTCGCTTTCTGCCATAAGGGTGGTGTCATCCGCCTATCTGAGGTTATTGATATTTCTCCCGGCAATCTTGATTCCAGCTTGTGCTTCTTCCAGCCCAGCGTTTCTCATGATGTACTCTGCATGTAAGTTAAATAAGCAGGGTGACAATATACAGCCTTGATGTACTCCTTTCCCTATTTGGAACCAGTCTGTTCCATGTCCAGGCAGAGATCAGGTGATACCAACACAAGCCATGCCTGGAGATGCTAAAAACCTTCTCCATTGTCTTCAGAGGGAGCATGGCCCTGCTGACACGTTGAGGTCAGCTTTCTGCTCCCAGGGCTAGGAGAGAACAGATTTTTGTTGTTTTAAGCCACCCAGTTCCTGGTGCTTTGTTCTCACTGCCTCAAGGAATGAATGAAGCCAGGGTAGAGGCTGGCCTCGGGCCAGGCTGAATCCACCCCTCACAGTTCTGCCCTGGATCCTATAGAATGGTCTAGAAGATGGGCCTCCTGCAGTTACTGACCACCTGCTTTAGCCTCCTCCAGGCCCCTTAGGCCCCTCACCTGTGCCATTGAGCTAGTGACTTGGGATCAAACAGGGCTGTGAAACCTGGGAGTCACCTGGGGGTGCCTGTGCCATTCAGGGCCCTGGGATCAGTTGAGGGGTGGGGTGTGAATCCTTCAAAAAGGGGCAGACATTCCCAGACTCCCAAGGGAACTCCTGCGGAGCCTGAGGTGTGTCCGAGCCAGGGCCCCATCCAGAGGGATCTTGTTGCCAGATAGGAATTTGGGCCCAGGTGTCCAGTCTTCCGATTTTACAAGATAAGCTAGAAATCTCCGCTTCTGTGTGAGTAAAATAAATTTCCCAGTTTCACTTAAGGAGAAGATATTTCTTCCTGGAGTGAGACCCAAGGCAGGCGTGTGCTGGGAATGAGGGACTTTGTGGTCTGGAGCCCCTTCTGGCAAGCCTGCCGTGTGAGTGTGTGTGTGTGTGTGTGTGTGTGTGTGTGTTAGTCACTCAGTCGTGTCCAACTTTTTGCGACCCCATGGACTGTGGTTGGCCAGGCTCTTGTGTCCGTGGAATTCTCCAGGCAAGAGTACTGGAGTGGGTTGCCATTTCCTCTTCCAGGGGATCTTCCCGACCAGGAATCGAACCCAGGTCTCCTGAATTACAGGCAGATTCCCTGCTGATCCCCCTACCATTTTTCCTGCTCCGTTAGGCAACGGAGGGGGAAGTAAAATTAGGTCTTCTGAGACCTGATGGGGATTTTAAAGGTTCATCCCTTGATCTGCACAACCACCTTGTAAACTGAAGAATTATAAGCAAGCGATTGTCCAGCCCTTGCTGCATGCTGGACCCTGCTGGGTCCCCGTAGCTGGCCTGGAAGGCTTTGGATTGGGCTTTTCTTGGTGGCCGGGGTCGGGGAGGGGGGAGCCCTACTCTATCCGTTTTTTTATGTTTAATTGTAGGCACATGGGGTTGTCTTTAAATTCATCTCTAAACGTTTTCCATTTCCTTCAATAAGACTTGTCCCTGACAGGTGTCAGGTGGGAGAGACTCCCAAGCCCACGTGGTGGAGAGTGGGGGGCGATGGGAGACCAAGGCTGCCACCTGAGCGGCTAGGACTGGCGCATCCCTTTACGATGAGCTTTCCAGAATCACGAGGACATCAGGGCTCCACCGTGGGCCTCGAGGTTGTGGACGTTCGAATGCGAGGCCCAAGGCCAGATGCTGCTGCTGCTGCTAAGTCGCTTCAGTCGTGTCCGACTCTGTGCGACCCCAGAGACGGCAGCCCACCAGGCGCCCCCGTCCCTGGGATTCTCCAGGCAAGAACACTGGAATGGGTTGCCATTTCCTTCTCCAATGTGTGAAAGTGAAAGTGAAAGTGAAGTCGTGTCCGACTCTTAGCGACCCCATAGACTGCAACCCACCAGGCTCCTCCGTCCATGGGATTTTCCAGGCAAGAGTACTGGAGTGGGGTGCCATTGCCTACTCCCTAGAAAAGTGGCCCCAGCCTTGGGCTCCTTCCTGTTAGATTCGACTGACAGTAACAGAGTTCTTGACCCAAGATCTTGCGTGGGTTTGATTATCCCCATTTTACAGATGAAGAAAGTAAAGTTCATTGAGTCCATCAAGGCAGAAAGTGGAAGCCCCAGTAGGCTGCAAGGGCTAAGGAATCGTCCCCATCGCCCGTCAAGGTGGGTGTGGTCCAGTCAGCCTGGGGAGAAGGTGAAAGCCAGGCCCAACCGTGGTCCGACCCAAGTCGAGGGCACCGGGGGTCCAGCCTTCCTGGGAGCTGGGCAAGGATCCGGCCGGTGTGTGCTCGCTCAATGGGCGGAGTTCGGACGGCGCCCAGCGGCGGCGAGCGGGATAGCAAGACGGAGCCGGGCCGGGCCGGGCCGGGAAAGGAGCTTGCGGGCCTAGGGCTGGGATCGGAATTGGCTGCGGGTCTGCGCCCTCCAGTCCTGCGGAGCTGCTCCGCCAAGGCACCCCTAGCTTGTGCGCCCAATCGCACCGCGATCCTCCGAACCCGCAGAGGGCGCTGTCGCCGCCGCCGCGGTCCCTTTCCCGGGGCCTGAGCGGGCCGGAAGCGCGCAGGTGACTTCCGGCGCGTAGCCCCGGGTTGGGCGGTGCACCGGGCCGGCGCGGGGCGGGGGGCTGGACCCAGGGAGCGGCCAAACCTGGTCAGGACCGCGGACCCCGCGGCGCATCCCAGTCGGCGTCTCGGCCTCGGTGGAAGGTGCGGCCGCCGCCATGCCGTTCCTGCATGGCTTCCGGAGGATTATCTTCGAGTACCAGCCGCTCGTGGATGCTATCCTGGGCTCCTTGGGCATCCAGGACCCCGAGCGGCAGGAGCCCCTGGACGGGTAACGCGCCCTTCCCCGCCTCAGCCCGGCGCGGCACCCCTTTCCTTGTCCCCACAAATATGGCGGGCGGTGTCCTCATCTGTCAGATGAGACCGAGGGCGGGCGGGGATGGGTGGAGGCGGCTGCGGCCCGCTCAGGGAGGGCCTCTGCCTCAGCGCCCCACCCTGCGCCCTGCCGGTCCTGTGCCCTCTACCTGGAGCTGCAGAGGAGCAGGGTGTAATCGGTAAACGCGGCGCGGGATGAGCTTTCTGTAGCCCGGAGTTTCTCGTTTGGTATAGACGCGCTGGTCTGTCATACGTTAACCTGTGGGAAGGCTGTTCAGAAAGCGCATCGTTTAGAGATTACATCGGCGAGCTAAAACCCTCACCCTTCGTGGTGATCGTGCTACCAGAGAGAGGCTGACAGTGGTTAAAGTGGTATATACTGCCTTACGTGGAGCGGAGAAAAGAGCCGAGGAGAGGGGGATCGAGGGTGTGTTTCGGGCATCAGTTGGAATTGGCGAGGGGGGTAGGCGGGTTGGGGCTGTGGTGCAAAGGGCTTTCTGGGTCCCTCTGCCTTTGGTGGACCTAACCGTCTCTGAGTGTGGTCGGGCTTCGGGAGGTCTTCTGACCGCCCTGGCTGCGGGGTGGCCTGAGCTCGGGTGCAGCACCTTCTGCAGCCCCGGGTCAGCTGGTGTCTGGTTCTTGCTCTTAGCCGCAAGGGTTCCCTTCAGTGCCAACAGCGCAGGTGTATGAGGCTTAGTACGGAAGCTGGGGGCCAGGTTGTACGGGTGACTTGGAAGGAGGTTGATGACAGCCCCAATCCTTTCTCAGCAAACCGGAGGAGTCTGCTCCATTGAAAAGATCCAGCTTGGTCCTCTTTCTCCCACCAACCTTTTCAGAAGAGACTTTCTGCCCCGTGGAGCTAGGGCCCTGCCTGGGGTGGGGGTAGGGGTGAAGTGGGGGTGACTGCAGGAGACCAAGGCCACTTAGCCTCAGGGTGCGCAGCCAGCCTCTCCCATCCTCAGCTGCTCCTCTCTCCTGCCCCAGGCCCAGTTATGCCGCCAGTGAGGAGAGCCGCATCCTTGTTCTCACCGAGCTGCTGGAGAGAAAAGCCCACTCTCCATTTTACCAGGAAGGCGTGAGCAACGCCCTGCTGAAGATGGCCGAGCTGGGGCTGACGCGCGCAGCCGCCGTGCTCCTGCGGAATGGAGCCAACCTCAACTTTGAAGGTCCGCCGGAGCCTGGAGGGCTGGGGTGGATAGATGGCTTGAGTGTGGCCTGCCGAGGGTGGGCGGTCAAGCCTCCAGGCTCTGCCATCATCTGTTCAGGGGTGATGCCTGAGGAAACCCACAGTGGGTGGCCTCCCACCCCCTGCGGTTTCCCAGAGGCCCTCAACCACCTCTGATCAGGAGCAAGTTTGTCACTGCTCCTATCAGGCGATTGACTTAGCAAACTTTCCCCGAGCTCCCAGCTAAATCCTTGCTTCCATTAATGCGAAAATGGGGCTGCTGGCGTTGTGCCCAGAGCTAAGGGAAAGTAATTTTCTGCCGATGGTTCTGAGCCACGTTGCATGCTGGTTCCTGCCACGGGGAGGGGGGGAAACAGATAAGACACATTGGGCATAAATCACGGACTGATGGTGTCTAGCTGGTGTGCCCGGGAGGTGCTGATGGAGCCATCTTCCTTCTCTCTTTGTTTTGCCCTGGGTGGGGGGTGGGGGTGTGCAGGCAAGGTCAGCCAGGAGACACTTGGGACTGATTTGTTCCCGAATGGGGGTTTTTGTGCTGATACAGGATGTGCCAGGCGTGTCTCTTCTCCCCTTTGGAGGACAGGCTCAGAGGCTGCTGGGCTCCTGGGAGGTCAAGGAGCTGGGGGAGGCATTCCGCAGTCAGTCACTTGGGAGACACAGCTTTGAGCATTTGTGGGTGTTCCTCCCCACAGCCTTGTTTTAGGTCCTATTTTACAAAAGGGACTAAAACCCAGGTTAAGTACCTTGTCCGTTCACTGGAACACCTCCCCAGGACCCGAACCTAGGCCTGACTCTGAGCACCCTGGCGTCCGACGAGGACAGCTGTGTCCTGACCCCTCACAGTCCCAGGAGCCCTTGGGTTGGAGCGTTGGGGCTAGGCTGCCAGGCTGGTCCTGGAATCCCGTGAGAATGTGCCGTCGGGCAGGGCTGATGTGAGCTGTGTCTGCGCCTTCAGACCCGGTCACCTATTACACGGCGCTGCACATCGCCGTCCTGCGAAACCAGCCTGACATGGTGGAGCTGCTGGTGCGCCACGGGGCCGACATCAACCGGAGGGACCGGGTAAGAGCCAGCCCTGCTCTGAAGGAGGGACGTGGCCAGGGCCCTGAGCCGCTCACAGGCCCCAGGGCCAACCTGGCTGTGTTTTCCTGGCTCAGATCCATGAGAGCAGCCCCCTGGACCTGGCCAGCGAGGAGCCGGAGCGCCTGCCCTGCCTGCAACGCCTCCTGGACCTCGGAGCAGACGTCAATGCGGCCGACAAGCATGGTGGGTGCTCCCCGGAGAAAAGCAGGATAGGCTGGGGCCAGACTGCCTCGTGAGGTAACCCCAGGCGTGCTGGGGTGATGGCTCGGCAGGCAGGCTGGAGGCAGCCCGTCTATGGCAGAGCACGGCTGGGTGCGTGCTGGTGCCTTCTGCTGACTCACAGAGGCTCGGGAGGCAGGGCGTCTTGGCCCCACGAGGGCGTCTGCAGGAGCCGGGCCTGTGTGCTCAGCTCCCGAGTGACGGGGCCTCCCTCCACCCCGGCTGGGTCTCAGGCGGCATCTCAGGGTCCAGAAAAACCCTCCTGCTCCTGGCCCTTCTGGCCCAGAGTCTGTCAGTGGAGAGAAAACGGCCAGAAACCGGTCACCCTCAGCCGTGGCTGAGAGGTCAGTTTGGTGTTTCGTTTTTATTTGGGGCTGTGCTGGGTCTTTGCTGGTATGTGGACGTTTATCTAGTGGTGGCGAGTGGGAGCGACTTCCTGGTTGGGGTGCGCAGGCTTTCCATTTCGGAGGCTTCTCTTGTGGAGCACGGGCCCTAGGCCGTGTGGACTCCGTAGCTGTGCCCCCGGGCTCTCCAGCACGGGCTCAGTCGCTCCGCGGATACGGGCTCTTCCAGGCCAGGGACCAAGCCTGTCTCCTGCTCTGGCAGGGGCTTCTTACCACGGAGCTGCCAGGGAGGCCCCAGGGCAGTTTGGGTTTTTTTTCATTTGGCTGCACCTCGTCTTAGTTGTTGCACGTGGGATCTAGTTCCTTGACCTGGGATCAAACCCAGACCCCCAGCAGTGGGTGCGCAGTCCCAGCCACTAGGCCACAGGGAAATCCCCAAGATCAGTTGTTTTTAGCCTTCATTATCTGGTCCCGAGGGTCTGTATTTCCTCTCCCACCCCCGGGCTTCCCCAGCCCCAACTCCCCGCCTCACTGGCTCTCCCTCGCTAGGTAAGACAGCTCTGCTGCACGCTCTGGCCAGCAGTGACGGGGTGCAGGTCCACAACGCCGAGAACATCCGGCTCCTGCTGGAAGGAGGTGAGCCCCACCCTTCCATGTGCCCCCGGACCATGAGGTGCAGCCTCCCGGCCAAGGCCTCCTTCTACCCTCTCTTCCCCCTCCTGGCTCTCCTAGGGGGTGAGCCCCACCCTTCCATGCGCCCCCAGACCGTGAGGCTCAGCCCCCGGGCCAAGGCCTCCTCCCACCTCTTCTCCCCCCCTCCTGGCTCTCCTAGGGGCGGACGTCAAGGCCACCACTAAAGATGGGGACACGGTGTTCACCTGCATCATCTTCCTGCTGGGCGAGACGGTAGGAGGCGACAAAGAGGAGGCCCAGCTGATCAACCGCTTCTGTTTCCAAGTCACGCAGCTGCTGCTGGCCCATGGCGCCGACCCCAGCGAGTGCCCGGCCCACGAGTCCCTCACGCACATCTGCCTCAAGAGCTTCAAGCTCCACTTCCCCCTGCTGCGCTTCCTGCTGGAGTCGGGAGCCGCCTACAACTGCTCCCTGCACGGCGCGTCCTGCTGGTCCGGCTTCCACATCGTCTTTGAGAGGCTCTGCTCCCACCCAGGCTGTGCGGAGGACGAGAGCCATGTGGACCTGCTGCGCAAGGCGGAGACCGTGCTGGATCTCATGGTAACCAACTCCCAGAAGCTCCAGCTGCCCGAGAACTTCGACATCCACCCTGTGGGCAGTCTGGCGGACAAGATCCAGGCCCTGCACTTCTCCCTGAGGCAGCTGGAGAGCTACCCCCCGCCCCTCAAGCACCTGTGTCGCGTGTACATCCGCCTCTACCTTCAGCCGTGGCCCGTGGACGCCAAGGTCAAGGCCCTACCTCTGCCTGACCGGCTCAAGTGGTACCTCCTCAGCGAGCACAGTGGTGCCGTCGAGGACGACATCTGACCGTCCGGGCTGCGGGGCGGGGTCTGGGCAGCCCCGTCAGCCTGTGGGTGATTGAAGTACCAGGGCAGCCCAAGGGGACGGCCTTCGGTCCGCTTGTTAGAAGGTGCAGGGTGGAGCCAGGCGGCTGCAGGCACTCCAGCGGGGGAAGGCCTCTCTCTGCAGGGAGACTGCCCCCGCTTCCCCTGGCAGCGACTCCGAGCCTTGGCCCACAGTGGAACCGGGGACAGCGTTTAGGACAAGCACAGACCCTCCTGGTAGGAGGGAGTGCCAAGCACTGAGAGAAGCAAGGGGGCTCCACACCTGCGCCCTCCTGAGGAAGCCGGCCCGCCCCAGCCTGCGTGGAGACACCAGGAGGGGCCTGTGGGGTGCAGCCCAGCCGAGACCCTTGACTCTTCACTCAAGATTCTGTCAAAAAAATAAGTGCTTCGGGGCAGGTAGGGAGAGCTGAGCTAACTCTGGCCAGCTTCTATAACTCTGGGGCCAAGCCACCCACCACCCTGCCCCCGAAGAGGCAGGGCTCTGCTCTGGCGGCAGCTCTGTGCCAAACCTGGGGTTTGGGGACCACGCCTTCTAAAAAGCAATCATGCATGACCGTGGGCTGTCTTTCTGAAACGTCTCACGTCGTGAGGGCTCATCTGATGGGAAAAGCTACCACGGCTGAAAGCCAACCTCCGCCCTCTGCTGAGCCCTCAACAGGCCGCCTGCAGGCCACACAAGCTGGTCATTGTGAGTTGTCTAACCGCCTTGGCGATAAGCTGAGGCGACTCAAGGATATGTTTATAAAATTAAACTGATTTCTCTTGCCTTAAAGGTCCTTGTGTAACATTCACACACACACGCCCACCACCTTCCCTGAGTTCAGGATAAAGGACCCCACGGCAGCCAGGAGGAGGGGTAGCAGGCACAAGATGCCGCGCTTAGAGCAGTTTGCAAGCCGCACGACACGGCTGTCCCAGTAAAGACGAGCACCACTCCAGACGGGCGAGGGCCTTTCCGGCATAGGCTTCACCCTTTTATTTTTAACTGAAAATGCCCCCCGAGGAGAAGCCACAGGCACAGCCAGGAGTGACGCTCCAACCTCTCCCCTTGCCGCAGGCTGCAGTGACCATCATGTTAGGACACCAGGGCCCCATCCTCACAGCATCAGGAACGTGGACATACCCCATCCCCCAGCAGCACCAGGAACGTGGACATGCCCCCATCCCCGAACAGCACCGGGAACGTGGACGTGCCCCCACCCCCAGCAGTACCAGGAACGTGGACATGCCCCCTATCCCCCAACAGCACTGGGAACGTGGACATGCCCCCCATCCCACAACAGCATCAGGAACGTGGACATCCCCCATCCCCCAGCAGCACCCAGTCCCCCAACAGCACCAGGAACGTGGACATGCCCCCCATCCCCCAACAGCACCAGGAACGTGGACATGCCCCCACCTCCCAACAGCACCAGGAACGTGGACATGCCCCCCATCCCCCAACAGCACCAGAAACATGGACATGCCCCCAGCCCCACGATTCAGCAGGTGCCACGTGGGCTCTGGCAGCCAGGAAGTCCAGAGCTGCAGGCTCCACAGCCCCAGCTCCCCTCCTACCCCGAGGCACAGTCCTCAGCAACTGCATTAAGGGTCATTCTCTTCCTCCTGAGGCAGCCAGGCCTGTGGCTGGAGGGCCAGCCAGTGTCCTGGAGGTGAGGGACTCACTCTCGCTCCTGATGCGAGCACGGTGGCCCAGGGGTCACCCACTCCCCACCTCGCTGCAGCCTCACCGCCCCATCCAGCAGCACTCCTCCGGACCAGGTTCCCTTATGCCTTTTTGAAAAAGAGCCTGTTTGGCAGTGGATGGCAGACAGGTGTATTTAGTGACCCCGCTCAACACTCCCAAACCATCAACGTGGAGCTTCTGGGCCTCGCCCGGCCGCCAGTCCCTGGCCCCACACTGGTCCCTTGCTCCGCCGGCCTGCTCATCTCAGGGCGAGGCTGTAGACGTGGTAAATCTCATCCGGGAGGTTCTCCTGCCGCTCCTGGGCCAGGAGGCTGAGGCCCGCGCTGCGGACGATCCTGTGCACCACGTCAAGGGCGCGGCACACGCTGCTGTCCACGTCGTCCAGGATGACGCCCTCCTGGGCCATGTTGTCCTTAATGACGACAATGCCATTGGGGCGCAGGCCCCGCTTGCAGCGCCGCAGGAACTCGGCCAGGTGCTGATCAGTCAGGTGGCCTGGGGGAGGCAGAGGCTGTCACCAGGGAGAGGAAGGCCCCGCCAGGGCCCTGCGTGGCCTTCGGCACCGCTACTGACTTCCTGAGCGCTGACTGTGCTGAATACACAGGGCACGCTGGCTCTCAACAGCCCAGAAGGGTTCACCAAACCCCACTTTGAGCGGAAATGGGCTCAAAAGCCACCTGCCCTCCACCCACCCTTCCTAGCCTGGGCCAGCAGCGTGCACCCAGCTGAGTTCCTCACCTACATTACAACCCCTAACAGAACTCAGGGCTGGACCCCATGGGCTCCCGGCAGGCCTGGGCCATCTAGCCTGCAGTGGGGAGGCCTGCTGCCAGGTGGGCAACCCGAGAAGAGCACCCCAAGTGTGCCGTCAGGCTAAGCGGGTGCAGGACAGGACGGCAGGGCAGGGGTCACTCTCCACAGACAGCATGGGGGGCAGCCAAGGCTTCCATGTTTCCTAAAAACCCCTTCCTTTAGGAAAACTGATTTCCATATTGAGTGCAGCTAAAACTTGAAAATTAAGTATTTTTTTCAACAAAAAACTGCCCCCAAATGGGTCGCAGCAGATACTGAGTTGAAACAAAACGTGGAAACAAATGAGCCTTCAAGGTGGAGCCCTGGGGAGGGAGGGGTTGAGGATCCTCTGGCCCCCACCTGCAGGAGCAGAGACGGGCAGGAAGGTGCAGAGGCATGGGAGGCTCACCTATCACCCACTGGATCCAGATCACGTCGTACGACTGTGGCTCGGGGCTGAAGTCCTGCAGGCCGCAGCAGAAGAAGTTCCTCACTCGCTTGCCCTCCTCGCCCAGGTAGGTCTTGGCCTTGACCAGGAAGTCCTCCGTTACGTCCACCATGTCCACCACTCCAAAGAGAGGCAAGAGCAGCCGCTTGGTGATCCTCCCGATGCCAGCTCCGCAGTCCAGGGCATACGAGGTCCCCGTCTTGTTTGGGCCTTCCTGAAGCAGCAGAGAAGACAGACTGAAGCGAATGGTTAGAAGCCAGAAGGACCCCGTCTCTGCAAAGGGTGGTTCCTCGTGACCCCCCCGGAACGACTCAGATTAGCACAGGCTGGTGGCTGGCGTGGGTGGGGCCGGCAGTGGGCGTGAGCACAGCGCAGCCTTTTTCTGGGTCACGTGTTCCTGAAATGAAAGCCAACCTCCACTTCAAGGTGGTGACTAGATGCTCTCATCTCCTCTCGTTCCCGAGACTCCTGCCACAAGGACTGTGGGGAGAGGCAGTGCAGAGGGCACTCCGTGAACACACCTGGGAGGCTGGCACGCGGGTAGAGGGGTGGGAAACAGCAGCCGCGGTGTGTGCCGAGGGAGAGGGGGGAGGCGGGCCTGGGGAGGCCCCGGCCACAGCACTGCCAGCCTGGCACAGAGGCGGTGGCAGGACGAGAAACCGGGAGCCTGTGTTCAGCAGACCAGCTAAGGCCCACGGCCCAGATTTTTGCAAACACGGCCGGAGAGCAAAGGTTTCTGCCTCTGGAAAAATGGAACAGTCTGCGAAAAGGCTGCTCTATTCCGGCACCAGGAGGCCCCAGCGTGACAGCCGGCTCCTGGTGGGGAACCTTGCGGCAGAGCCTACGAGCTGGCCCGCCCCACCCGCTCGTCAAGGCCTGGGTGGTGGACATGGGCTCTCTTCCTGGAGAGCACACCGGACCTGCCTACCCTCAGAAACCTCTGCAGGAACTTCCGGGAGCTGCTGATGTCGATGCTGGAGATGTGGCCATACCCCCCGAGCATGCCGTCCACGGTGGCCGGGACCTCCTTCCAGTACGTCTTGGCCTTGGAGTAGAACTGCTTCTCGTCCTCGATCACCTCGCTCGTCATGCTGTCAGCAGCTGCGTCTCTGCCCAGGCACCAAACTCAGCGCCGGCGGCTCCTGAGAAGGGAAGGGAAGTGGGTGAAGCAGCCAGATTTTGGGCCCCGGTCTCCTGGCACGGCTGCTGCTGGTCACACGATCCTGTCTGATGCCGAGGAGCGGCTGGCCCCATCAACCCCCGCCTGCTCCTACCCCTCAGAGGGCAGGGCCTCCTGATTCTTGTATTCAAGTCGTTTCGCAGAGTTATCTTCAAGTCAGCAGGAGACCCGGCGTTCCGGCTTCTCCAGCTTTCCTTTCCCAACAGGACACCTGACCTGGTGGCTTCTGACCCGACGGTAGACAGGATCCTGATCTACAAAGGAGAGCAAAGCAGGGGACTGAAGCCTCCTCTCTGGGACCCCGAGGGCCCCGCCTCCCAGCTTCGGTCATGAGCACGTGGACAGGCTCGCTGCGGGGTGCAGTGCTGTGAACAGGGAGACAGGCAGGCGGACACACACCACCATGCGCGAGGGCCACAGAGGGGCACAGGGGCGGGCAGACGACGGGCGCCAGGGGACGTGACACAGCAGCTGACAGACACCAGGAGGGGGACACATTCACGCAGCAACTGGGAAGACGCGAGGGCGAGGGGCTCTTCCAAGGGGAAACTCGGGGTCCTCTAGGTCACGGTTACCAACTCAGCCTTCACCCCAAAGGGCAGCGAGCTGCGGCTACTCTGGGTTAAGCAGGAAGTGGCCTGAGGCATGAGATTTCGGAAGGCGGTGTTGGCAGCTGAGTGGACTCCCGGGTGAGAAGCCCAGCGGATGGCCAGGCCCCCGCGGCAGAACGGAGGCCCACAGTGCCCCACACCCGCCAGCTGGGCTGCGCCACACGGGGCAGGGAGGGTCACACCTCTCCCCGTGGGCAACACTGGTCTACAGATGTTCTCCATGCACAGGGCTGGTCCAGATACAGCCCGATCCCCGAATGGAACCAATGCAAACACAAGGCAGAAACGAGGCCTCTCGCTGAGACAGAAAGTGCTATGGAAACTCGAGGGATGAAGAAGTCCCTTCCGAATGGCAGGCAGGGCAGCAGCTGAGAGAAGGCAAGCCCTGAGCCGGGCCCTGAGGACAAGGAACACTCTAGATGGGGACAGGGGCAGAGCAGAGATGGCGTGGCGTGCACCCCACACTGGGGTGGCCTGGCTGGCTGCCACGTGTCACCAACGGGGAAGCGATCAGCTGAGTTTCTGAAGGGTGAGGATGTGCAGGGACCCAGCCTGGGGACCGAGCTGGGGCAGCGTGGGAAGGCAGGGCCAGTCAGGGTCCCCAGGAGCCCCGTGCAGAGGAGGGGGTGGACGCATGCGCTCGCATCCTGCCCTAGGCTAGGAGGCCCGTGCACCTGCCACGCCCTAGGCCTACCCGCGTGGGCAGCTCATTTTCACCACAGTGCCTCAGCTCAAGTGTCATCTCCTCCCAGAGGCCTGCCTTCACCTGCCCGAGGTGCCTTCCTCCCACGCCCTTACCCACTCCCCACGGCTGCTGCCTTCAGAGTGTGTGTTTCTTTCTGAAAAGAGCTGTTTACTGACTGTCTGGCCTCCAAGGAATGCAAGCCCCCCAGGCAGGGCCTTTTCACCACTGTGTCCCAGCACCGAGCCCACAGGGGTCACTTGGTGCAGAGGTGACGGCCCCCCAGTCCTATAGGAAAGCTGTGCGCCTCTGTGCTCCGGGGGCTTCACTCCGCCCGCTTTACAGAACGCCACAGGGCTGTAGTTAAGCCCACTCCCACCCTGCTGGTACAGTCCTGCAAAAGAGCTGGTAGCCCCTAAGACCAGGAATGCTTCAGAGGAAGTCAGGGAAAGCGCCCCGAGGACAGCGCGGGCCTGCAGGACGCAGTCTGGAGACGAGGAGAGAAGGGGAGGCGAGCGCGAGGCGCCTGCAGGACGCGGTCTGGAGACAGGAGAGAAGGGGAGCCGAGCGCGAGGCGCCTGCAGGACGCGGTCTGGAGACGAGGAGAGAAGGGGAGACGAGGAGAGAAGGGGAGCCGAGCGCGAGGCGCCTGCAGGACGCGGTCTGGAGACGAGGAGAGAAGGGGAGCAGAGTGCGAGGCGCGCTGGGGATTTTTCACTCCCGTGTCTGTCGCCAGCCTCCAACCCACACCTGTATTCTGAACCTGTCCCAGAAGGAACCTTCCAGAAGCAGCAGGCGTGCTCCGCCCAAACAACTCAAGAGACACAGCTCCTCGATGCAGTTCCACTTCTGCCATGGCCAGCCCTTTCCAGAGACCCCACCGGCGAATGGGGTCACCAGGGAGGGCCCGGCCTGCAGGTGAGAGCTGCTGGGCAGGGGGCCGCCTCCTCCATGGATCCGGGCTTTCTCAGGGGCCAGGTCGCACGGGGGCCTTCCGAGATCAGAGGAAGGCCGAGAGGTCCACGAGCCTGACCGGGGTCAGCCAAGGTCCCCGGCTCAGAGTCCCCTTCTGCTCCCGGAGGCCCCTGCTCCAGCCCTTCTGCGGGCTCCTGAATCAGCTCTCGGGCCGATCCCCCGCTTCCCTGGGCAGGCACAAGGCCCGGGACCCCGGTGACGAGGGCTCCAGTTACTGTGCCCACCCAAGAGCCCTCTGGGGTAACAGGCTGGGGGCTCCTGGGTTCCAAATACTGTCCCCCCACCACAATCATGGCGGTGTCCCACACCCGTGTCCCAACCCCTGAAGCTGCCACCCCCCAATCAGAACGAGGACGTCACATACTGCTTGTGAGAACGGGCTCTTGTCCCTCCAACCCTGAGGGACACGCGCAGCCCAAGGATGCAGAGACCTGGCAGTCCCCAAGCGTGCTAGCTGCGGCAGAGTGGCAGTGGCTCCCTGACAACCGACAGGAGAGGGGCCGCCAGCCTGAATGTCACCATGTGACTTGACTGGGTTTGGGGTGGCTTACGTGGGTGGGGTCGGCAAGGCCAAGTGGACTCCCCGGCCCTGGCCAACAGGGGCCATGGCAACTCTGCCACAGCGTCCCTCCCGACCCGACCACCACCCAGGAAGGAGAGCGCCAAAGCCAGCTCTTCCACACCACACAGCAGCGATCCCCCTCAGACAAACGTCCGCATCTGTACTCATGTCTCTCCCCTCACTGGACTGGGAGCTGCCTGAAAAAGCAGTGGCGACACCCTGAAATGTATCACTGTATTTCTCTTGCATTCCACACAGCTCACAGGTATTCAACAAAATTCCCTGCCAATCAAATGAACAGAATAATTGTGGGCCAGATGCCCCCGGGGTGCACTCTCCCGCCTCTGCCCATTGTGTGCCTTTCCTCCCAACAGACATGGCTCCTGGGCGCAGGGACACTGCCTCACACACCTTTAGCCTTGGACCTGATACAAGGGGGCGGTTTACTAACTGGTTGCTGAAGGAATCAAAAAAGGACTTTTGTGCGGCTACAGCCATTCTGTACTTTTCAGAAAATCCTACAAAGATGTACCCGTTCCAATGTGATAACACTGAAGCCCTTTACTGACAGTGTAATTTTTTGCTTTACCAAAAGCCGTACAACAGGATTCCCTTAAATGTCAAGGTCCCCTGAATAATCTCATTGACAAGAACTCCACTGACAGGCAGAGTCTGGGAGTAAGCCTGGGGGGCACATCCAGGCTGGGAAATGGCAAGGGGGACTTTGACATTTGTTCTAACAGCTTAGATTCATTAGTAAACATGACTCCTGGGGCCCTGTCTACACTGTACCTCCTGGCATCCAGACTAGGGTGGGCAGGAGGTCCCTAGGAGTCAGAAGGGACAGCAGAGCTATTGATCAAACTGCAAGAAGTCCTCCTACACTCGGTCTACATCACAGGAAGGAGCCACGTGGCTGCAGGGATGCGAAGGGGCCTGGGCACAGCCTGGCTTCATGAGTGTTCTAAATGAGATCAGAGGAGGAAAGAAAACCTTTGCTCATTAGGGAACTTCTGCTTCTCGGAGTGGAATGTGTCTGGGCATCCTTCATGGTCATCTCCCCACCCCAAGGTCTTTAGGGTGACCCTGGGCAGCCGCCCCAGCAACTACTCTTCCTCCAGGATCCGTGACAGAGAATGGTGTCTGAACTGTCACTACCTGTCAGTGGAATTCTTGTCAATGAGATTATTCAGGGGACCTTGACATTTAAAAGAATCATGTCGTAAAGGAGGAAACAAGGAAGACGCAAAAAAGACAGGAGGGGATTAAACTCTGATGGTGAATAAACCAGGTCTGAACGCTGGCTCTGCCTCCCACTGGCTGTGTAAGCTAAGACACAACCTCAGTTAAGCAGGTGTCTTTATCTATAAAACAGGAACAATACTGACTTTACAGGAGGGCTGTGATGATTAAATGTGGATATAAAAGTGAAAAGTGATCCAGACACTGCTGGGCACATATTAATCTTAAAACAAAACAAAAATCTCTGTCCAATGAGATGCTCATCAATTCTCTCTGCTAAGTGTGAAGATCTAATGAGAAAATGTGCTGAAAGGCCCTATAAACCGTGGCGTGTTGGTCACACCTAAGGGATTATCACTGCTACTGCAGGTGGTCAATCCAGTTGCTCACATGGCTCTGCCAATGGCAGCAGAGGGGAGCAAGCCTCCGGCCACGCAGGAACAGAAACCCCCAAGGTTTTGGTGACTCCAGGGCTTCTGGTGGGGAAGGCAATGGCACCCCACCCCAGTACTCTTGCCTGGAAAATCCAATGGACGGAGGAGCC
>SJYX01001818.1:309458-321816 GCA_006410675.1 Oreotragus oreotragus | reverse complement strand
TCAGTCGTGTCCGACTCTTTGCGACCCCATGGACTGTAGCCCACCAGGCTCCTCCCTCCATGGGATTCTCCAGGCAAGAGTACTGGAGTGGGTTGCCATTTCCTTCTCCAAAAAACTTCAAAGCAGCCATTATAAGGAAGGTATGGTAACAATATCTCACCAAACAGAGAATACTCATAAAGACATAAAAATTATTTTTAAAATTCTGGAGATAATAAACCAGAATAACTGAAATAAAAAATTTATTAGAAGGGCTCAATAGTATATCTTAATTTGCAGAAGAAAGAATCAGCAAACTAAAAGAGAACGCAAGAGATATTATGCAGTCCAAAAGACAAAGACAAAAAAAATTAACACAGCCTTAAAGATATATGGTACATAATTTGTTGTTGAGTCACTCAGTCATGTCTGTCTCTTTAAAATTCTAGACTGCAGCACCCCAGGCTTCCCTCTCCTCCTTCACCATCTCCTGGAGTTTGTTCAAACTCATGTCCATGGAGTCAGGGATGCCATGCAACCATCTCGTCCTCTGTCGTCCCCTTTTCCTCTTGCCTTCAGTCTTTCCCAGCATCAGGGTCTCTTGTAATGAGTCAGCTCTTGGCATCAGGTGGCCAAAGTATTGGAGCCTCAGCATCAGTCCTTCCAATGAACACCCAGGACTGATCTCCTTTAGGATTGACTGGTTTGATATCCTTGCAGTACAAGAGATTCTCAAGAGTCTTCTCCAACACAGTTAAGTACTCCAAGATATTGTAGCAGGATTTCAGAAAGGAAGGCAAAAAAGGAGGTTAAAAATAGAAGAAAAATAATGGGACTGAAATTTCGATTTTTTTAAAAAAAGAAAAAACATTAAACTATATATTCAGTAAGATGAACAAATTTAAGTAGGATAAATGCAAAAAGATCCACACATAGACACATTGGCAAAAGAGCTAAAAGTCAACACCAAAGAGAAAATCTTGAAAGTAGCAAGAGAAAAATACTCAAATGTACAACTCCAATAGTTAACGGTTGACTTCTCATCAGGAACAAAAGATGTCTAAGAGTAGCAGGATAAGATTTTCAAAGTACTAAAAGAAAAAAAAATTGTCAACCAAGAATACTACATTCAAGACAGAAGAACAAAAAGGAAATGGATTTGAATATTGTAAACCAACTAAACCTAATAGATAATAACTATATTTCATCAAATTGCAGAATGCATATTCTTCTCAGTTCAGTTCAGCTGCTCAGTCATGTCCAACTTTTTGCAACTTCATGGACTGCAGGATGCCAGGCTTCCTTGTCCATCATCAACTCCCGGAGCTTGCTCAAACTCATGTCCATTGAGTCAGTGATGCTATCCAACAATCTCATCCTCTGTCATCCCCTTCTCCTCCTGCGTTCAATCTTTCCCAGCATCAGGGTCTTTTCCATTGAGTCAGTTCTTTGCATTAGGTGACCAAACTATTGGAGATTCAGTTTCAGCATCAGTCCTTCCAAAGAATATTCAGGGCTCATTTCCTTTAGGATGGACTGGTTGGATCTCCTTGCAGTCCAAGGGACTCTTAAGAGTCTTCTCCAACACCACAGCATCAATTCTTCAGCACTCAGCTTTCTTTATAGTCCAACTCCCACGTCCATACATGACTACTGGAAAAACCATAGCTTTGACTAGACGGACCTTTGTTGGCAAAGTAATGTCTCTGCTTTTTAATATGCTGTCTAGGTTGGTTATAGCTTTTTTTGCAAGGAGCAAGCATCTTTTAATTTCATGTCTCAAGTGTCCACAAAACATTCTCTGTGACAAACCAGATGCTAGGCCATAAGACAAACCTTAAAAAATTTAAAAAGGTTAAAATCATACAAAGCAGCTATCCAACCATAATGGAATGAATACAGATATCAGTAACAGAAGGAAATTTGGGAAATTTACATACAAGATACATGCACATAGTAAACACTGTGCTGAGAGGAGTCAGTTACAAAATCCCACATCCTGTATCACTCCACTTATATAAAATGTCCAAAATAGAGAAGTCTATAGAGACAGAAAGTAGATGTGGTTGCCAGGGGCTGGGGGATGAGGGGCAAATGCAGCATGAATGCTGAAGGGTATATGATTTCTTTGGGTAGATGAAAATTGATTGTGGTCTTAGTAGCAAACTATGAATACAATAAAAGTCTCTGAATTCTACGCTCTATATTTGTGAACTGTACAGTATGTGAATTATATCTCAATAAAGCTGTTACTAAATAATAGTATTAATAATACACAGTAAATTCTACATTTCAATGAATACTGCATTCATTCTAATAAATATTATTGGGGCTTATTAGCCTAACATAAATGAAGATTACTTTTAGTAATTGCTATATATGTTAAACATAATATTTCTTCAGTCAATCAATTTAGATATCTGTTCTGAACAACAAATGTACAATAAATCTATGAGGTTTAAACGATATATTCCTCATGATTAAATAATTCCAAAGCAACCTAATAATAAGAGCCAACGACAGAAAACTAAGTAATCTTATTTATATACAAAGACAATAGAAAAATTGTTTTTATCATGAAACAGAAGCAATTTTGTTTGTTTAGTTATTCTATTTGAACCATTAGTCATCTCACACATTAATTCAAGCTGATAAATAAGAAGATGACGTTTTTCAAAGTAGTTACTGTGGCCAACATTTAAAGGAAAAAAAAAACTATATAATATGCGAGAAAGATGGCTGTATTTCATTTAGTTTTTGCTTCCACAATTCATATTGTGATAAATGATTATGTTTATCTATGTTGGCACAGTAATGTAACTTTTAAGAATAAACATTCTGAATGCAATTTATTGGCTGCTTATCACAGTAACTTTTCTTTTGCACAGCATAAGTAGAAAGTATAACACAACATGAAATATTGGGTTAACCTTTTGCAAAAAGGCAGTGAGTTGAATTCAATGGATCTTGGGTAAAAATAAATTGGATTGTGGAGAATGGTTACCAAGGATTTGACTCAATAATATCCCAAATGAAAAGTGATATAAAATAAAAATACAAGATATGAGTGGTTGAGAGCTGTTAAAAACAATTTTCCAAAGCAAGACTTTTTGAAACTAAAAGTCAATATCATCAATAACTAAGCAGCTGGCAGAATAATACAGGAGAGTTCTAAATTGCATTCTTCTTACGAAATGACCAAAGCCAGGTCCTAACAGGGTCACAGGGTCCCCTCTCTGGATAAATTGAGCAGTTTAAGAGACCCATTAACCCTTTCAGAAATAAGGCATATTACTTATAAAGGAAGATTTTCTCCCATGCAAAGAATTTGGCCTTTGGCTTCCCCAATCATTTCAATAAAAATGTACTGGTGATTCTAGAGGGAAAAAAAACAGAATTTGAGAGAATTTCACTGCACTAATTTTATTTAGGTTAAGAAATGACAGAGTATGATCAGAAGACAGATTCACACACGACATCAAATCAGAGGCATGTGTTTTCCCTGTGCTGTCTGTCAGTTCTACTCCGGGAAGCAGATAGAAGGCCACAACACACAAACTAGAATCCTGCATCTGAGAAGTGGCCTTCTGTACTACTACCATAGAGAATACAAAAGGAGCTCTTATTGACTACAATCACAGGGCCTCAGTTCACAAATAAAAGCACTAAGTCTTAGCCCCCAAATACTGGAACTGAGTGCTGAGAGCTTGAATTCCAACTGCAGAAAGTCATTTGGCCAATATATTCTCTTTCTAAAAGCATAGCTTTGCTTTACATCTCAGTATCAATTATTCAAACCTAATGCACCATTAAGCCCTCTCCAGGCTTCCCTGGTAGCTCAGCTGGTAAAGAATCCACCTGCAGTGAAGGACATCTTGGTTCGATTCCTGGATCAGGAAGGTCCACTAGAGAAGAGATAGACTACCCACTCCAGTATTCTTAAGCTTCCCTGGTGGCTCAGATGGTCAAGAATAGGCCTGCAATGCGGGAGACCTGGGTTTGAGGCCTGGGTTGGGAATATTCCCTGAAGGAAGCCTAGCAACTCCTTTCAGTATTCTTGCCTGGAGATTCTCCATGGACAGAGGTGCCTGGTGGGCTACAGTCCATGGGGTCAGCATAGCACAGCAAGCTCCCTCCTTTGCATTTTTAATTATAAGCAAATGTTTCCTCTTCAGTACTGGTCATTACTTACTTTAATTCTGAGCCATTATACATATATACAACATAATACACATATACCAACATTTTCAATTTACAGGCTGAACTTATTAATTCATTAAGTTTTGTCTTATTTAAGTTATGCTTAAATTTTGTCTCTGATGACGTATCCTAAGTTCTTTGTAAATGTCTCCTACTTTTCCAGGTTAAAAATAAATCATAAGTAAATAAAATTTAAAACTTGTTTCTATCATTTGTTCATAATTTGGTATAACTATGTTAATTTCAATAAAATGTTTTGTGGCAGCATTTTTTTCTTCAATAAATACTCCTGGTTAACAGAAAAATAAATAACTGTTGCTTAATCCTTTTGTTAAGTATCTCTTGCTTCATTCAGGTAACAATCTAACAAAGGTTCAGCAGTTGAGAACTGAACTTTTCATTTGCTTAACAGTTTCTTGCTTATAAACCCCAATCTCAGCCAATTACCCCACCCTCATCCATGTCTATCACTGATCATAGCGTAAGGAGAGTTTAAGTAGGTAACTTAAGAATTTACAAATGTGCCTTTGGTAGATCTTAGATAAGCTCAGAACTCCAGCTGGTTTGGGAGTAGAAGAGAGAACACAGCCTCAATTTTGCACCTTACACTCACATTTAAGAGATCAATATAAAGAACCTTGAAGTCTGAAAACCTTGAAAAGTCATGGCAATCAGTCCTAGTCAAGAACTCTCAGATTTTCCTATATTTAATGCACGTTCATTCTTTGTACAAGCTTAGATTTCTTTTCCTTTAGATTGTACTACCTTTCCAAATAACTTATCTTCCACATTTTTCATTTGATTAACTCTATTCAAAGAATATTTTCTCCTTTATGCACAATGACTAATTCATTATGATTAATACATAATTGACGAAGGATGGCGTCTCTAACAGTCTTAAGTTTTACATCTTTAATTGTGCTAAGTATTTACTAAACAGTATGCACAGTGTTAGAGGTTAAATGGGCTTAGATTTTAGCTATATTGCTTTTTGCTGGTTATTTAAACTCTCTATCCCTCTACTTCTTCAACTATAAAGTGTTGATTAGTCATAGTACCTACCCCATAAGATCATTTTGAGGATGACATAAAATGGCATAAAAAACTTAGAACTGTGCATGCAGCAAGTGCTTAACACATGATATCAACTAGTATGTGACGGATCTAGATTTTAGACTCCACTGAACCAATCTGTATTCATATTCTTGTATTGTTCATTTTGAATATATATATAGGAATCATTTTTTAAAGTATAAATATAGAAAAAGATGAAGAAAACAAGCAAAAGTGAAAGTCACTCAGTCCCCTGACTCTTTGCAAACCCATGGGCCTGCCAGGCTCTTCTGTCCACGGAATTCTCCAGGCGAGAATATGGAGTGGGTAGCCTTTCCCTTCTCCAGGAGATCTTCCCCACCCAGGAATCGAATCCAGGTCTCCCACATTGCAGGCAGATTCTTTGCCATCGGAACCACCAGGGAAGCCCAAAGTATAGGAATATAGAAAAAGATGAAGAAAACAGGTGAAAAGGTAACTCTAAAGAGATGGTAAGTAGAGATGTTTCCCAGATGAAGCCAAATCATTGGTTCCTGAAGTTATTTTTGCCCTAAGCCTGCAATTTCAAAGGCACTTTGTCTGAAAATGCAATATGCTCTACACAAATTAAAATGGCAGTGTGGAAGGGTCATGAAATTCAAATATAGATTTTTAAAATCCAGTACATGTATATAGCAATGTAGATATCATTTTGTAACACATATAACTATATATAACTTATAGACCTTTAGTCCCAACACATTTAGGTTAACAGACATTACAATTCCTCCCTAAGAAAGACAAGTAAAAAGTTACAAATTTATAAAAAATGAAAAAAAATAATCAACTAGAAATGAATGAACCCCTTCACATACTAGTTACACTGCAAGGGAAATTTGACTTATTTCTACTGAACCCATAGGTAACACAAATAAAACAGTTTATGTACCTTGAAAAACTTCATCATGGCACGCTCCTACTCAGCAAGCAAAGATCTTCTACGTGAAGCTGCTGTCTGTATTTGCAAGGTCCAGTGTGTACTCTCCTTCACTTACAGAACACACATCACATACTAAATGCTCCCTAATTGAAAAATGACTTTTAATGTTTTTCAGAAAAGATTACGAATTCAAACACAGGAACCATAACTTATACATCTGATATTACTCTAGTAATTCTTAACACAGAACAGAGCATCCCAAAGGTGGTGACTGACTCTGACTTAGACTCTGTATTAGTCAACTTGGGCTGCCACTAAGGAATCTCAGAGACATTTCTGTCTCACAGTTCTGGGAAGGCCTCATCTCCAATTACTATCACACTGAGAGTCAGCACTTCACCACAGAAAATGTAAGAGGGACAAACATTCAGTCCATAACAGCCATGGAAAGGATTCTATTGTCTGTGGAACTACACAAATGCTGTAAATCCAGGGCATTAATTTAAAAGATAGTTTTCTCTTTAGATTGCAAATGGTACTATATTGAGTGCATATTTCTATTTTATCAAGACAAGAAGAAATTTTAAAATAAATAAAAGGGATATTACATGGTATGCTTAAATGTTAAAAAATAAAAACAGTATTAACAAAGAAATTAATATTAAGCATTAATTATATATCTTTATTCCTTAAACCATTTGTAGAGCATATGTAGCAACTTACATAGTGATACAGTTTTACAAGAATTGAAAAAAAAGTGTCACATGCAAGCTCTTATTGAGAGGTATCAAAAATATTTTAAAAGATGAGAACCTGTATTATAGCCATTTTATTAAACAATTTCATTACTTTATAAACTATTTTTCCATTTAATATATTATTGCAAAGCATCTGTGCTTTATATATTCAAATAACCCATATTTATTTGGAAAAGGAGTAACTATGAAAATTCATGTTAAAAAATATCTGATGTTTGCAAGAGCTGAAATATATATGTATATATATACGAGTGCATAGACAGAAACCAAAGATAAAATTATGAAGGAAAAGAATTAAAGAGAATTATTACATTGCCAAAAACATATTCATCAGTTCACTGATAATTAAGAATATTCACACTTTAAAATTTATACTTTTTTTAGAGTCAAGTAAAATTAGTAACTTTATCTCAAAACTTGCTTTACAGTAATTTTTTGGCCTCAAAGTAAAATCAGCTTTTCAGACTCTTGAAGAAATACGAAAACTATTGCAATTTATCTTTAACCTATTAACTATTGAATAAAAGACACGTTGTCCCCTAAAAGAGCTGTGTTTACAAGACCAAGGGTCATTTTAGCTTAAGAGAGGCTAAGTGTCCGCCAGTATGATAAAAATAAAGCCATACTGATGAGCAAATGAAAAAGCTCAAAAATAAGATTTAAAGGGAAAGAAAGGAGAACTTTAGTTAGTTAATTGAGGTTAGATTTTTTTTTTNGGAATTCTCCAGGCGAGAATATGGAGTGGGTAGCCTTTCCCTTCTCCAGGAGATCTTCCCCACCCAGGAATCGAATCCAGGTCTCCCACATTGCAGGCAGATTCTTTGCCATCGGAACCACCAGGGAAGCCCAAAGTATAGGAATATAGAAAAAGATGAAGAAAACAGGTGAAAAGGTAACTCTAAAGAGATGGTAAGTAGAGATGTTTCCCAGATGAAGCCAAATCATTGGTTCCTGAAGTTATTTTTGCCCTAAGCCTGCAATTTCAAAGGCACTTTGTCTGAAAATGCAATATGCTCTACACAAATTAAAATGGCAGTGTGGAAGGGTCATGAAATTCAAATATAGGTTTTTAAAATCCAGTACATGTATATAGCAATGTAGATATCATTTTGTAACACATATAACTATATATAACTTATAGACCTTTAGTCCCAACACATTTAGGTTAACTGACATTACAATTCCTCCCTAAGAAAGACAAGTAAAAAGTTACAAATTTATAAAAAATGAAAAAAAATAATCAACTAGAAATGAATGAACCCCTTCACATACTAGTTACATTGCAAGGGAAATTTGACTTATTTCTACTGAACCCATAGGTAACACAAATAAAACAGTTTATGTACCTTGAAAAACTTCATCATGGCACGCTCCTACTCAGCAAGCAAAGATCTTCTACGTGAAGCTGCTGTCTGTATTTGCAAGGTCCAGTGTGTACTCTCCTTCACTTACAGAACACACATCACATACTAAATGCTCCCTAATTGAAAAATGACTTTTAATGTTTTTCAGAAAAGATTACGAATTCAAACACAGGAACCATAACTTATACATCTGATATTACTCTAGTAATTCTTAACACAGAACAGAGCATCCCAAAGGTGGTGACTGACTCTGACTTAGACTCTGTATTAGTCAACTTGGGCTGCCACTAAGGAATCTCAGAGACATTTCTGTCTCACAGTTCTGAGAAGGCCTCATCTCCAATTACTATCACATTGAGAGTCAGCACTTCACCACAGAAAATGTAAGAGGGACAAACATTCAGTCCATAACAGCCATGGAAAGGATTCTATTGTCTGTGGAACTACACAAATGCTGTAAATCCAGGGCATTAATTTAAAAGATAGTTTTCTCTTTAGATTGCAAATGGTACTATATTGAGTGCATATTTCTATTTTATCAAGACAAGAAGAAATTTTAAAATAAATAAAAGGGATATTACATGGTATGCTTAAATGTTAAAAAATAAAAACAGTATTAACAAAGAAATTAATATTAAGCATTAATTATATATCTTTATTCCTTAAACCATTTGTAGAGCATATGTAGCAACTTACATAGTGATACAGTTTTACAAGAATTGAAAAAAAAGTGTCACATGCAAGCTCTTATTGAGAGGTATCAAAAATATTTTAAAAGATGAGAACCTGTATTATAGCCATTTTATTAAACAATTTCATTACTTTATAAACTATTTTTCCATTTAATATATTATTGCAAAGCATCTGTGCTTTATATATTCAAATAACCCATATTTATTTGGAAAAGGAGTAACTATGAAAATTCATGTTAAAAAATATCTGATGTTTGCAAGAGCTGAAATATATATGTATATATATACGAGTGCATAGACAGAAACCAAAGATAAAATTATGAAGGAAAAGAATTAAAGAGAATTATTACATTGCCAAAAACATATTCATCAGTTCACTGATAATTAAGAATATTCACACTTTAAAATTTATACTTTTTTTAGAGTCAAGTAAAATTAGTAACTTTATCTCAAAACTTGCTTTACAGTAATTTTTTGGCCTCAAAGTAAAATCAGCTTTTCAGACTCTTGAAGAAATACGAAAACTATTACAATTTATCTTTAACCTATTAACTATTGAATAAAAGACACGTTGTCCCCTAAAAGAGCTGTGTTTACACGACCAAGGGTCATTTTAGCTTAAGAGAGGCTAAGTGTCCGCCAGTATGATAAAAATAAAGCCATACTGATGAGCAAATGAAAAAGCTCAAAAATAAGATTTAAAGGGAAAGAAAGGAGAACTTTAGTTAGTTAATTGAGGTTAGATTTTTTTTTTTTAATTAACTAAATTGGGCAAGCAGCATGATTTTCAGGTTCACAGTAGCATAATAAATCAAGGATTGACTAGTTGCCCTTCATTTACATGGTCAACAGCTAAAAGAAAACATGTGGGATAGCAAGTGATTTATATCAGAAATGACCTATTAATTTCCTGATTTTGTTAATACCTGTGCAGAGACTAACCTTTTTTCCCAACCACCATACCTGTAGTTGTTAAATATAAACTAAGGTTAAACCGTTGAACCAGCCTGAACCAGAAAGGGCTAAAATGGCAACATACCGCCCTGAACTGGCTCCAGCCAGACAAGGACAGCAGCACCTCCGTAGATAAGACCCAGAGTGTGAGAAAGTTGCCTTTGCCTCATTATCACGCTAAGATCTCCACCCAAAGAGGGGACTTGGCAAGACACAATGTGCTCAAAGGGCCCAAGGGACTACTCGTGCTCTGGTTATTTCTGGAAATTTCCAGCCCTTTCTCAAATTGATGACGTACTCACCTGTAACCCCTTGACATTTTCTTGCCTGCCTCCCCCAGGAAGAAGGGATGGTTAGAGCACGGAGCTTTCCCTTCCTCACTCTTTAATCAATAAATAAAATTTCCTGCTCTGCTTGGCAGGAACTTGCTTTTCTTCAACTGGCGGAAGCAACAGCAGGCATGGAAAGGACTCAACTAGAGTCCAACCAATCCAAGCGGGGTCTGGTAACAACTGAGAGGGATAGGAGTGGGGCAAGGATATGGCCAATTGGGAAGTTGAATATTTAAAGTCAAGAAAATGAAACTTTTGAAAACATTTTTTATTATGCTGTTTTAGTTTGCTTCTCAACTCTCTATAGGTTTTCCGCGGTGTTCAGTACTGTTGATTGGCTCTTCTATGCAGAAACACATCTTTGATTTCCCTGACATCAGAGCTTTGAGCTTTCCCTTTGTATTGCCTACTTTTTCTTTTGTGACTTCTGTTTCCCTCTTGATTACAAATAAGGGTCCTTGGACCCTTCCTGCATGCCCCTCTACTAATGATTACTTTTCTGCAGCCGAGTCTTACCTATATTCTAAACCCTGAGCTCTCTGTCTCGATTTACAGTGATCTACTTCAGTGAATGTCAAATAACCCGCTTGCATGTTCCATCATTCTCTCATTTCTTCACATCAAAAAACAATGCATTCTCTTTTTTCCCCCCAATTTTTAACTCCACTTGGCTTCTGTCAATAATACCACCACTTTTCTAGTAAATTGAACTTCACGTGGTCAATCTACAACTACTATTTTTTGTTCCTTAAAGTCACACAATGCCAGTCAGTGTTACTCACATCTGGCCTGTCCTTTTGTATTTCTTGCATCTACAAACTATTGCAGATCCTATTACAGTTCACTTGGAGCATGATATCATAGTGTGTGCATGCAGGCTTAGTCGTTTCAGTCATGTCCGACTCTTTGCTACCCCATGGACCACAGCCCACCAGGTTCCTCTTCCCATGAGATTTTCCTGACAAGAATACTGCAGTGGGTAGCCATGCCCGCCTCCAGGGGAATCTTCTCCACCCCGGGTTCCAACTTGTGTCTCCTGCATTGCAGGATTCTTTACTGCTGAGCCATCAGGGAAGCCTGATATAATGGGACTCTCCTAATTAAACTATTCACCTCAATTCTGTACTTTCTTCCTTTCCTATATAACTAACATCTTCCATACACACATATAAATGCATGTGCACATACACATATACAGACCACAAAGCTTACATGTCTCTGTTTTATACTTAATGCCAATAAAAACTACCACTTTACTGTTCAATCTGTTACAACCTAGCTCTCCAGACTACTTCCGCTCTCACCTTATTTGTTGTTTATAGAGTCCATGTACAATCCTACATCTGTACCTCTGCTCACATAACTTTTCTAAGATGGAATTTCTTTATGTTAGTTTAAATGCTAGTTTTTGTTTACAATCTAAGATCCATTTCTCCAAAAATTAAGAAAAATTGTCCCTGCCTTATATAGCTCATACCCAAGAACTTCAAGATATCCTATTGACACTAACATTGGACATATCAAATAAGAAATCAAGTAATTATTAATATATATGTATTCTATTATCAAATTACTCTGTAAAACCCTCAAAAGCAATGATGTCATTTATATATTTTCCTATCCTCAAAACCAAGCATAATTTTGCATTAGTAAAATTATGCAAAACAAAAAACTGCTAATAAGAAAAGTTCTTTTTATGGCTGAGTAATATTCCATTGTATATATGTACTGTATTGTCTTTATCCATTCATCTGTCAGTGGACACTTAGGTTATTACCATGTCCTGGCTATTGGAAATAGTGCTACAATGAACACTGGGGTACATGTGTCTTTTTGAAATACAGTTTTATCAGGGTATATGCCCAGTAGTAGGATTGCTGGGTCATATGGCAGTTTTACTTTCAGATTTTTAAGGAACCTTGATGAAAGTGAAAGAGGAGAGTGAAAAAGTTGGCTTAAAGCTCAACATTCAGAAAACGAAGATCATGGCATCTGGTCCCGTCACTTCATGGCAAATAGATGGGGAAATAGTGGAAACAGTGTCAGACTTTATTTGGGGGGGGGGGTTCCAAAATCACTGCAGATGGTGACTGCAGCCATGAAATTA
>SJYX01001818.1:271697-309003 GCA_006410675.1 Oreotragus oreotragus | reverse complement strand
CAAGGCTATGGTTTTTCCTGTGGTCATGTATGGATGTGAGAGTTGGACTGTGAAGAAGGCTGAGTGCTGAAGAATTGATGCTTTTGAACTGTGGTGTGGAGAAGACTCTTGAGAGTCCCTTGGACGGCAAGGAGATCCAACCTGTCCATCCTAAAGGAGATCAGTCCTGAGTGTTCATTGCAAGGACTGAAGCTGAAGCTGAAACTCCAGTACTTTGGCCACCTCATGCGAAGAGATGACTCATTGGAAAAGACTCTGATGCTGGGAGGGATTGGGGGCAGGAGGAGAAGGGGACGACCGAGGATGAGATGGCTGGATGGCATCACGGACTCGATGGACGTGAGTTTGAGTAAACTCTGGGAGTTGGTGATGGACAGGGAGGCCTGGCGTGCTGTGATTTATGGGGTCGCAAAGAGTCGGACACGACTGAGCGACTGAACTGAACTGAAGTGAGCTGATGATATAAATACTCCCACAGCAGCTGATCTCCAGCTGCTGAGTTGGGAAGAGAGACTCACAGCTGGTTTTCTGCAAGCCCCTAAGATGTGACTCGAGTGTACCACTGCAGTTTGACATCTGCAATCTTTTTATAAAAAACACGTTCTTATTTATTTGTCTTATGTTTGGTTGTGCTGAGTCCTTCCTTGCTGCCTGCAGACTTTCTCTGGTTGCGGTGAGTGGGCGCTCCTCTCTAGTGTGGGCCCTCGGCCTGCTCACGGCGGTGGCTTCTCTTGCTTGGGGCATGGGCTCTAGAGAATGCGGGCTTCAGTGGTAGTGGTGTGTGGGCTCTGTTGCTCTGGGGCGTGTAGGATCCTGCTGGACCAGGGGTCGACCCTGTGTCCTCTGCATTGGCAGGTGAATGCCTACTCACTGTGCCGCCAGGGAAGTCCCTTACATCTGTAATCTCAAAACTGCATCTGCAGCAGAGTTTGAAGTCTCTGAGAGAGAGAGACAGACAGAAATGGAGCGGACAGAAAAAAGCAGCAAGGGAAGAGAAAAAGGCAATAACTGATGGGGAGCCAGGGAGAGAGACCCGACTCCACTTATAAGTTTGGGGCCTCCTCAAGAGTGAGGAATTGCTTCATTCAGCTCCTGTGCAACCTATGTAAAGGAACTTGCTTAAGGGGAACCTAGAACAGGCCCCAGACTCCTGCCGTGAGCCAGTTACCCAGGAGGCAGAGCCTCCCAATCCTTCTACTCTGCTTGTCTGTGACCTTCGACCCCACCAAAGAAAGCCCAGAGTGGGTTCTGCTGCCCTGGTCCCTTCACACACGCTGTTCAAGGCTTCAAATTCCTACCGGCCCTCTTTAGAGCTTGACTCTTTTCACCACTTGCACGAAGCTGCCTATGTACACGTCAGTCCTTTCCCCTCAATACAGCTTTACGTGCCTATGACTTACTCCCCGCCAGGCTCCCTCCCTCCCACCAGCATAGGACCTGACTCTTCTCCTTCCAGACTCCAGCCTCCTTCTGTCCTACCTTGAGGCCTCACCTGGACAAATCCTTATCCATCAATCAAAATCCTTATCCATCAATCAAAATCCTTATCCATCAATCAAAATCCTTATCAACTGACTTACCTGACCTTCAGTGACTGATGAAAGTATTCCAATGAATGAACTGGACAACCCTTATTGAGCATCTACTAAGTACTAGGGAGGGGCTTCCCAGGTGGTGCTAGTAGTAAAGAGCCTGCCTGCCAACGCAGGAGACCGAAGAGACCCGGGTTTGATCCCTGGGTTGGGAAGATCCCCTAGAGGAGGGCACGGCCACCCACTTGAACTTGAGTGAAGCGACTTAGCACTGATGAATATGCTAGGGAGCTAGGACCAGTGTGGACCAAGGCACATGGTGACTTAACATTCACATGCATGAGCCCAGCACATCATCAGGTCACATAAAGTATGTGCTTGAGGTATGGAGGGGGGCTTTAGGGAGGATCTCAGAGGAGGTGGCCTCTAAGGTGAGGGAGGAAGAGGTATCAGCTAGGCAAGGGGGTGGGGGCATCGGGGAGGTCTGGGGCAAAGGGAGGAAGCATGGGCGAGAACCTGGAATTCCAGGAACAGTGGGTAGTTCAGAAAGGTTGACATGGAGCATGACGGGATGCGGAAGTGAGGGGGCAAAGGATGGACACGTCTGGAAAGGCCATAAGGGCCACGTGGGGAGCTACTGATTCTCTGGTGCATATGTCAAAGGGGTGGAGAAATGTTGAGGAGGAAAAAGAGGCTGGGGGCCAGCTGAGTCTGGGAGAGGGGGCAGAGGAGGGTGGAGGAGTCCCTACAGAAAGGTGAGAGGTGAGGAGAGGAGCTGAAGGAGCAGGTGGAGGGATAGCTCAGCTGCTCCTGCTCCTTCAGACAGCGAGATCCTGGACCGCCCCGTGTAACTGCCCCCAAGTCAAAAAGTAGAACCTAGAAAGGCTGCAGAAGACTTTTCACAGTTGAGTGGAGAATTGAAGGAGATGAGGGTGTGTGGACAGCTCCGGGAAGGGCATTCCAGTCCAAGGGAGCAGAAAGGGCAAAGGCCCTGAGTGAGACGTGTTGGAGGCCACAGGTCAGGGGCAGGGGGATGATGAGGTCCGAGAGGCCAGCGCAGATCAGACCAGGCAGGGCTCCTCCACTGGCCACGGTGGATTTTCTCCAGGGGTGATGGGGAATCGTGGGAGAGTTCTGAGAAGGGAGTGAGGGTGTTCAGCAGCCCAGTGCCCCCTCGCCTCTCTGTCCCCAAGGCCAAAGCACCATGGAGAGTGGACTCAGAGTGACCCGGAAAGGACGGAAGCTAGGCTCCAGCCGCCGGCGGCAGATGCGAGAGCCAGCTGATGGCCAGGATGTGCCAGGGGCTCCTGAGGCAGAGTCCTGGTCCTCCCAGTCAGCTGAAGAGCTGCAGAGCTTCTTCCAGGACTGCGGTGCTGAGGAGAGGGGCTTTGTCACTCGAGAGGATCTGGCGGTGAGTCCAAGGCCCCATCCCATCCCCTGAATCTCTTTGCTTCTCCTTCTGAGACTCCCCTTCCCAGGAAGGCAGACTGTCCCTGCCCTTTTCCTTTTCTTTCATCTCAAATTTGCTTTTAGGAAAGGCTAGGGATTTATTATACTAAGGTGGGAATGACTGATAAGGTATTTTGTATTACCCTCTTCCACAAACACTTGCATTTTAATAAAGGAAAGGTTTTAAGTCAAAGAAGGAACTTGCAGATGGTATAATTTTAAGCCCATTGAGCAGGGACGTTTATCTTGGGGAGCAGTCAGGGCCCTGGAAATAAAACCCTGTTAATGTCTGCAAACTTTAGTCAAACAGATCAGCCAATGACGTACATGCCAATAAGGAATCTTAGGCTGTGACCTAGACTGAGACTGGCTGATTTTTGTTTGTTTGTTTTTTTCATTTTCTACAAAGGGTCCTATGTGAGTTGTTGGCATCTCATTGGACCCGCTGTCTCCTCCTGATTTTGCTCCATGCTCTAGACTTTAACCTTTTTCCATCAAAACTGACCCTTCCTATCTGTATTCTACCCTCAGAGTCACAAAAAAGTACAAATGCCTGATGTTAAATTATAATTTTCAAAATGGTACAGAAAAAAAGACTTTTGAGTAAATACAAAACCAATACTTATCAAAGATCTAGCTAATTCATTATTATTATTATTATCAATCAGTGAGGGACTCAGTATAATGTTATGACAAGCTCAAGGAGCATTTGAGAAGCTGCAAGTATTTATGGGCAATTTGGGCTTCCATCGTAGCTCAGGTGGTAAAGAATCTGCCTGCAATGCAGGAGATCCGGGTTTGATTCTGGGTCGGGAAGATACCCTGGAGAAGGAAATGGCAACCCGCTTCAGTATTCTTGCCTGGAGAATCCCCATGGACAGAGGAGCCTGGCAGTCTACAGCCCAGGGGGTCACAAGAGTTGGACACCACTTAGGGACTGAATACCACCACCATAGGCAATTTGACAGAAGAGTGTTAGGATAAGTTTGCTGAGTTCATTTTTGAAAATGACTAATGTCCTACAGGCCACAAATCTTTGGGGCTGTCTGCACTATGAGACAAAATTATTTTCAAGTCTCCTGGACAAAATCTACAAGTTAACAAGTAACTTCGATATGTCGGACTTTTCAAGGTAAACAATGAGATGAGCTAAGTGCATTCCTCTTGTCTAGACAAGGCTTGTGTAGTCTTTACTCCCTTATAATATTGAAAGGGTATGCTGTGTACATTTTCACTTTATTTCCGAGTGTCCAGTAATCTCCTGTGATCATAAATAATCTCCAAAGTTTACTCTTGACATAAAAAAGGCTGATCTCATTCGGTGTAGTGAAGGTGCTAATGAAGCAGGTGGGTCTCCTTGACTGGGCTCTGCAAATCTGAAATTTTGAAGTATTGAGCTATTTTAGCTTCTCTCCAGAAGTTTTCATATGGAAGCTTAAGTTGAAATTTTAAAACCTCTGAAATTGGCTTTTCTATCTAGAGTGACCTCCTGTCCCTATTTGCCTGCATTGGAGGGTTACCTGGGATGTGGGACTTTCAGTGTTAAAACTGGGAAAGTCTTGGGCAAACAAACCAGCTGGCTTCCCTACTTCTATGGAAACCAAGCACAAGACTCTCTCCACTAGTTTTCACCTACACATGTGAGGGACTTCTCTTCTTGAGGTCCTCAGTTTTTCTAAGGTCCCTCTCCTGCCCAAAAGTAACCTTTCACACTACCCGTTTTCAGGCCAGCTTTGCGGTATTACATCCATGGGCGCTCCTTACAGTGGACCTGTAACACCTGATTAAATGAGAATCATCCTTTAAATCAAAATCTGGTTAAACAGTTGATCTATCCAACTGCATCCCAGTATAAAGGAGGACAGATTCTTATTGAACCTGTGTAAATAACTATATTGCCAGAGAAAGGAAGGAGATTAAGAAAAGTATTGGTTTCTGAGTCAGGAAGGGATCAGTGAGATTCAAATACCACTTAAAATATTAAATTTCAGTTTCAGAGTGAAGTGAAAGTGTTAGTCGCTCACTCATGTCTGACTCTTTGTGACCCCATGGACTGTGGACCACCAGGCTCCTCTGTCCATGGGGATTCTCCAGGCAAGAATACTCGAGTGGGTAGTCATTCCCTTCTCCAGGGGATCTTCTTGACCCAGGAATCGAACCCAGGTCTCCTGCACTGCAGGCAGATTATTTACCATCTAAGTCACCAGGGAAGTCCAAATTTCAGTTTACAAAAGCATACTCTCCTAAACTGAAACTTAGAGGTAGCTCAAGAAGCCAGCAAATAACCGTAAGTCAATTTTCTTCAACCATTGATTTAGTTCCATGTGATTAATTCTTGATCGACTGGATCTTGGGTAAGCTGGCTGCTTCTGGACTGAAAAGAGTTCTAGCAACGGTAATCCACTGGCTCAGTGTGAAGGTTGGCTACTGTCAGCTTAGAACCCTGTACCCACACGCAGCAGCAATAGTTAATAGGACCTGGTACAATCCTTTTCCACACGGCTTTGACACTGCACTTTGTGGAAGACACAAATTGAGCTGGTTCGTAACCACGCCTCCAGGGTAAGTTGGAAAGGGTAGGAGAGCAGAAATGTGTTTAGTAATGAGACTCAAAGCCTGTGGCTTGTCTTTTTTTTGCATTTTTTATTGGTGTAGAGTTGCTTTACCATGTTATATTAGTTATTGCTGTACAACATCATGAATCAGCCAATGTATACCTATATCCCCTCCCTCTTGAGCTTCCCTCCCCCCATCCATTCCACCCGTCTAGGTCATCACAGAGCACCACGTTGAGCTCCCTGGGCTATACAGCAGCTTCCCACTACCTTTTTACAGTAACCTAACAGTGTCAGAATAGAAGAGAGTAAAATGTTCCGTTGGGATACAGTATATAACTATTTCATGAAGTTTGATCAGTATTTCCCCTGAAGAACATAGTTTGCATAGCAAAGACATTGAGAAATCTCTAGGGCCTTTCCCTAAAGCATGCAATTTATGAAATATTTATATAAAGGCTTTTTATCTACGTAAACTTAGCCTAGGAAAGGCTGGATATCTCTTCTGATCTGACAGTTCTTCCCATGATGCTCTTATAGTAGTGATGAGGTATTTAACAAATAAAGAGAATGCTATCTTGACATTTTTATTTTTTCTTCTAAGTTTAGAATCTGATGTTGGGAAGGCAAACCTAAAGAGATATCAGAGAAGGTAGGGCACTAGATGAAGATACAATCACAGGATCCTGAGAAATAGTTCTTGGTTTCCTATTTAATTAGTGACAATAAAATAAAGTATTTTGAAATAAACATAGAAGAAGGCAACACTTTTGCCGTTTAGTCTCTAAGTTGTGTCTGATTCTTTGTGACCCCCCTGGACTATAGCCCGCCAGACGTCTCTGTCCATGGGATTTCCCAGCCAAGAATACTGGAGTGGGTTGCCGTATCTTTCTGCAGGGCATCTCCTACAGGAGGTGGCAGGAGGATTCTTTACTGCTGGGCCACCAGGGAAGTCCAACGCTGTAAGAAGGCAATACTATTGCAAGGTTATTTAGCTCTTTTATATGGGAAGTGCCTTTGCTTTCTGTTTTTATGAAATTTAGAACACAACTGAGCCAAAACAAAGCAGAGAAAATTATTCTGCTGAGACATGGAAACAGTTATCTGGGCAACTTACACAGAAGACTAATAGCAACCCGCTTTTAACCCTTGCCTGGAGCTCTAAGCCCAGTTTATCATTTAATAGAGATAGAGCCACATTCTAGTTTTGCATGAATATAACATGTGGCAGTCAAAGTTTCACCAGTTTTATTTCTTTATTTATAAACCCATCAAAACGGAGCCAAATTTGTCAAAATGTTAACATAAACCTTAGAGCCTATTTTCAGACTCAGGTATTATAAAAGCAAGACAAACAAGATTCCCGTTCAACAAACCCTCTACAATCTCCTATATCCATTCAGATTTTGCCAGATACTTTAAAACAAAACCACTTCCTTTATCGCCTGGAGAACAAAAACGCATCCCATTTTCCTTGCAGACACAGTTGTTTTTCTGCCACTCCTGTTTCTAGTATCAAGTAAAACACTGTAGTGATTATAACTTTTAACAAAGTAATCAGCTTTTATTTCCCAGAAAAAAATTGATGGGTAAAAAACTGAGAACTGTCTTGGACAGCATTTTAGTAAACAGCAAAGCTCACAAATACACATAACACAACTTTCTACAGTCATACACATGCTTTGCACAACTTTAAAAAATTGTGACAGAATATACATAATATTCGCCATAGACTGTATCCTTGTATTATATTAACATAAGTTGTGGGAAACACAGACTGTTATTATTTATCTTTTGTAAACAAAAATTATTAAACCAATCTAATTGATCAAAGATTCACCTTAGTTATCTGAACCTGACTCCTCAGAAGTTTTCTGAGTTAGCTAGTTCTCATAAGCGGGTTTTTTTTTTTTTAAGTCCAGCACATTTAAAGCCTTAGAAGTTTGGTTTCTTTATTTTCTGTGACTTTGCGGGCCATTAGATTTATATAGGCACTTATTTGTCTCTACAAACCAATCCACCCAGAGCCCCTGTAAGGGACGTAGTATTCTAAGTGACTAATACCCAGGTATAGAAATGAGAGTTAAGGGCCTTTCAGAATTACAGTCTGGTTTCTTTTCTAACTCCAACCACACTTCAAAAGTAAACACAGAAACACAAAAACTCCAGTTCAGATTTCAAAGAGCTATTCTCCCTCCCCAGTGGGCACAAAATTCTTAACCGATTTGAGGTCATTCACAGGAAAACAAACACACCACCACCACCAACAAAAGATTAGCAAACCAGATTTTCCACTGTGTCTCAACCGACAGACACTAGGTCTCCATCATGTATTGCATGGAGATCTCCAAATGGTCAGTCCTTAAGACAGAATTCCCCATCGTGGCTACCGCTAAAACAAAAAGCAGAAAATCTGTAAAATCAAAAACATAAAAACTGGAGAAATAGAATCAGCAAACAAAGTTCTATTCCCTTCAAGAGCCAAGGAAAGAAGTGTCCAGGACTTCCCTGATGGTCCAGGGGTTGATTTCGTGTTCCCAGTGCAGGGGGCCTGGGTTCCATTCCTGGTCAGGGAACTAGATCCCACATGCCACAACTAAGGCCCAGCACAGCCAAACAAATAAGTCAATAAATAATATATATGTATATATATAAAAGAAGTGCCTGTGTTCCCAGAGCCCATTTAGGGCTCTTTTCCAGCAACACAGTTTACTGGGTTCTGACAGCCGAGCCCCCTGGAGCATCTCCATGGAACTTCCAAAACCGCTAAAGCAGGATTTCCAAGAAGATAAAATCATGACCCTTAGACAAAAATAAAATGAATCTATACCAGAGATTTTATTTAACTCACTTATTAATGGGAGATGTTCTGAATGGTTGAAAGAGCATTTGAAAAGTGGGATAACTTAACAGAGAAATGTTACAATCAGGTTGTTGAGGTAGATTACTTAAAGCTGGTTAATGTACAACAGGTCATAAATCTTTGGGATTATCTTGTTTCATCAGGCAAAAATTATTTACACCTCTCTTGAACAGAATCTACAAGTTAACATGTGACTTCATTTAGTCTGGGATCTCTAATCAGTACCATGAGACAAAGTGTATTTGTTGAACCGCACGGTTCCGCCCTGGAGTCCGTCGCCCAGGACCACCAAGACACAGGATCGATGCAAATAGCAAGAGGATTTATTGAACCGGCGCGCCGGGGTTCTGTCCTCCTTAAGCAAGGAGCGAACCCCGATGACAGTTACAGAACAGGTTTTTAAGCACAAAAAACCACATTGGGCGGGGAGGTATAGATATATCATGATTGGTCACAATACTGCTGACCTTTACAAGGATAGGCTTGTGAGGCTTTGGCGACATAATTCTGCGGATAACACACAGTTTACACAACTTGTTTTTCTGACTCTCTGGAAAGTCAAACCTTCCAGGTCAGGGTCTGTAAGCCTCCAGGTCAGGGTCTGTGAGTCACAAATAACAGAGATAACCTTTCAGTTGGTCTGGAAAATCCCTAAATCTTACAGGTTACTTCCTCACATATTCATAGAATCTAGAAGATGCTTGGGTGGCCTTGGCCCCTGTAGAATACCAAAAGGGTATGCTGTCCACTTTGGGGACTTATTTTCCCGTGTTAGGTAATTTTCAAATAGTGATAAACACGTGGGGAGGATTGGCTACTGTCCTCTATTACAGCCATCCTCTTAGGATGAGACTCAGAAGAGGTAGATTTTGATGCTGAATGGAGGAAGAGGAAAAACTGAGGATGAAGTTCAAGGCTCTGCTTGAGTCCAAGAGACTCAAGGACCAGTCTTGAGGTCAGGTTGAAGGTTGGACTCTGAAAATGGGGAGAGGGGAGTTGAGGGTGGCTGAAGATAAACACCTCTCCTTTTCTGAGAGTGGTCCAGAGCCTTCCCTGGTAGGAACAGCACCCAACTTACCTCTATCCTTGCAGGCAGCCAAGTTCAGCTTCCTGAGCAGCGAGGATGAGCTGGAGATGATCTTTGACTGGGTGGATGTGGAGCGGAAGGGACGCCTCTCCCTTGAAGAGTTCAGCTCCGGGCTCAGTATGTCTGTCTCGGGGGGGCCTGCCGGGGGTGTGCCGAGCACGAGGTGAGGCTGAGCAGACAGGAAAGGCTGCAGTGACCCATCACAGGACCTTCACAACACACCTGAGGGCAGTTCTGGGTGTGGATGACATATGAATGACGGTAGAGATGAGAACGCTAAGCCTGAGTGGGAAGCCAGCTGGTTCGAGGCAGAGCTGAGACTTAGGACTCTAGCCCAGGAGGGCTCACCTCCTTTCCAACAATAAGCACAAATCATTACTAGGTGCGGGCAGGGTGTCCCCTGAGCATTCGCCTCCTACAGAGAGGCCTCCAGGATTGCTTTCCAATGCCTCCCTTGTCTTCTCCCCAGTTAAAGCTTTCCCTTGAGCAGGAGGTTAGACACCCCCTGTTCTTGAGACCACAGGCCTTGTTTCTTCCTGGAGAAGGTCACATTCTGGCTTTGGTTAAAGGAATATGAGGCCCCAGGGAGCAGCAGAGGGTGATATTTAGTGGGTGGAGGCTCCCCAGACCCTTAACCCCACTGGGCAGGGCAACTCCAACACTGGCTTCTTAAGACAGACCTAGAAAGACCTAGAGACATCAAAGCTGGACATACACCATATTCCAGCTGCGCTCGACGGGGAAGACCGTTGGTCCAGGGAATGGAAGGAGTGGTGTCCTTGTAGAGACCCTGAAAAGGGTCGTCAGCCTTTAATGTAGCCAAAGCCACCCCTAGTTCTTGGGTCTGCTGAGTCTCCAAGAGTTTGGGAGACAACAGAAAGGGGAGGCCAGGAATCTGCATTTATAGGTTGGGCCCTCCCAAGAGATGGTTGCTCTGGCTCTGGTGATTGAGAAGCTGGGAGCAGGGAGGAGAGATTAGGGCCTGGAATCAGGGGTGCTGTCCATGTGGCCCCAAGGGGCCATCTTTATCCTCCAGGATTGCTTTCCGATGCCTCCCTTGTCTTCTCCCCAGTTAAAGCTTTCCCTTGAGCAGGAGGTTAGACACCCCCTGTTCTTGAGACCACAGGCCTTGTTTCTTCCTGGAGAAGGTCACATTCTGGCTTTGGTTAAAGGAATATGAGGCCCCAGGGAGCAGCAGAGGGTGATATTTAGTGGGTGGAGGCTCCCCAGACCCTTAACCCCACTGGGCAGGGCAACTCCAACACTGGCTTCTTAAGACAGACCTAGAAAGACCTAGAGACATCAAAGCTGGACATACACCATATTCCAGCTGCGCTCGACGGGGAAGACCGTTGGTCCAGGGAATGGAAGGAGTGGTGTCCTTGTAGAGACCCTGAAAAGGGTCGTCAGCCTTTAATGTAGCCAAAGCCACCCCTAGTTCTTGGGTCTGCTGAGTCTCCAAGCGTTTGGGAGACAACAGAAAGGGGAGGCCAGGAATCTGCATTTATAGGTTGGGCCCTCCCAAGAGATGGTTGCTCTGGCTCTGGTGATTGAGAAGCTGGGAGCAGGGAGGAGAGATTAGGGCCTGGAATCAGGGGTGCTGTCCATGTGGCCCCAAGGGGCCATCTTTATATCTGTCCACTCTCTGGAAGACTTCCCAGTGCCTACAAAAACAAACTCAACTCCCTTCCCTGCAGGCCAGCGCTACTGAGACCCTTCCAACCTCTTAGGCTCACTCAATACCACTCACCTCCTCCAGCCTGCCAATCTAGCACCTACCTCAGGCCCTTGCATGTGCTGTTCTTGCAACCTGGAATATGCTTCCTGAGAAAGCCACATCACTTGCTCCTTCCTTTTAGTCATATCTCAGTTCCAGTGTCACTTCCTCAGGACCCTCCTGACCACCCTCTCTAAAGTAGACCCGCTCNCTTGCATGTGCTGTTCTTGCAACCTGGAATATGCTTCCTGAGAAAGCCACATCACTTGCTCCTTCCTTTTAGTCATATCTCAGTTCCAGTGTCACTTCCTCAGGACCCTCCTGACCACCCTCTCTAAAGTAGACCCGCTCTAGTCTCTCAAAGGAAATTACCCTGTTCCTTCCTTTAGTTCACTTGGAAATTTTATTTATTTATTAAATGTGTCCTTTTCAGTATTCATAGAATGTCGGCTCCACCAAGGCAGAGATTTCGGCCAGTTTTGTCCCCAGCACATAAGAGATATTCAATGATTATCCTAGTGAAAAGAATGTGTTGGCCACAGTGGAGCTGCTGTGTGACTTCTAGCAAGTCTCTTGGCCTCTCTGGGCCTCAGATGCTCATGTGTAGAATGGGCACAGGGTCCACCTTGAGTAGACTCCCAAGGTTGACGTGAGGAGTGTATGACCCTGGCCCTGTATAAATGTGACTGACACAGATAAAACCATTTCCCCAAGGGCGGAGCAGGGCAAGGTGGAAAGTCAAGCCATGGAGCCCAACCCCACTCTGCTGCTTTCTGGCCCTCTTTGTTCCATAGAGAACATCTTTGGCTCCAGCTCGAGCACCCACAGGCTCCACAGAAAGAGGCCACTGCTCTCCAAGCGAGGATCTGTAGCCACCAGCTTCCCGGTGGTGGAGGAGACCAACAGTGAGGAGAAGGAAGCGTTCTTTGCCTTCATGGAGCAACTAGGAGCCAGTAACTCACTTCCTGAGTAAGGCCAGCAGGGTTGGGGGTGCAGGGGGAGGCACCGCCTGTCAGAAGGGACGAGCACTGGCCCAGACGCAGGATCAAACGGGAGCTGCCAGGTGGTGTTGGGCGGATATCCTGGTTTGGCCACTTGTTGGTTGTGCGACTGCAGGCAAGGCTGCAGGGTGAGCAGAACTGCTGTGGGATTAAACGAAGCCCCACGTGGAGAAAGCCTATCCACTGGCAGGCCTTCCCACTCAAGCCCTCCCTCCCTGTCCCGCCCTGTAAGCTCACTCCCCAGAAAGATTGGCAAGCTGAATTATCAGCTCCCTAAAGGGACCCACGATCTGTTTTCTTTCTTTCTTTTGGCCCCTTCGCGTGGCATATGGGATCTTATCTCCCCAGTGATCGAACCTGCGCCCCCTGCACTGGAAGTGCAGAGTCTTAACCACTGGACTTCCTGGGAAGTCCCAGGACCCACATTCGCAAAAATACAAACCTCCCAAGGGTGGCTTTTCCCCAAAAAGAGAGTCCCCCAGTGGAGTGATTTCAAGTGTGGTGATGCTCTGAGTTGGGCAGGCTTGGAGACAGGAGGGCTTGGAGACGGTCTTGGGCTCTGGCATTTTTGGGGTTCACCCATGCTTAGAGAAAGGGACCCTGCCTAAAAATACCCATCGCACACCCCTCCAGGGACCACTGGCTCTGTTAGAACTAGCAAGGGAATCACCCTCGCCCATCTGCCCAGGTTTTCCCAGGTTCCCCTGCCCCACAGGGCTCTGTGAGGACAAGCTCTCAGAGGGTGGGGCAGGTGCTGTGGGCAGGCAGGGTGGGACTGGGGTACAGGCTGGCAGGGCAGCTGTGGTGGCAAGTGATTTACCTACTTGGCAGCTTGGCCTGGGCTCAGCCCTCAGGCATCTGTCTTCACGACTTAATTAAATCCATGTGAAAGCAGCATTTATTGAGTGCCAACTCAGTGCCAGACCCCAAGCTGGTGCTCTCCACTGGGTGTGCCTCATTCTCCAGTGGCCATGTTACAAATAAGCTCAGAGAAGTCGTGGGACTTGCTAAAGGTCACGCAGCCACAGAATGGGAGAAGAGAGAAGGCAGATGGAAGCTCTGGGCCATTCAGACACCCAGATCCCCCCACCCCACAATGAATCACCAAACCGTAGAGAGACAGTGGGATATGGGGATTCATGAAGGGATAAGGGCACAACTGGGAGAGGTTCCTGGAGGAGGTGGCACTTGAGCCTCACCTTGCAGAGTGTAAGGAGATTTTTGCGACCCAGCTGCCACAGTCTCTTGGCATGTGGCCATTAGAACCTAGGAGTGGGCTTCCCTCTGCCTCCTGGTCCCACTCAAAGGTGATCTCTGGTTGTCCTCCCCTCCCAGGCAGGCGGAAATCTGGCAGCTATGGAGAAAGCTGCGGCAGGAGGAACCCCAGCTGGCAGGCAACCTGGAGGGCTTTCTGGCCAAGATGAACAGTCACCTACAGGAGGCACGGGCCGACAAGGAGGTTCTGGAGCTGACTCTGAGGAAGTGAGTTGGGGCCGGGTTGGCACACAGTGGATGCTCTTTACATTAGTTGAATCTTTTTTGTTTTTGGCTGTGCTAATGGCAGCATGTGGGATCTTAGTTCCCCGACCAGGGATTGAACCCACACCCCCTGTAGTGGAAACGCAGAGTCTTAACCACTGGACCACCAGGAAAATCCCTTAGTTGAATCTTAAGTGAATTTTCTCTTAAGTGAATTTTCTGCTGGATGGGCAAAGCTGAGCTAGAAGAAGGGGTAACTAAGGGAATCTACTGGGAAGGACAAAGTGAGGCCTTCAGCCAAAGAGGGGATGGGCCAGTGTGTCTTGGTGCAGGGCCACTGGGGCACCTAACTCCAGGGCACCACTCACGTAGATTGCCATGTGTGTGGTGATCCTGGGGTTGGCATGGGCTCAGCCCTGCCAGGGAGTCTGTGCTTGGGGGTGGGGGTGGATAGGAGGATGGTGACAGCAGGAAGTGGGGACAGAGTGATGGGGTGATTGGGGACTGTGAGACAGGAACCAACATCCCGATGATGGTTACGGAGTCAGCAGGATGGGCTCAGATGATTCATATCAAGGGCCTCTGTCAAGGTCAGGAGCTGTTACTGGGATGACAGTTCCCAGGGTGACAGGGGTCAGTGACCGCTGGCAGAGTGAGCTGAGCAGTAGGGTAGGTTCTAAATGCGGGCCCAGACCGCCCTGCCAGCAGCAGGGTGGCAGGGTGCTGCTTGGCCCACCCCCCACTTCCAGGAGGGACGCTGACCATCACCGCGAGGTCCAGCAGCTCTACGAGGAGATGGAGCAGCAGATCCAGCAAGAGAAGCAGCAGCTGCAGGCCGAGGTGAGCCCCCCAGCCCCAGCCGGCCTCTCCCCCAGTCCTGGATCCCCCTGCTGCCCGCGCAGCGAGCCCAGGTCTGACCAGCGTGGGGCAGCGGGAGGCCACTGCGAGCAGATCGTCTCGTCCCCCGCAGCGTCGGAGAGACAGTTTGCTCAGACAGACAGGGCGGGGAGTGCTCACTGCTGCCAGCTCTCGGGGGTCCCCTGGGGCCACTCCTCCCACTCTCTGGGCCTCTGTCTCCTTGTCTCCTGAGCCAGGGAAGTTGTCCTGAGACCCCCCCTCCTTGTGGACACATCTTGGACCGGGCGCCCCAGGCCTGGGTGGAGGTGGCAGGTAGGGAGGGCTGACCCAGGCCGGCTGAGTCTTGGACTCAGCCACATGGGGGAAGCTGAGACCTCTCTGCTCCCCAGAGCGACTCCCGGGGCCTGGCCCTCAGCTCCCAGATGCAGGAGGTGCTGGAGGCCAAGGAACGCGAGGTGCAGCGGCTGACCGAGGGCCAGAAGGAGGTGAGTGACAAGGGCTCCCCTGGAAGCCCAGTTTCTGAGGATTCGTGGACCCTGATACCCACCTCCAGAGAGTTCACTGGGCTACTGGGCTCCTGCATCAGAAGTGGCTCCCCTAGGAAAGCGATGTTTCTGGCCCTTTTTCTGAGACGAGGCCAGGTAAGGGAGTGGCAGCCCTGGGACATGAATCAGAAGGTCCAGGCTCAATTTCCTGCTGTTTCAATTAAAAGCCCCGTGAATCTCAGGAAAGAGCTTTGCTTGTCTTGGCCTTAGTTTCTCCATCTGTAAAATGGGAATAGCCACATCTACTGCAGCGCCCCGACTAGTTGTATCAAAAGAGGTAATAAATGGGAAAGCCCTTTGGAGCCAGAAAGCACCAGGCAAACATGAAGTCTCAACATTGGAGAGGCTTGGTGATAGGTGGGGCTCAACTCTCATCTCTGCTGTCAGCTGAGTGACCTTGGGCAGGGTTTTAACCTCTCTGAGCCTTGGTTTCTTCATCAGAGAAATGGAGATCAGAACTTTTGCCTTAGAAGGCTGCCATGTAGCCTTTCCCTTCTCCAGGGAATCTTCCCAACCCAGGGATCAAACCCCAGGTCTCCTGCATTGCAGGATTCTTTGCCAGCTGCGCCACCAGGGAAGCCCTTGTAGACCTGGAGCCTTGGAGCCTTGGAGGCTGAGGCAGGCCCCTTTTGGTGACAGAGGAGGTTGGACTTTCCACACAGGACCATTCTGTCCTGTCCCCTGTGGATGTGAAGCCTCTCCCCGCAAGGCCATTCATTCCTCCATCCAGCCACTATTTATGGTGCACCCGCTATGTGTCAGGCACCATGCTAGCTTCCAGGGAACGTAACAGACACATATCTCCTGCTGGTGGGGTTATTGTCTAGGTGGGGAAATAGATGATAAACTAAATAAGCAAGTAAAGTCTATAACTTTCACTATAGTGAAAGTGCTAAGGAGAATAAGCAAAACAGGGCGGGAGGATAGGAGGGTTTTGAGAGGAGGGGTCAAGGAAGCCTCATTTAAGATGATGACTTTGGAGTAAGGACCTGAAGGAGGTGAGGTGTGGGCCCTGTAGTATCTGAGGGAAGAGCGGTCCAGGTAGAGGGCACAGCGAGTGCAAAGGCCCTGAGGTGGGCGTGACGCGCTGTGAATGTCCAAGGACCAGCAAAGGGGCCTGGGGGCTGGAACAGACTGAGGGGCCAGGGGGCAGGGTAGTGAGAGCGGTGGTCAGAGATGTAATGGGGGTGGGGTGAGGGCAGACTGCAGGCCCTGGAGGCTGTCGTGGGGGCCTTGCCTTCCTTTCGGCATGGTCAAGCAGCTCTCCATCTCCCGGTCCCGTGACCAGCCGTTGGACCAGGAGCTCCTTAGTGCCCACACGGGCTCAGAGATGAGCAGCCAGTGCAGAGCTCTGAGCAGAGGAGGGTGCGGCCCCTGGTGCTGCTGGTGGCCCGTGTTTCTTACGCAGCTCCCCCCTCCCTTCCCCACCCCGCCAATGCCAGTGTCTCTCCCGGGTGGGAGGTAATGGAGCTAATCAGGCCAATGAGGGGGTAACCCCCGATCCTATGTTCTAAGCTGGGTCTCCAGGAGCTTGGAGTCTGTGCCCCACCGTGGTCTTGGGAGGCTGTTTAGTTCCCCTGAAGGGCAACTGGGCTTCTCTTCCCCCTCCCCCGCCACCTCCTGCAGCTGGAGGCCCAGCTCCACCGTCTCAGCAGCACACACCAGGAGGCCAGCTCAGAGAACCGGCAGCTTCGGGAGGCCGAGCAGGACCTGGCTGGGCGGCTGGAAGAGGTGCGGGGGCAGCTGCAGGTGACCAGGGGGCACCTGGATGCCGCCAGGGGCCGCGTGTCCTGGCAGATGGAGGAGGAGCCCAGGCAAGTAGCTGCCACCCCTGGGCTGGGCTGCAGACGGAGGGCTTCCTGCAAGAGGGGAGAAAGGCTTTAAGCTTTCAGAGCCTCTGCTCAGCCTTCAGAGCTCACGGTGCAAGTGCAAAGTGAACGTTAGTTGCTCAGTAGTGTCTGACTTTCTCTGCAACCCCATGGACTGTAGCCCGCTAGGCGCCTCTGTCCATGGGATTCTCTGGGCAAGAATACTTGGAGTGGGTAGCCGTTTCCTTCTCCAGGGGATCTTCCCAACTCAGGGATTGAACCAGGGTCTCCCACATTGCAGACTATCTGAGACACTAGGGACTCCCTCCTTAAACCTCACAACAACTCCACCGGGCTGGGATTGTCATGCCTGTTTCTCAGACAAGGGGGCAGAGAGGGGAAAGTCATGTGCTTGGACACACATGACATACGACTCACACAACTGGGATTCACGCACGCACGCACACACACACACATGCATACCCACACATGCGCGCGCACACACACACACACACACACACGCACAGAGTCTAGCGCAGTGCTGGATCCTTAGCAGAGTGGGATGGGCTGGAACGGTAGGAAGGCTTCCTGGAGGAGGTGAGGCTCCACATGGGCCTTGAAGGATGAGCAGGATTGGATGAGGGGAGGGGTGGGGAGTGAGTGCCAGGTGAGAAGCCCTGCCGAAGGGAAGACTGAAGGGAGGGCTAGCTGTGAGGTGTGCGCCCACTGCTGAAGGATGCAGACAGGATGGGTGTGACAGCTACCTGCCCCTCCCTGACCCTAGCTTCCCGCACCCTTCCTAGTGTCCCCAGAGCAGGTGAGGAGAAGGCTCCAGACGCTCAGGCAGTCTCCTCCGAGGAGGCTCCCCTGCCTGGACTGTTTGGGGACAACGATGACTGGGACCAGCTCCTCAGCGGCATCGGCAGCACCCCGCTCAGTGCCCTGCAGCTCTCCTGGAACCTGTCTCCAATCCCAAAAGCCTCCTCAGGCCCCCCGATGCCCCGAGTGGTCAGGCAGCTCTCCATCTCGGAGCCACATGCTCTTCTGTTTGCTCAGGAGCCCTCTTCAGATCTGGGGGGCTCTCCAAGGAGCCCCCCTGGGGCACCTTCTGGGACCAAGGAAGAGAAAGGAGCAAACCCAGACGGGCCGGTCATGAGCCCCCCAGAGCAGACCAGAGAGCCCCCCAGCCCGGAAGCTAAGGAGGAGTCAGGGCTTGGCCCCGGGGTCCACTTCCCCTGGGGTCTCCCGGGGGTCCCAGCTGGGGAGTCAGGGAGCCTGGTGGCAGCTGCACTCAAGGTGCTTGTTCCTTTGGAGGATGGACCCCCTCCTCAAGTGACCTCACCCCCTCCCCAGGCCTCAGCTGGGCCCAGCACACAGTTCCAGACCTCACACCCGGATGATGAGGGCCCTGGCCCTGGGCCGGTCCCACCCAAGCCACCCCGGCAGAGAGAGGTCCTCCATCGGGATCTCCATTCTGCTGGCTCTGAGCCAAGGCTGGGGTCCTTGGGAGCCGGAGCCCTCCTGGTGGGGCTGGGTGAGCCCTCCCAGGGCTTGGTGCCTGGGGGTCCAGCTCGCACGGATGGATCAGAGTGGGGCAAGTGGAGCCCAGATGCACAAGAGGGCTGTTCAGGGGAGCTGCAGGAGGCTCATGCCCGGGTCCCTGGGCTGCCCGCTCTCCTCCCCCAGAGCCTGGAAGAGGAGCCTGGGGCTGAGGAAAGGAAAGCAGTGGGCCAAGGAGGGCGGAAGTTCAGGTCAGAGCTGACCGTCGAGGCTCGTGGCCTGAAACCCGAGCACTCAGAACTCCCCCAGCTCGATCCCCAGCCCGCGCCTCGCCCACCTGACAGAACGCAAGCTGAGGTTGAAGCAGAAGCCCCGGCTCCCAGGAAACCATCAAGGGGCTTTCCCCCAATGGGGGCTCAGGCTGGGGACGGAGCAGGGCCCCCAGAGCCCACACAGACCCTTCCCACCAGGGCTGAGCTGGAGGCCCAACCCAGGCCCCGGCCTACAACTGCCCACGCGGAAGGAGAGCAAGCTCCCTCTAAGTCCAGGGAGCCAAGGGCAGAGAACAGGCCTGAAGATTCAAGAATGGACTCTGGAGGTCCAGGGCTGACCCCCTTCCCTGGGCACCGCGCGGGCAGTGAACCTTTCGCCAACCCTGATTACACCTTCCACGTCATCTTTCTGGGAGACTCGAACGTGGGCAAAACCTCCTTCCTGCACCTGCTGCACCAGAACAGCTTCACCACTGGGCTGACAGCGACTGTGGGTAAGAGCCGCCTGGGGAGGACGGCAGGGGAGGGAGGGGAGAGCCGGGGGACCGGGCTGGCGAGCTGGAGCAGGCCCAGAGCAAGCCATCCCCGAGCAAGCTGTAGGTTCTGCCCTCGCCACAGGCCCTGCGTTAGATGTTGTTTTATACCGGCATAACCCGGCTATTTTACTAATCATCTCTAATTATAGATAATTTGCTTTCTCTGCATTGATCTGATTAGCTAATAACGTGCCGCGTTAAAAAAGCACCTACAATTTAGGTGGCAGCACTGGCCGATGGTGAAAACAAGCCGGTCTCCGCCCACGTGGCCCCGGGGCAGGCCACCTCAGGGACCCCGCTGCTTGAATTTACCCAAGACCAGCCCTAGGCCAGTCAGCCAGACTCTGGCAGGAAGCTACTTTGGGCAAGTTGAATATTTTATGCAGAACGTATTTGTAGAGTGGGGTAAGTTAGGAACACGGGTGCCTGAGTTCAGAATCCAGTTCTGCTGCTTACTAATGGTATGAGCTTGGGCAAATTATTCAAGCCCTCTGAGCATAATGGGGGCAATGGTAGTGCTGACCTCTGAAAGGGGCTGTAAGAATTAGTTCAGTTAATACATATCAAGGTCTTAGAATCTGGCACTATCTGGCACGTATTAAGTGCTTAGTTATGTTAGTTATTTTTATGGTTGTTATTATTATAAGTACACTTTTGATAATGTCCAATCCAGTGGCTTTTGCAAATGAAATGTCCTAAAGCACAAAGCAGCCTCTCTCTAAGAATAGTGGGATATGTGGCCACTCGTATAAAGCCATAGAAAAGAGCTCTTGGGGTAAAACTGGAGGGATCCGCGTCTTTGTGTCCGTCTAGGTACACACTAACTGGGCACCAGTGGTAGACCGATGCGTAAAGTTCTCAAACTTTATCTAGGAGACTCCCTTACCCCTCACCCAGGACAGTTTCTTGAACTTTTCTCTGCCTGAGAAGCCTCACCTGGGGAGCCAGTTAAAAACGCAGTGTTGTCAGGAACAGGGGACCCATAGGAGGTCTGTTCTGATGTTGAACAGGGTCACAAGATCTACAAGGCCACCATCATTAATCATGCAAGCCAGGGGTCCCCAACCTCCAGGATCTAATGTCTGATGATCTAAGGTGGAGTTGATGTAATAACAGTGGAAATAAAGGGTACAATAGATGTAATGCGCTTGAATCACCCCCAAACCACCACCTGCCCCCACCACCCTAGTCCACGGAAACGTCCTCCATGAAACCGGTCTTTGGTCCCAAAAAGTGTGAGGACTGCTGACCTAAGCTGCTGGTTACCGACCACCTACAATGCACCGGGCACACTTGCCTTATTCCGTACGAGAGCCCTCTCATGCCTATGAGCCTCTCCCATTGTCATGTGGTAAGAAGTTTCCACGAAATTCAACAGAGAAAATACAGGTTGCATAATTGTAAAAATACAAGGCAAGCCTGCGTGCACTGCTAGTCAGCCGGGAGGAGTGTGTGTGAAAGTGGCTCAGTCGTGTCCAACTCTTTGCGACCCCATGAACTGTACAGTCCATGGAATTCTCCAAGCCAGAATATTGGAGTGGGTAGCTATTCCCTTTTCCAGGGGATTTCCCCAACCCTGGGCTCGAACCGAGGTCTCCTGCATTGCAGGCCGATTCTTTACCAGCTGAGCCACCAGGAAAGCCCTGATATCCAAATCTGTCCCACACCTAGCTGTGGTTTGGTGCCCCCGGTGATTGTCATCCATCAGGCTTACCTGTCACTGGGGATGATTCCAGCTTCCTCAGTTGTAATCTCCCCACTCAGCAGTACCCTCCTCTGTTCCCATCCCGCTTTCTTGCCTGTCTGCCTTGGAGAACAGGGCTGGTGGAGAACCAGAGCCAGAGCCAATCGAATTATAGCTGACTGCACATTTTTGTGAGGTTTCTCTGCAGCTATCCCCATTTTACACATGAGGAAAACAGAACTTTGGTGCCCAGATAGGGGCCACCTGCCTTCAAAGCACAGGCCCTCACCCCGGACGCTCTACACTTTTATGTGCTCAGCGCTGCCCGCTCCCTGGGGTTGTTCATGTAAAACAGCAGATTTCTTGGGAAGCGGAAGACATTATAGTTCTGACAGTTTATGTGGTTTAAGTTGTAACATGCGGGGATACGTGGGTAGACTGAGGGTGGGTGATGGGCAGGGAGGTGGAAAGTGGGAGTAATGGAAGTTACTAAATGCAAAGAATAATCATGAGGGTTGCTGTATAGATCATGCTGTGGATGTTTACGCAGAGGCTGGATGTCATCACAGCGGGTGGGACTGGGTAACCGCAGAAGTTTCTGCAGACCCTGGGCTTCCTTAGACCTTCAGGAAAGGGGGCAGTAAAGAGAAATGGATGCTGCAGACAGACTTCTGCTGAGATCAGAACTTCCTGGCTGCCACTTCTCCCAGTCTCCTCTGGGGAGCACGGATGGGGGCGTCTGTGGCTTGTCACCACTGGGGGCAGAAGTAAGAGCTTGTGGGGGTCACCATGTGTCACCTTGAGGAAGGTCTCTCCCGGCTCAGGGATCATGTGAGGAGCTGCCTCTTTCCTGAGCTGGTCGGAGCCCCATGGTGGGCTTAGCAGGGACAAAACAGCCCCTTTCCGTCACCCCCATCCCACTCGGTGTCCCTGGGAACTGGGGGTTGGCAGGAAGTTGCTCCCCAAAGATTCCAAACCTTCCGGGGATTTCACTAGTACGTCCACATTTCCAGGGACAGGAGGGGTCTGGAACCATGACCGAGGGAAGGATTGGTCTGTGAAATTTTGAGGAGTTGGAGGTTCAGAAAGATGAGAATTCATAGTAGATAATAGAAATGACCACTTCCCCAGCAGCCTCTAGACATTGGACCAGACCTTGAATGTAAGTTATTTAATCCTCCCAATCACCCAATGACATGGGTCTTTTTAAATTGCCACCTTGCAGATGAGAAAGGAAGGCTCAGAGGGGTGAAGTGACTCACACAGGCAGTAGAGCAGCAGAAGGTGGACAACTCAGAGCCCACCTGGTCCTCCTTGAAGCCAGCACTCCCTTCACCCTCCCAGGCTGCCTGTCTGCCCTGCTGTCTGGGTAGAGAACAAAGATGCATGCAATAATTAGGAATGAAACAAGAAGTGTTATAAAAAAATAAATGAACGAAACTGATTTTCCTGAGTACCCTGAGGAATAAACATTGCCAAGCAGTTGAGAAAACAGGTATTTTTGACGAGGTAAAAACAAGGCAGGGTGCCTCATGTGAGCCAGCTGTCAGGGTGGGAATGCAGTGGGAGCTGGGTAGGCAGAGAAGGCTTCTCGGAGGATGTGGATGCAGTGTGGATGGGGTTTGAGGAGCAGAAGGGAAGCCCGGCTGCCAAAAGTTCCCACCCACCATGGCTGGTACTGGGAGCAGGTGTATATTCAGGCAGGCGTCAGCTCCAAGTCCTGGATGGTAACTTGAAAGTAGGCTTGACTCTCATCTGTGTGTCCTAGGAGTGGATTTTCGAGTCAAAAACCTGCTGGTGGACAACAAGCGCTTTGCACTGCAGCTCTGGGACACAGCTGGCCAGGAGAGGTAATGGACGCTGTCGACATTAGTGGCCGAGTCTGGACTGCAGAGCAGTGGAGCCCAGCCCCGACCCGAGTCCTACCAAGTGCAAATGCAGCTTGTGCCCGCTGAGGATTCAGGAGGTGGGGGATGGAGAGATGAGCCCAGGCCCAGGGCAGGAGACAGGAGAGCGCACCCAGAGGCCCCCTCAGCCTGGCGGGGCAACTGTGAGGGCCGTCCCAACACGGCCCTCAGGGCACAGCTACTCAATCACTTTTTTTTTTTTTGGCCATGCCTTGTGGCATGTGGGATCTTAGTTCCCCAACTAGGGATTGAACTTACGCCGCCCCCCCCCGCCCCCCGTGAAGTGGAGGCTTGGACTCTCAGCCACTGGTCCTCCAGGGAAGTCCTCCCACCTATCCTTTGAAAATATTAGCTTTCAACTTTCTAGTTGAGCAGTAGCGATCAAAACTGAAAAGGGACATCATCTATGACCCGGAAGTTCTACTTCTAGAAATTCATTCCACTGATAAATTCATACTATATTATCAAAAGGACCAAGACTGTTCACAGCAATAGTGTTTATATTATGAAACACTGGACGCCTCCTCAGCACCATCAGTAGTTAAGTAAATTAGAGTCTCTTCACACTATAGAATATAATGAAGCCGGAGAAAAGATGCAGGATCCTCTTTATGTATCTTTGTGACCCCAAGGACTATAGCCCTCTGGGCTCCTCTGTCCATGGAATTCTCCAGGCAAGAGTACTAGAGTGGGTAGCCATTCCCTCCTCCAGAGGATCTTCCTAACCCAGGGATTGAACCTGGATCTTCGGCCTTGCAGGCAGGTTCTTTACCATCTGAGCCACCAGGAAAGTCACCCTTTATGTACCAATAGGGAAATGTCTCTAAGACATTTTATTATCTGGAGAAAACAAAGAACAGAGTATTGAATATTAGTGAGTACAGTGCTTTACATTGTATTTGCTTAAACAGTGTGTGTATGGGTGTGTGTGTGTGTGTGTATGACTATATATATGCATTTATGTATATGCATGAAATATCCCTGGGAGACTATTTAAATAATGGGTAACTCTGGTTTCCTCTGGGGAGGAGGGCTGCGTGGCTGCAGGATGAAGGTAGAGTCGCCTGAGAGAGACTTTTCGTTAGATGCCCTTTGGTACCTTTTGAAATCTGAGCCATGAGGACTGTTAACCTATTCAACAATAAGCACACTGGAAGAAGGAAAATAGGCGCACACCCTCTCTGGGAAGCAGTTAGAAGCCGAGGTAGCAGCTGAGGCCTAGAGAGGCCGGAGCCTGGGGCCAGGGTGCCTGGCATCACCGGCGTGGACTCTCTGGGCAGGTACCACAGCGTGACACGCCAGCTGCTCCGCAAGGCTGACGGCGTGGTGCTCATGTACGACATCACCTCCCAGGAGAGCTTTGTCCATGTGCGCTACTGGCTGAACTGTCTCCAGGTGAGCTCACGGCTGCTGGGGCTGGCCCCAGTGTACAGTCAAGAGGGAACTTGTGTCTTTCCCACTCCTTGTTTTCTCCCGGGATTACAAAGGACACAACGGACATGTGGATGACAATCTGCTGAGGGCATGTGGCTGGATGGGCTGGGAGCATAGTAGCACAAAGAAGCCACGGCCACATAGTATGGTCTCCAAAACAAACTCTTTTCCTGTATCCTTCCTGTGACTGTTTCTTTGTTATGCACCAAAGCTCTGTGATGTATTCTTAACACCTGGCGATAATGCCAGTCTAGTGTCACTCTAGATGATCATTCCTTTGTCCATATATCTCTAGTCCTTTCCCCCACATACGTGTGTGATGAAATTCATATGCTGAAATTCTACAGTACGTACTAGCACAGAAGACGGACATGAAGAAAGACATGTTGTCTTCTCTCTGGAAGTTTCTGGTCTAGTTGAAGAGATGCAAAGGAAGCAGAATAAAGTAATATTTAAGGGAAACTGGGTTCTGGGTTCTGATGAGACCTAGGTTTGAATCCCAACTGCTGCTGCTGCTAAGTCACTTCAGTCGTGTCCGACTCTGTGCGACCCCATAGATGGCAGCCCACCAGGCTCCCCCATCCCTGGGATTCTCCAGGCAAGAACACTGAAGTGGGTTGCCATTTCCTTCTCCAATGCATGAAAGTGAAAAGTGAAACTGAAATCGCTTAGTCGTGTCCGATTCCTAGCGACCCCATGGACTGCAACCTACCAGGCTCCTCTGTCCATGGGATTTTCCAGGCAAGAGTACTGGAGTGGGGTGCCATTGCCTTCTCGTTGAATCCCAACTACCCCATCCTAACTCTGTAACCTTGGACAAGTGACTTAAACTCTCTGAATTCAATTGCCCAACTTTTCTCATAGAGGAGTTGTGAGTATTAACAGCTATAACAGCTTTCAGCACAGCACCTGGTATATAGTAAACTCTCCATTAACAGAAGCTATTATTATTATCATCCATTAAACAGTTAGGAGATGAGTCAAGGCAGCCTGTGTAATCTAACACTAGGCTGTTCAGCACAGGCAGGAAACGACAGGCCTGGGCAGGAGCAATCCAGGAAGGCTTCCTAGGGGAGGTGACTTTGAAGTTGGCCTTGGAGAGTGGGTGACATGTTTGCAGGCTGAGAGGAAGGGTAGGTTTGCTGCAGATGGAAGGGAATGTACCAGAGGTGGGGAGAGCATGGAGTGGGTGTGATATAGAAAGTGGGCTGTGTGTGTAGGGGGGAAGTGGCACAGGGTCAGCTTTTCCTGGAGGGCAGGGTTAGATCCGCCAGGGCCTGGCTCACAGCAGGTGGCTGAGGGAGCATGTTCTCTATGCAGGATGCAGAGTCTGACGACGTGGTCATCCTTCTCTTGGGAAACAAGACGGACTGTGAGGAGGATCGGCAAGTGTCCACTGAGGCCGGGCAGCAACTGGCCCAGGTGAGGAGCTGGGCATCCACCCTTGTCCCAGCCTGGACTGGGCAGACCCATCCTTGGTGGGTAGTGAATAGGTCACCCTGGCCCGGGCCACAGAGAATAATGTGCTCCTGCCCCTGCTCAATCAGAGACTAACAGCCTTCCATCCACCCAGGCCCAAGACCCAGACGTGAGACGGTAACAATGAGCAGGACATTGAACCTTACTGTTGCATTAGCAAATCCCCACAGTGTCCTGACCTACATAAAAATTACCTTCAGAGTAAAAAGCTTTTCAAGCTTCACTTAAAATTCCCAATCAAATCTTCATTTTATCTCTGGTCTCTAATTAACATAACATTCCTTCTAATTTATTCTATCTTAAGACGCACATTCTTCCCTGGGAAGATTGCATCAAAAGCCCCACCACCAGACAGGGGAGCGTGGATACAATTTATTTTTGGGTAGAATTGAACTACGTTCCAGAAAATCTGGAGAATAATTAAGATGGAAAAAAGTCTCGCTCCCCGCCCTACCTCTGACACCACCCCTCTTGACATTTCCATATCGTATTTCCTTCCCATTTCTTCTCTCATTTCTCCTAACTATGAGGTCATCATTGTGGCTCCTGGTTGGTGGGAATTTTTTCCTCTTAAAAGTTGTAGCTCACCGCCTTTGACAGGAACTCCTTCTGTAGCAATTTATCCTAAGGAAAGAGTCAGAAATAATAATTCCTAAGAGAAGAACGTGATAGATCCTGTGTATAATTGAACATGTTTGTATGAGAATGTTCTTTATGAGAACACTTGGCAACATTTGGTGGTTAATTTGTGGAGCTTCATGCAAAAAGCTAGCATTTGCCATTAAGAATCCTATTCTGAAAAATATTTAAGGTTGTGGAGGAAATGCATTACAATATAATGTGAAGTCAGAAAAATAGCCATGTCTCTGGGGACAGGTTAGGTTGAATCGTATGAGATTGCTGATATCTGACTGCTTGGCCTCTATCAGAGCAGCAATTTCATACAGTTTAACCTAATAGTATAATGATATTTAGTCCACACTCCACACCCCCAGTGAAAGGGTCATATAAAACAGAATAGAAATATTGGATTGGCCAAAAAGTTCATTCTGTTCTTTTCTAAAGAAATTTTGGTCAACTCAACATATATTCAAACACTAATAAAAGTGGTTTATAATTTGCACTTACATTTTTTACTAAAAAAATTTATTTACTTATTATTGGCTGTGCTGGGTCCTCATTGCTGAGTGGGCTTTCTCTAGTTGCGGCAAGTGGGGGCTACTCTCCAGTTGCAGTGGGCTGGCTTCTCATTGCAGTGGTTTGTCTTGTTGCAGACAGTGTGCTCTAGGGAGCCTGAGCTCAGGAACTGTGGCTCCCGGACTCTAGAGCACAACCTGGATAGTTGCGGTGCACAGGCTTAGTTGCGTGGCATGTAGGATCTTCCCAGATCTGGGATGGAACCTGTGTCTCCTGCCTTAGTAGGCAGATTCTTTATCACTGAGCCGCCAGGGAAGCCCTGTACTTACACATTTTTATGCTATATTTCCCAATATTTCCCCCAATTCAATACTTTTGAAATTGAAAATATAAAAGATATATATATACACACACACAACAAATGACTTTAAAGAGCTTCTCAGGTGGCACAGTGGTAAAGAATCCAAGTGCAACGCAGGAAGTGCAAGAGACACAGGTTCGATCTCTGGGTCAGGAAGATCCCCTGGAGTAGGAAATGGCATCCCGTTCCAGTATTCTTGCCTGGAGAATTCCATGGACAGAGGAGCCTGATGGGNTCCCTTACCCCTCACCCAGGACAGTTTCTTGAACTTTTCTCTGCCTGAGAAGCCTCACCTGGGGAGCCAGTTAAAAACGCAGTGTTGTCAGGAACAGGGTACCCATAGGAGGTCTGTTCTGATGTTGAACAGGGTCACAAGATCTACAAGGCCACCATCATTAATCATGCAAGCCAGGGGTCCCCAACCTCCAGGATCTAATGTCTGATGATCTAAGGTGGAGTTGATGTAATAACAGTGGAAATAAAGGGTACAATAGATGTAATGCGCTTGAATCAGCCCCAAACCACCACCTGCCCCCACCACCCTAGTCCACGGAAACGTCCTCCATGAAACCGGTCTTTGGTCCCAAAAAGTGTGAGGACTGCTGACCTAAGCTGCTGGTTACCGACCACCTACAATGCACCGGGCACACTTGCCTTATTCCGTACGAGAGCCCTCTCATGCCTATGAGCCTCTCCCATTGTCATGTGGTAAGAAGTTTCCACGAAATTCAACAGAGAAAATACAGGTTGCATAATTGTAAAAATACAAGGCAAGCCTGCGTGCACTGCTAGTCAGCCGGGAGGAGTGTGTGTGAAAGTGGCTCAGTCGTGTCCAACTCTTTGCGACCCCATGAACTGTACAGTCCATGGAATTCTCCAAGCCAGAATATTGGAGTGGGTAGCTATTCCCTTTTCCAGGGGATTTCCCCAACCCTGGGCTCGAACCGAGGTCTCCTGCATTGCAGGCCGATTCTTTACCAGCTGAGCCACCAGGAAAGCCCTGATATCCAAATCTGTCCCACACCTAGCTGTGGTTTGGTGCCCCCGGTGATTGTCATCCATCAGGCTTACCTGTCACTGGGGACGATTCCAGCTTCCTCAGTTGTAATCTCCTCACTCAGCAGTACCCTCCTCTGTTCCCATCCCGCTTTCTTGCCTGTCTGCCTTGGAGAACAGGGCTGGTGGAGAACCAGAGCCAGAGCCAATCGAATTATAGCTGACTGCACATTTTTGTGAGGTTTCTCTGCAGCTATCCCCATTTTACACATGAGGAAAACAGAACTTTGGTGCCCAGATAGGGGCCACCTGCCTTCAAAGCACAGGCCCTCACCCCAGACGCTCTACACTTTTATGTGCTCAGCGCTGCCCGCTCCCTGGGGTTGTTCATGTAAAACAGCAGATTTCTTGGGAAGCGGAAGACATTATAGTTCTGACAGTTTATGTGGTTTAAGTTGTAACATGCGGGGATACGTGGGTAGACTGAGGGTGGGTGATGGGCAGGGAGGTGGAAAGTGGGAGTAATGGAAGTTACTAAATGCAAAGAATAATCATGAGGGTTGCTGTATAGATCATGCTGCGGATGTTTACGCAGAGGCTGGATGTCATCACAGCGGGTGGGACTGGGTAACCGCAGAAGTTTCTGCAGACCCTGGGCTTCCTTAGACCTTCAGGAAAGGGGGCAGTAAAGAGAAATGGATGCTGCAGACAGACATCTGCTGAGATCAGGACTTCCTGGCTGCCACTTCTCCCAGTCTCCTCTGGGGAGCACGGATGGGGCCGTCTGTGGCTTGTCACCACTGGGGGCAGAAGTAAGAGCTTGTGGGGGTCACCATGCGTTACCTTGAGGAAGGTCTCTCCCGGCTCAGGGATCATGTGAGGAGTTGCCTCTTTCCTGAGCTGGTCGGAGCCCCATGGTGGGCTTAGCAGGGACAAAACAGCCCCTTTCCGTCACCCCCATCCCACTCGGTGTCCCTGGGAACTGGGGGTTGGCAGGAAGTTGCTCCCCAAAGATTCCAAACCTTCCGGGGATTTCACCAGTACGTCCACATTTCCAGGGACAGGAGGGGTCTGGAACCATGACCGAGGGAAGGATTGGTCTGTGAAATTTTGAGGAGTTGGAGGTTCAGAAAGATGAGAATTCATAGTAGATAATAGAAATGACCACTTCCCCAGCAGCCTCTAGACATTGGACCAGACCTTGAATGTAAGTTATTTAATCCTCCCAATCACCCAATGACATGGGTCTTTTTAAATTGCCACCTTGCAGATGAGAAAGGAAGGCTCAGAGGGGTGAAGTGACTCACACAGGCAGTAGAGCAGCAGAAGGTGGACAACTCAGAGCCCACCTGGTCCTCCTTGAAGCCAGCACTCCCTTCACCCTCCCAGGTTGCCTGTCTGCCCTGCTGTCTGGGTAGAGAACAAAGATGCATGCAATAATTAGGAATGAAACAAGAAGTGTTATAAAAAAATAAATGAACGAAACTGATTTTCCTGAGTACCCTGAGGAATAAACATTGCCAGGTAGTTGAGAAAACAGGTATTTTTGACGAGGTAAAAACAAGGCAGGGTGCCTCATGTGAGCCAGCTGTCAGGGTGGGAATGCAGTGGGAGCTGGGTAGGCAGAGAAGGCTTCTCGGAGAATGTGGATGCAGTGTGGATGGGGTTTGAGGAGCAGAAGGGAAGCCCGGCTGCCAGAAGTTCCCACCCACCATGGCTGGTACTGGGAGCAGGTGTATATTCAGGCAGGCGTCAGCTCCAAGTCCTGGATGGTAACTTGAAAGTAGGCTTGACTCTCATCTGTGTGTCCTAGGAGTCGATTTTCGAGTCAAAAACCTGCTGGTGGACAACAAGCGCTTTGCACTGCAGCTCTGGGACACAGCTGGCCAGGAGAGGTAATGGACGCTGTCGACATTAGTGGCCGAGTCTGGACTGCAGAGCAGTGGAGTCCAGCCCCAACCCAAGTCCTACCAAGTGCAAATGCAGCTTGTGCCCGCTGAGGATTCAGGAGGTGGGGGATGGAGAGATGAGCCCAGGCCCAGGGCAGGAGACAGGAGAGTGCACCCAGAGGCCCCCTCAGCCTGGCGGGGCAACTGTGAGGGCCGTCCCAACACGGCCCTCAGGGCACAGCTACTCAATCACTTTTTTTTTTTTTTTTGGCCATGCCTTGTGGCATGTGGGATCTTAGTTCCCCAACTAGGGATTGAACCTACGCACCCCCCACCCCGGGAAGTGGAGGCTTGGACTCTCAGCCACTGGTCCTCCAGGGAAGTCCTCCCACCTATCCTTTGAAAATATTAGCTTTCAACTTTCTAGTTGAGCAGTAGCGATCAAAACTGAAAAGGGACATCATCTATGACCCGGAAGTTCTACTTCTAGAAATTCATTCCACTGATAAATTCATACTATATTATCAAAAGGACCAAGACTGTTCACAGCAATAGTTTTTATATTATGAAACACTGGACGCCTCCTCAGCACCATCAGTAGTTAAGTAAATTAGAGTCTCTTCACACTATAGAATATAATGAAGCCGGAGAAAAGATGCAGGATCCTCTTTATGTATCTTTGTGACCCCAAGGACTATAGCCCTCTGGGCTCCTCTGTCCATGGAATTCTCCAGGCAAGAGTACTAGAGTGGGTAGCCATTCCCTCCTCCAGAGGATCTTCCTAACCCAGGGATTGAACCTGGATCTTCTGCCTTGCAGGCAGGTTCTTTACCATCTGAGCCACCAGGAAAGTCACCCTTTATGTACCAATAGGGAAATGTCTCTAAGACATTTTATTATCTGGAGAAAACAAAGAACAGAGTATTGAATATTAGTGAGTACAGTGCTTTACATTGTATTTGCTTAAACAGTGTGTGTATGGGTGTGTGTGTGTGCGTGTATGACTATATATATGCATTTATGTATATGCATGAAATATCCCTGGGAGACTATTTAAATAATGGGTAACTCTGGTTTCCTCTGGGGAGGAGGGCTGCGTGGCTGCAGGATGAAGGTAGAGTCGCCTGAGAGAGACTTTTCGTTAGATGCCCTTTGGTACCTTTTGAAATCTGAACCATAAGGACTGTTAACCTATTCAACAATAAGCACACTGGAAGAAAGAAAATACGCGCACACACTCTCTGGGAAGCAGTTAGAAGCCAAGGTAGCAGCTGAGGCCTAGAGAGGCCAGAGCCTGGGGCCAGGGTGCCTGGCATCACCGGCGTGGACTCTCTGGGCAGGTACCACAGCGTGACACGCCAGCTGCTCCGCAAGGCTGACGGCGTGGTGCTCATGTACGACATCACCTCCCAGGAGAGCTTTGTCCATGTGCGCTACTGGCTGAACTGTCTCCAGGTGAGCTCACGGCTGCTGGGGCTGGCCCCAGTGTACAGTCAAGAGGGAACTTGTGTCTTTCCCACTCCTTGTTTTCTCCCGGGATTACAAAGGACACACGGACATGTGGATGACAATCTGCTGAGGGCATGTGGCTGGATGGGCTGGGAGCATAGTAGCACAAAGAAGCCACGGCCACATAGTATGGTCTCCAAAACAAACTCTTTTCCTGTATCCTTCCTGTGACTGTTTCTTTGTTATGCACCAAAGCTCTGTGATGTATTCTTAACACCTGGCGATAATGCCAGTCTAGTGTCACTCTAGATGATCATTCCTTTGTCCATATATCTCTAGTCCTTTCCCCCACATACGTGTGTGATGAAATTCACATGCTGAAATTCTACAGTACGTACTAGCACAGAAGACGGACATGAAGAAAGACATGTTGTCTTCTCTCTGGAAGTTTCTGGTCTAGTTGAAGAGATGCAAAGGAAGCAGAGTAAAGTAATATTTAAGGGAAACTGGGTTCTGGGTTCTGATGAGACCTAGGTTTGAATCCCAACTGCTGCTGCTGCTAAGTCACTTCAGTCGTGTCCGACTCTGTGCGACCCCATAGATGGCAGCCCACCAGGCTCCCCCATCCCTGGGATTCTCCAGGCAAGAACACTGAAGTGGGTTGCCATTTCCTTCTCCAATGCATGAAAGTGAAAAGTGAAACTGAAATCGCTTAGTCGTGTCCGATTCCTAGCGACCCCATGGACTGCAACCTACCAGGCTCCTCTGTCCATGGGATTTTCCAGGCAAGAGTACTGGAGTGGGGTGCCATTGCCTTCTCGTTGAATCCCAACTACCCCATCCTAACTCTGTAACCTTGGACAAGTGACTTAAACTCTCTGAATTCAATTGCCCAACTTTTCTCATAGAGGAGTTGTGAGTATTAACAGCTATAACAGCTTTCAGCACAGCACCTGGTATATAGTAAACTCTCCATTAACAGAAGCTATTATTATTATCATCCATTAAACAGTTAGGAGATGAGTCAAGGCAGCCTGTGTAATCTAACACTAGGCTGTTCAGCACAGGCAGGAAACGACAGGCCTGGGCAGGAGCAATCCAGGAAGGCTTCCTAGGGGAGGTGACTTTGAAGTTGGCCTTGGAGAGTGGGTGACATGTTTGCAGGCTGAGAGGAAGGGTAGGTTTGCTGCAGATGGAAGGGAATGTACCAGAGGTGGGGAGAGCATGGAGTGGGTGTGATATAGAAAGTGGGCTGTGTGTGTAGGGGGGAAGTGGCACAGGGTCAGCTTTTCCTGGAGGGCAGGGTTAGATCCGCCAGGGCCTGGCTCACAGCAGGTGGCTGAGGGAGCATGTTCTCTATGCAGGATGCAGAGTCTGACGACGTGGTCATCCTTCTCTTGGGAAACAAGACGGACTGTGAGGAGGATCGGCAAGTGTCCACTGAGGCCGGGCAGCAACTGGCCCAGGTGAGGAGCTGGGCATCCACCCTTGTCCCAGCCTGGGCTGGGCAGACCCATCCTTGGTGGGTAGTGAATAGGTCACCCTGGCCCGGGCCACAGAGAATAATGTGCTCCTGCCCCTGCTCAATCAGAGACTAACAGCCTTCCATCCACCCAGGCCCAAGACCCAGACGTGAGACGGTAACAATGAGCAGGACATTGAACCTTACTGTTGCATTAGCAAATCCCCACAGTGTCCTGACCTACATAAAAATTACCTTCAGAGTAAAAAGCTTTTCAAGCTTCACTTAAAATTCCCAATCAAATCTTCATTTTATCTCTGGTCTCTAATTAACATAACATTCCTTCTAATTTATTCTATCTTAAGACGCACATTCTTCCCTGGGAAGATTGCATCAAAAGCCCCACCACCAGACAGGGGAGCGTGGATACAATTTATTTTTGGGTAGAATTGAACTACGTTCCAGAAAATCTGGAGAATAATTAAGATGGAAAAAAGTCTCGCTCCCCGCCCTACCTCTGACACCACCCCTCTTGACATTTCCATATCGTATTTCCTTCCCATTTCTTCTCTCATTTCTCCTAACTATGAGGTCATCATTGTGGCTCCTGGTTGGTGGGAATTTTTTCCTCTTAAAAGTTGTAGCTCACCGCCTTTGACAGGAACTCCTTCTGTAGCAATTTATCCTAAGGAAAGAGTCAGAAATAATAATTCCTAAGAGAAGAACGTGATAGATCCTGTGTATAATTGAACATGTTTGTATGAGAATGTTCTTTATGAGAACACTTGGCAACATTTGGTGGTTAATTTGTGGAGCTTCATGCAAAAAGCTAGCATTTGCCATTAAGAATCCTATTCTGAAAAATATTTAAGGTTGTGGAGGAAATGCATTACAATATAATGTGAAGTCAGAAAAATAGCCATGTCTCTGGGGACAGGTTAGGTTGAATCGTATGAGATTGCTGATATCTGACTGCTTGGCCTCTATCAGAGCAGCAATTTCATACAGTTTAACCTAATAGTATAATGATATTTAGTCCACACTCCACACCCCCAGTGAAAGGGTCATATAAAACAGAATAGAAATATTGGATTGGCCAAAAAGTTCATTCTGTTCTTTTCTAAAGAAATTTTGGTCAACTCAACATATATTCAAACACTAATAAAAGTGGTTTATAATTTGCACTTACATTTTTTACTAAAAAAATTTATTTACTTATTATTGGCTGTGCTGGGTCCTCATTGCTGAGTGGGCTTTCTCTAGTTGCGGCAAGTGGGGGCTACTCTCCAGTTGCAGTGGGCTGGCTTCTCATTGCAGTGGTTTGTCTTGTTGCAGACAGTGTGCTCTAGGGAGCCTGAGCTCAGGAACTGTGGCTCCCGGACTCTAGAGCACAACCTGGATAGTTGCGGTGCACAGGCTTAGTTGCGTGGCATGTAGGATCTTCCCAGATCTGGGATGGAACCTGTGTCTCCTGCCTTAGTAGGCAGATTCTTTATCACTGAGCCGCCAGGGAAGCCCTGTACTTACACATTTTTATGCTATATTTCCCAATATTTCCCCCAATTCAATACTTTTGAAATTGAAAATATAAAAGATATATATATACACACACACAACAAATGACTTTAAAGAGCTTCTCAGGTGGCACAGTGGTAAAGAATCCAAGTGCAACGCAGGAAGTGCAAGAGACACAGGTTCGATCTCTGGGTCAGGAAGATCCCCTGGAGTAGGAAATGGCATCCCGTTCCAGTATTCTTGCCTGGAGAATTCCATGGACAGAGGAGCCTGATGGGCTGCAGTCCACAGGGTCACAAAGAGTCGGACACAGCTGAGCAGACACGGACAACAACTTAAAAATGTCCCCAAGGACACTTCTCCTAACTGGGATACGGGCTTTCCACCATCACTCTGAAGGCTGTGGGACTGGGATACGGGCTTTCCACCATCACTCTGAAGGCTGTGGGGTTGGAATACGGGCTTTCCACCATCACTCTGAAGGCTGTGGGGTGTTTCTGGGTAGCGTCTTTGACACCTTGGCCAGCCAAAATGGAGAGACAGTGGGCAGAGGGGCAAGGCTGGGGACTATGGAGACGGGGAGACAGAGACAGGCTGCCTCGCCTGTTGGGGTTGGCCTGGGGATGTATGGGATGGGACTCTGTCTGATGGTCGGGTTTTCGGTGGCGGGGGCTGCCGCCTGGACTCTCGGGGGTCTCCTCCACAACACCTGTGCCCCCATCTATCTGGCTGCAGGAGCTGGGGGTCTCCTTTGGAGAGTGCAGCGCTGCGCTGGGCCACAACGTCCTGGAGCCCGTGGCGCACCTGGCCCGGTGAGTGCCGCCCTATCCCTCCCCACCCAGAATCTTCTGGACAGCCTTTAGCTGACTCATCTGAGGAAGCACCTGAGAGAGCACAGGGCTCAGAAGCCTGGGGAAGGGGTGAGAGCCCTGCAGGAGTCTCCTGACTCCAGTTCTACCAGTCCTGTCAGCGGGCCCCACCTCCAGGAAGTCTCCCCTCCCCTCTCTGAGCCTCTGTGCCTTCCCGAGCTTCCAGTGACTTCCACTGCATTTAGAATAAAATTCAGATGCCTCCCAATGGCCCGGATTGGTTCCAGCGCCATCTCCCTGCCCCCCACCCGACCCCCTCAGTCGTAAGCTTCAGCCACTCAGAGGAACCCTCCCTGACCACACCTGCTCCCACCACTGTTCCGAATCTCATTCTCTGTGTCCCTCAAAGCCCTTCTTTTTTTTTTTTTTTTTTTTTTTTCTGGCTGCAAAGAGCAGCTTGAGGGACCTTAGTTCCCCGACCAGGGATCGAACCCAGGCCTCCAGAGTGAGAGCTCGGAGTCAAGGCAGTCCCACAGAGCCTTTCTTGGGAAACTGCCGTTACAGAGTTTGCCTGTTTTCCTGATGCTGACTCCCTTCTGGGCCAGGTCGTTTCGGTTCAGCTCCTCCCCGTTCAGTCCCTGGTCAGAAAGATCCTCTGGAGAAGGAAATGGCAACCCACTCCAGTATTTTCGCCTGGAGAATTTCATGGGCAGAAGAGCGTGGTGGCCTGTAGCCCACGGGGTCGCAAAGAGTTGGACACGACTGAGTGACCAGCACTTCCTCCCCCTGGAGCCTGGCACACGTCGGTGTTCAATTAACGAATGAAATGAGTGAGGTGGGAGGGGTCTGAGGTGACATGATCTCTAGGCCCCTTCTCAGACAAAGCAGCTTTCAGAGTGAGCTTGGTGAACTGCAAACCTGATCCAGTCTGATACCTGGGACAGGAAACTGCTCAATGACTTCCTTTTGCTTTACAATAACAGGCCCAGTTGTGGCTTCCTGGCCAGCAGAGCCCTGAATCCTCGCTGCCTCCAGGGCTTATTTCTGGCCGTTCAGTCCTTAGACTCTGTGATTCAGGACAGTGCCAGGCACACAGGAAATACACTGTGAATAAACGAATGAATGAAGAGGCTNCTTCCTTTTGCTTGACAATAACAGCCGCAATTGTGGCTTCCTGGCCAGCAGAGCCCTGAATCCTCGCTGCCTCCAGGGCTTCTTTCTGGCCGTTCAGTCCTTAGGCTCTGTGATTCAGGACAGTGCCAGGCACACAGGAAATACACTGTGAATAAACGAATGAATGAAGAGGCTTTGCTTCACCCATCCCCCAGCTCTCTCTTGACACTCAGCCTTTGCCCTCTGCCTAGAACTCACCCTTCCCTCTTTTCTGCAAGTGGACCCTTGTCCAATGCTCTGTCCCGGCTCCAGCACTGCTTCCTTTCACCCTAAATCCCTCCAGGATCTGGTGTGAAGTCCCTCTGTGTGCCGCCCCATTCCTGGGTCCTGATGGCCCCTTCCCGTCTCCGTCTCCCACACTACGCAAGGCAAGACCTGTTGGCTTCACCATCATAATCAGACTCCCTTGCCCTTGGCACACAGTGGGCTGCAGAGAATGCTAGGGAAGAGACAGAAAGGTGTTTCATGCCATGTGGAACGCAGGGCAGGGGCAGAGCGGAAGTTCAGGAGGTCCAGCCCCCAGCTGCACCCTTGGGTCCCTGTCTGCTGCCTCTGGCAGGTGAGAGAGAGAACTGATGCCCAGGCATCTTCACGCAGGTCCCTCAAGATGCAAGAAGAGCGCCTGAAGGACTCGCTGGTGGAGGTGGCCCCCGAGAAGCCTCCAAAGAGAGCTGGCTGCTGCTCCTGAGGCGTTGGCCTGGCCGGGGTGGGCTGGCCACCTCCCTGGGTTTCCTGTGCTTTGGCTTCCGTCCCACCTGCCTGGACACAGCAGTGACAGAGACGACTAGCTCAGAAGTTCTGCAAAACCC
>SJYX01001818.1:227565-271450 GCA_006410675.1 Oreotragus oreotragus | reverse complement strand
GGGGAGGGGAGGGGTGGGGGGGAGGGGGCCAGTTAAAACTCTTTAAAGAAAGGACAAGTCCAGAAAAAGGACTTAAGGAAAGTACACCACAGTACTGGCAAAACATCTCTGAGTGATAAAATTATCGGGTAAAGGTGTGGGTGTTTTCCTTTTTACATGTATGTGTATTTTCAGATCTTCTATGATGACTGGGTATTCCTTCTGTAGTCAGAAATAAGAATAAACCTTGAGGGGCGAGAGGGGAACTTTTCAAAGAGCTTGCTTCTGTGCTGATTCCTAATTGAAATGGCCTGTTAATTGCAAAGTACTCTGTTTATTAAAGCAGTCCCACTGTTCCATGCCTGGCAAAGCTGGTGAACCTTGTCATTCTCAATGTGTTGGTTTGCAAACAGCGGGTTTCTTTCGAGCAGAATCTGATTCCTGGAGAAGAGCTGATGGCCCCTGGTATGTTCCATTCCCCTCATCTCCCTGAGCCCCAACCCCACTCTCTCTTCCCAAGATCTGCCTCTAAGGGCTCACATTTGGGGACCTCACCCCCTGCTCCACACCATGGTGCCTCTGATGCCAACCTCGGCCTTGAGGATACACTTGTCAATCTCCGGATACACTCAAAGTGCAGCTGGGGTGTGGCTGGGGGAGCCTGGGAGCAGCAGGAAACTGGATTCAGATTATTCACAGGCTCCTCTTTGGAGTTTTTGTGAGTTCCCAGAATTACGCGACATTCGCCTCCTGAAAGGTGGCTGTACGTTATAACCCGGGGCTGGGAATTTCAGTGCCCTTGGGGAGCTTGCTTTGAAAGGCTTAGATGGCCTCAGGTGTTGTGCTATCTCCCGTCATCAGTGTTTGCTGTAAACGTTGACTGTCACATCTTACCGTTAACCACAAAAATGCTTACCAAGTACTGTGGTCCAGAGTGGGGAGGTTGCTGAATCTGGTACTTTGTAATCATTCGGATACTGGTGACTTCCTCCTCTGAATCAGAGGAAACCTCAGTTTCATAGACAGACAAGCAAATTCAGTTCCAGAGACAGAGGTACAGAGAGAGAGACTGAAGGAGAAAGAGGAGGGGAAGAGACAGCAGAAATAGACACCGATGCAGAGAACAAACATATGGATGCCAAGGGGGAAAGGGTGGTGGTGGGAGGAACTGAGAGGTCGGGGCTGACACCCATATACACCACTGATATTACATATAAAAGAGATAACTAACGAAAGCATACTGTATCGCGCAGCGAACTCGACTTAATGCACGGCAGTGACCTGAATAGGAAGGAAGTCCAGAAGGGAGGGGACGTAGGACTACGTGTAGCTGATTCATTGTGCTGTGAAGTAGAAACTAACGCCACACTGTCAAGCAGCTGTACTCCGATAAAAATTAATTATATATATTAAAAAAGTCTCTGTTCTTGGTCCTTATCCCTCTGCTCAGTTCTAAACGACTGAGCTCTCTGTCACTAGAGGCAGGAAGCGGAAGCCAGGGAACACTTGGCCAAGAGGTGAGGTGGAGAAGAGTCACATATCAGAAGGCAGCAGAGGTTACATTAGCCTCCTTTAGTGGATCCCATCTCTAGTCAGTGCAGAGCAATCCCTGTGATCCAGCTGTTTCTCTTACCAGTCTGCCTCGCTGAGTCTTTCTCAGCCCCTATGTCCTCTCCCTCCCTGGGTCCTGGGAGCCCACAGCCCTCCTCCTGTTCTGAGAAGGTTTTAGGCCCTCGTGAAGGCAATGGCACCCCACCCCAGTACTCTTGCCTGGAAAATCCAATGGACGGAGTAGCCTGGTGGGCTGCAGTCCATGGGGTCGCTAACAGTCGGACAGACTGAGCGACTTCACTTTCACTTTTCTCTTTCATGCATTGGAGAAGGAAATGGCAACCCACTCCAGTATTCTTGCCTGGAAAATCCCAGGGATGGGGGAGCCTGGTGGGCTGCCGTCTATGGGGTCACACAGAGTTGGACACGACTGAAGCGACTTAGCAGCAGCAGCAGCATGCTCAGAGAAAGACCGACAGAGACAGACAGAGACAGGAAGAGACGGGCCGGTGTAACTGATGCCGGGCCCTGGCTGAGAGTGGCAGGCAGGACCTGCTGGGGCTCATGGCCCTCTCTCTGGGGTCTGGGGATCTGGCAGGCACCAGCATCTCTGTCCTAAGAGCCAGCGAGTTAATGAGGCAGGTCGGCAGGGTGTGATTCCTGGGGGAGTGGTAGAGCAGATAGCGCCCCTGTCCTTTGGGAGAATCTGGTACAGCAGTGACCCGTCTGCCCGCCCCTCCTGTCTCAGCTCTATCCCCACCCCGAGCAGCTAGCTCCTTGGAGGTGGGGTGCTAGAAGGAACAGCACTCCTGCCCAGAACCTTCTCTTAGCTTTTGCAGGCTGGATCCAGCTTCAGGGCAGAGCACAGCTGTGGCGGCGTCACCAGTCTGCCCTGGTGTCAAAGGGCCCCACGTCACCAAGCAGAGCCCAGGAACTTCCGAGCAGCACAGGCAGGAGGCAGCAGGAGGGACTCAGGATAGACCTCAGAGTGAACTTCAGGCAAGGGGCTGAGTTCTCAGGGCATGTCCGTCAAGGGGGCTCTGGTCACAGCTTAGCTTGAAGCTGATGAAGAAACAGAGGGTGGGACAAGTTGGTGGGTCTCAGGGTCTGGAGTGAGAAGGGGAGGGCAGGGGGGTAAAATGGAGTCTTGGCAGGGGTGGCAGAAAAAAGAGATTTTTTTGGAACTGAAAGTGGGCAGGATCAGAACACGAGCCATCATTTACTAAGCACTTGCTACGCCAGGCACTGTTCTGAGCATGTAACTCGTATTACCTCATTTAATCCTCACATCAACCTCACGAGATGCGGCCTGTTATTATCCCCATTTTACAGATAAGGAAAGTTACGCAGGGAAGATCCAGTAGATGGTAGATGGATTCCCCGGTGGCTCAGTGATAAAAAGAGAATCCGTCTGCAATGCAGGAGATGTAGGTCCGATCTCTGGGTCAGGAAGATGCCCTGGAGGAGGGCATGGCAACCCACTCTAGTACCCTTGCTTGGAAAATCCCCATGGACAGAGGAGCCTGGTAGACTACCGTCCATAGCGTCGCAGAGAGTTGGACACGAATGAAGCGACAAGCTCGCACACACACACAGCTAAGCAAGTGGTTGAGGGAGGCTTTAAACTCAGGCTCTAGTGCCTATAAGCTTAACCCTGAAGTTATAGACCTTTCTATAGACTACAGATCGGAGAAGGCAATGGCACCCCACTCCAGTACTCTTGCCTGGTAAATCCCATGGACAGATGAGCCTGGTAGGCTGCAGTCCATGGGGTCTCGAAGAGTCGGACACGACTGAGTGACTTCACTTTCACTTTTCACATGCATGCATTGGAGAAGGAAAGGGCAACCCACTCCAGTGTTCTTGCCTGGAGAATCCCAGGGACGGGGGAGCCTGGTGGGCTGCTGTCTGTGGGGTCACACAGAGTCGGACACGACTGAAGCGACTTAGCGTAGACTCAGACTGGGCAGCAGCAAGGTCCTTTGAGCCTTTTCTTTTCCCCATCCCTTCGCCCTTTCCCTCCCCTCCTCTCCAATCATATTTCATATCATTAGCAGGCAAGTCTGGGCCAGACGGAAGAAACGGAAAAGCAGTGACAAACACCTGGAGAGTGGCATTCATCCTGGGCAGTTAGGGTGTTAAGGGTTCCCTAGTTTCCCCTTCCCCTGCAGTCCCTGGAACCAGAGTCTGAGACCAGGGGTGTCGGCAGCAGAATCTATAGAGACCTCCCCACCCACTGTCTCTTCTCAGCAAGTGGCTGCCTTGGTACCCTGAGAAGAAGCAAAGCCTCTGCAGGAGGGACTCAGGGGACCCCTGGCTCTGAGCCAGCTGTAGAGGGGCTTTTGAACCCCCACTCCCCGTGCAGGAGACAAGGGGATGGAAACAAGAATCAGGATCCCACTGAACTGTCTTTTTTGCTTTGTTTGCCCAGTACCTGGTTCTGGGTAAATGCTCAGGAAATATTTAGTAACATATAGTATTACTATATATCATAATATATAGTAATATACATTACAATATTATATATAGTATAATACTATATTATATATAATATGATATATCTGTCTCTTATACATTCTGGCTTCTGCGCTGTCCTTGTGTGTCTGGAGCAGCAGAATGGAGGCCAACGCCACGTCCAACGCCGGGCTCACGGCCACAGCCGAGCGACCGCTCCGACTCGTCTTTGCGGGGGTCTGCGGCCTCGTCCTGCTGGTGGGGTTGCTGGCCAATGGGCTGATGCTGCTGGTGGTGGGCTGGGGCCCGGGCGCCCCCCGCCCGCTCCTCTCCTTGACCAACAGCCTCATGGTGAACATCACGCTGTCCGCCCCGCTCTTCCTGGCCTGTGTGGTGCCGATGCTCCTGCTGAGCTTCCTGCGGCAGGACTGGTGGCTGGGCCCCACCGTCTGCACCGCCAGCCAGGCCGCCAACAGCGCCGCCAAGTTCTGCACCTTCTGCAGCATGGTGGCCACGGTGCTCCTGCGCCACGTGGCTGTGGCCTGGCCTGACCTGGCCCTCCCGTCCGGCCCGGGTGCCCGCCGGCCGCTCTGTGGGGCCGTGTGGGCCCTGGGCCTCACGGCCTCGCTGCCCGCCTGGCTGTTCCAGCGAGCAGTCGTGGAGGAGGGGGCCTGGGCCTGCCTCTTGCTTCGGAACCCTGCTGGGAGCCCTGGCCTTCCTGCCTTGCGTGCTGGGGCCGGGCTGCTCTTTCGGCCACGTGGGCTGGCTCCTGTGGACGCAGCCCCGGGGCCCCGTTGGGGAGAGCGCCGGGAACATCAGGAGAGCACGGGGCTCATCCTCATCGTGCTGGTGGTCTTCGTGCCGACGTGGGGGCCCTGCTCCGTGCTGGGCTACATGGCGGCTGTGGGTGACCTGCCCGCCACGCCCGTGGCTTACGTGGCCTCCAGCCCCTGCACTCTCCTGGCTTACTCCAATTGTGCTGTCAGCCCTGTCCTCTGCTTCTACCTCTCTCGCCCCTTCCGGGCCAGGCTCAGGGACCTCTTTCGCAGGCCACTGGCAGCCAGGCATCCCAGGGCTGTGGGAGGAGCTGGCATGGTGATGGAGAGTGTCCAGCCTGGACGTGATGGGGCCCCGGAAAGCCTCTGGGGCCTGGTGGGGGTCTGAGAGGTTAGGCTGATGGGAAGGCTGAAATTCAAGAGAGATGGGAAGACCCCCATCCCCTCCATTTTACCAGTAGGGAGACGAAGATCCAGAGACGGGAGGGAGCCCAGCAAAGGTGACACAGCAGTTAAACAGCAACTAGATCGTGGCACCCATTTTTCCTTGGGGCTCAGATGGATACTGATGGGCTCCACAGCTTTCTAGTTGTATGACCTGAAAAGCCCCTTAACCTCTCAATGCTTCAGTTTTCTCATCTGGAAAGTAGAATCCTGATAGTACCCTTTTCACAGGTTGTTAAGAAGATAAACTTCCCGAATATACAGTGATTAAAGGAATGCCTGGTGCTTGAGTATTGGTCATTACTATTATTCGTATAATCTTATTTTTGTTAATTCAGGGGTATTTGAAATGAGAGTGGGAAAGGGACTTCTAAAGGTTGAGAAATGATTAGCAGAATGATCTGGGGGCTGATAAGCTGGGGTCCTCAATCCTGAAGGCCTGGAGATTGAATGGGCAGGCTGAATAGGGGCTCATAGTCCAGGGAGGAGGGGCCCTTCAACCTCCTCTCCCTTCTCTGCCTGCCCTCCCCCAGCTCTGCCACACACACACTTCTCAGCACGATATAGGAACCCCATGAAGTAAAGTCATGAGTCTGTGAATTCCTGAACACCCTCTTTTCTTCTCTGTGGTTTCTCTTCTTGATGTGGCCGGGGCAGAGACACCTTTTGAGGCCTCTTCCTTCTGTTCAGAACAAAATGGCTTCACCTCTGCTACCCCATTCCCTCTGAGAAGTTCCCCAACGCCAGTGCTCTCCTTCAGGCCTCCTGGGGAAAAGCCTCAGGCTTTTGTGTTGGCCTGGGAACCAGGGAGATGTACCTCTACTGAAGTTCCCAAGACAGCATGTTCTGCTTGGTGACGGTGTTACAGCTAAATACACACACACACACACACCATGGTCAAAAACCTTAAGAAATATAGTCTCTTTGCCATAAGACTAATCAGAGCCTCAAACACCCTGACAGCCCCTGGGACTCTCTGAGAGGGCCTTGGAGCCAGCAGCTTCCCAAAACCCCTGCCAGGGAACCAGTGTTCCGTGGAACACATCATTGGGAAAGAACCCAGGAGAGAAGCTGCTGTCTTGAGCACAATGAAGACGCTCTTGTCGCCCTGGGGCGGCGGCTCTGAGCCTCAATTCCCTTGCCAGGCGGTCTTCTCCTCCCAGCCCTTTCCCATGGGTGCCCAAGGTGAGGGAAATCAGGCCACTGGTTATGGGAACTTCCTTCTTCTTGAGCTGTGACCCCACCCGGTTCCCACTCAAAGCGGATCAGAATGCAAGTCAGAGGGGCATCTAATTATAAGGACAGTGGTGAATCAGCTCTAATTTACTACAAAATCGTCAGAAGCAAGCAAGTCCCAAACTTTGGCGTAATTAGTACCAGTGTCTTGTGATGTGCAGGTTGGGAATGGCTGCCTGGAGGGCTAATCCGAGAGCAAACTCGCCCAGAGAAGGAAGAGATCCCTTTTCCCTGTGGTCCTGGGCCCTCATGGCCACAGGAGTTTATATGTGAAGAGCGATGAGGAGGAAGGTGGTGTTTATTGCACACTGAGCGCAGCAGGTCCTGTGCATGTCACACACTTCATATGTGCACATCTGCATGTTATTTTGGCCCTATGACAGTCCTGCAAGGGAGGAGAGATGGCTCTGTCACATAGGAGCAGTAACTCATCCTGGACACATAATCTGTGAGTTGTCTAGGCTGGGGGTCCCTAACCCCTGGGCCACTGACTGGTACTGATCCTTGGCCTGTTAGGATCAGGGCTACAGAGCTGGAAGTTAGCACTGGGTGAGCAAACAAAGCTTCATCTGTATTTACCGCCGCTCCCCATCGCTCACATTACCCCTTGAGCTCGGCCTCCTGTCAGATCAGCAGTGGAATAATGAATGTAATGTGCCTGAATTATCCCAAAACCATCCCCACAACCCTGTGGAAAAACTGTCTTCCAGAAAACCGGTCCCTGGTGCCCAAAAGGTTGGGGACCAGTGGTCTAGGCTGTCCCAAGAGTCCCCCTTTGGTACTCACAGATCCTGGCCCTTCCCACTGGTTTCGTATTGATACCTTAGGGCNAAAACCGGTCCCTGGTGCCCAAAAGGTTGGGGACCAGTGGTCTAGGCTGTCCCAAGAGTCCCCCTTTGGTACTCACAGATCCTGGCCCTTCCCACTGGTTTCGTATTGATACCTTAGGGCAGTAGTATTTATTGCTTATTTCTCCAGAGCAGGGGTTAGAGGCCTGTGAAGGGTGCAACTGTGTGTGAGCAGGGTTTCCAAACCTGGGCAGGGCCTGGCACTAATGCTCACTCAACACTTGCTGAGAGATGAGTGAGCAAATGCAATAAAGGCACTCACAGAATAATCTGATCATGTTGCTCACCTCTCTCACCTCCTTAGTGGCTCCCTGATTGACTCAGAGTAACACTGAAAACCATACCGTGAGCTACAAGGCCCTGCACATTCCAGATTCTCCACCCCCAAGCCCAGCTCTGGCACTCTTCCCTCCTTGTTGCTTTTGGCTGCCCGCTGTGGCATGCAGGATCTTGGTTCCCTGACCAGAGATTGAACCTGTGCCCCCTGCAATGGGAGTGTGGAGTCTTAACCACTGGAGCACCAAGGAAACGCCTTCTCTTCCCTCCTTAAAACAGGTTCAACCCACTGGCTTCCTGCTGTCCTTCAAACACACCCCAGGGCCTTCTATGTGCGGCTCCTGCTCCTTGAAGCCCTCTTGCCTCAGATACCAGCATGCCTCTCTCTCTCCTTTGCTTAGGGTTCATCTAACTGTCATCTCCTCAGAGAGGGCCCCTCCCCAACCACCTCATTTAAAATGTCACCCTGTCACGCTCTATCCTCTTATCCTCTTATTTTCCTTTGTGACACTTACCACCACTGGAAATCGTTATTTACCTATTCGTTTACGCGCTTACTGTGTTTCCCCTGTCCTGTTGCGTGTCTGCTGTAAGCTCGACATGGAGACGGGGCCCCCGTGTTTCGTTCACTGCTGCGTCTGCCGTGCCTAGCACGGACCCTGGCACATAGCTGTTCAGCACATTTTTGTTGAACAAAAGAGGGGAAAAAAGAGAGCGAGGAGAACCTGGACTCTCACANGCTGTAAGCTCGACATGGAGACGGGGCCCCCGTGTTTCGTTCACTGCTGCGTCTGCCGTGCCTAGCACGGACCCTGGCACATAGCTGTTCAGCACATTTTTGTTGAACAAAAGAGGGGAAAAAAGAGAGCGAGGAGAACCTGGACTCTCACACAGAAACATCTGTGCTATTTGTCAAAGGACAAAAGACAACAAAGAACTTTAGTAAAAGAATCCAGTTTACTTCAGTTTAAGGCAAATTCCACACAGAGACTGTCTCAGAGACGGGCACAGGACCAGACAGCATAGAAACGCCACCATCATGCATGATGGGAAGGGAAGCAGTGTCTGCAACAGACGTGGTGTGGCCTGGTCTCCACCAGGCATGGGAGGTTCAGTGGGCAGAGCAGCCCCATGCAGCAGGAGCGACTGGCATGCATGACCTGTTCCCCAGGTGGGTAAAGGCTGGGCAGCTGCAGGGAGGCCCAGGCATGAGACCATCTTTCTCACCTTTCCCACAACAGGGGCAAGGGCTCTGGCTCAGAGGCCAGGAGCCCAAGGCTGAGGGACTAGGGTGGATTTGGGGTGATGGGATGGAACAGGGTGACCCTAGAGCCAAGACGGCCTTAAAGGGCAGCACTAGTGAGGAGTGGGATGAGGGCAGCTGGACACAGAATGACTGTGGACTCTCAGATCATCAAAGCTGAAGGTAAACCCAGGGCCATCTGGTCAACCCTCTTGCCTTACAGATGTGGAAACTGAGATCCAGAAGGTAGAAAGGCCTTGCTTGGCTTCCTGCAGCCAGCAGGGGCTGGAGGCAGGGTTAAACCCAGGGACTCCCCATCCCCATGGGATAGAGGGGCAGTGTCAGAGTGCTGGAGCAGGGCTGCTTTTTGCCCAAGCCTCCAGGTGGGTGATAGAGGATTGCACCCCAAGGACCCTTGGCAGCCTCTGGGGAGAGAAGGGTCTGTCTGAGGCCAGGAGCCAAATGCTAAGGTCCCTATGGGCACAGACCAGGAGAGGCCTGTGGATTTCTGTTTAGAACCAGCGTCATACTGGGCTGGAGAGGCACCAGGAAGGACTCCGTGCCAGATAAGCTTCCAATCCTCGCCCACCATACGGCCTCCATCCACTACCACAGCATCTCCTTCATGGGTCTGTAGTACTCCCGCTACATGCAAGGGTCCCAGGGAGGGGGTCACGTGTTTGAGCATTCCTCAAAACCCAGCAGCCTCATGGGGTTCATTAGAAACAGAGACAGGAGAGCTACCGAAGTAGGGGTCAGGGGGCTGGTATAGGGGTAGGCACCACAGGAGCAGGGGACCTGGTGGTGGGAAGCTCAGCCCAGGCTCAGGGTGATAAAGGAGCAGACGAAGATTGCCTAGGTGGGCTGAGGGGGACCCCGATGGTCCTGATTAGCATCTTCCTGGCTGGTCCAGAACCAGGTGTCGGTGAAAGAAGAGAAGGCGGGGCCCAGATCCCCAACTCCATCACCTGTATCTCCAGACTTCCGGGTGTGGGGCAGTCTGGGAGGAGTCTCCAGAAGCCCCGCCCCGCCAGCCTCCCAGGCACACGTGTTCCATAGGCTGGGCAGGGTGGACCGCAGCAGGGTCTGGGCGCCCCGCCCACCTTTCTACTGGCCTAAGCCCCAGCCATCTGAGCAGACCACACGCTCAGATGTGCGTGTGCAGTGGGGAAGCTGGGGGTGTGCGAGCCGGGGACTGTGGGCGAGAGCGAGCCGTGGCCGTGGGCGGGGAACGCGGGCGGATGCCCTGCGCCTTCATGTAGGACACCAGCTGGTCGGGGATCTCGGCCAGCACGTCACGGGCCAGGCGCGCCATGCTCAGCACGTGGTTGCCCGTGCGGTCCACGTAGTCCCTGAAGGGCACGAACTGTCCAGCAGGGGGAGGCAGGGTGAGGCCAGGTTTCCCTCTGGACACCAGCCCCCACCCCCCAAATCTCCAGGCCTGGGCTCCTGTCCTGCTCCTGCCCAGCCTCTGCTTGGCTTGACCCAAGCCTTCCTCATTATAGTGATTCTCTAAAGGGCTGTATCATAGTCATTATTCTTTCATTCACTCAAAAAATAACTTACTGAACACTGTTCATGCCAGGATACACTACTGAACAAGATTCCTTAATCTCTGATTAAGTATCTGCACCAAGCAGAGGCACTTGGCAGACACTCAGGAAATGCTGAAGGGAATGCCTGGTTTCTGGGAAACGGACCCTGCAGGTCTCCTCCCACCTCTGCAGCAGAGTCCCTTCTGTCTCTTCGGGTCCCCCTTCTGGCCCAGCACCTACAGTTCCACTCCTATGGCTTCCTCGCAGGAAGCCATCCCCCTCAACCCCCACTCCCGTGCCTCAGGCTCACGCCTGCCTCCAGGCCTTTGCACACACCTCCCAGACTCCCCCCCAACTTTGGTCTCCACATCTGGAGTGACCCCTCCCCCATCTGAATTTTTTTAATGGGGGACGAGGCAGTATTGAGACTGTCGGGGTTTTTTTTTTTATTCTGAATCTCCTAAGCACCAGGGCCTCAGTCTGCAGCAGAATCACAGAGGGGTGTGTGCTTACTGAGGCGCATTCTGAGGCTTGACTGGACAGGGATTCCCCGAGGACAAAGACCTGTCTGCTGTTACATTTGCCATTCTCCGCGGAGAGGCTGGCACTGATTCAGTGAACCAGGCAACATTCATTCTTGAAAAGGGCTGCAGCAGCCCTTTAGACACCGCCTCCACCTTCACAGGGTTTGCCATCTCACTTAGGAAGGCAGCCCGGCAGAAAGCAACAGAAGGTGCGAGAAACTAGGCCTCTGTGTTCTACAAGAGATGCTGCAGGCTCAGGGAGGGCTGGGTGTGAGCGTTGCAGTTGGGGTAACACCAGGCTAGGGGTGAGTCTCAGACATGGTTGGGGGGGTGGTGTCCAGCCCCACAACTGACTCCTATCTCCTTCAATGATGGCCAAGCCATTCTAGGACTACCAGTGCCTCCCTCCAGGGCCCCTTTCCAGAGAAGCCCCCAGAAGGGGGAGTGAGGTCAGCCTGGCTAGGGGGGCTCTTGCGTTTTCTGTGGGGAAAGCCAAGGTCTGGGCTTCACCTGGACAATGTCCCGCTCGGCCAGCTTTCCCCGGGAGGAGATCCGCACATCATCGCCATCTAGCTCCACCATGGCTGTTGGGGGGAGGGGGTAAAGACAAGAGGTGGGGGAGCTAACCGGAGGGCACCTGAGCCTGGCAGGACAGAGGCCGCTGGCCCAGGCCCCCGCGTCAGAGATGAGAAAGCTGAAGCCAGGAGACAGGAGGAGCCCAGTCCCGGGCAGCCCTCCCCACTACCCCCACAGGCTCCCAGGGTGGAGGCTGGAGGAGTGACTTGGGGCCTCCTCCCCACAGCCTTGGGGTGTGGGTGTGGGGTACGCACCTTGACACACCCCTCCCTGTGCAAACAAATGCACTCTCACACCCTGCCTGCTCACCCAGACAGTCTCGCACAGACCGGGGTGTGAGTCCTTGCTCTTTTGGGAGGGGTCATTCCCAAGGGCCTGAAGCCTCTGGGGAAACATGTCGGGGGGGCGGTGGGGACTCACCGTCGAACTCTGCCTGGCCCACGCCGATGATGATGATGGACATGGGGAGTTTGGCAGCCTGGGAGGCAATGTGGGAGACAATGCAGGAGGTGGAGGGGGGTGGGAAGGGCAGGGGCCCAGCCGAGGGGCCAGTTAAAAGAAAGGGGAGATCGTGGGTAGGGAAGGGAAGGAGTGGGCCAACAGAAGAAAGGGAGAAGAGGAGGAGGGAGACACACGGAGAAACACAGAAAAAGAGGGAGGCGGGAAAGAGGGCACCAACCAAAGGGAATGGAGGTGGGGACACCAGAGAGGAAGCGGGAATCGAGGAGGGAGGCAGAGGGGAGGTGGGTCACAGGTCTGCTTCTGCAAGACACCCCGTCCTCTACTCTGCCTCTGGACCTCCATCAGGTGGGCCTGGAGGGAGGGCCAGCTGTGGCCAGAGCCCCTGTGCAGGGAGACCACCCCGTGTCCAGGTCTCCACCTCTCAGGACCTCCCATCTCTTCTACCTGGCCAAGCTGGGCTGGGGTCTGGGGCAGCAGCCCCAGAGGTGGGTTAACGAGAGAGCCATAGGAGTCTGGAGGGAGTGGACCACCCAGTGTGATGAAGAGGTGGGTACAGAGTTTGCCAGTGGGATCCTTCATCAGCTGAACCCCCTCCGCCCCCCAAACCCTGCTGTTGGCCCTCCAGGTTCTACAGTGAGAAACCAGGAGTGGTCCCAAAGAGGGCAGGGAGAAGAGACGCCATGCCCCACAGGTCTCCCCAAAGGAGGCAAGGAGGTGTACCCCCAGATTTCCCCACCCCCTGCTCACGTTGACGATCGCCTCCTTGGTCTGCGCCATGTCCGAGATGACCCCATCTGTGATGATGAGCAGCACCGAGTACTGGGAGCCGTCCTGCACTGCGGCCGCGTTCCTGGGGCAGGGTAGGGGGCAGGGGTCTGTCTGCTGGGATGCTGGGCGCACCGACCCCCCACACAAGGACCCCGAACACGGGTGCGACAGCTCTTTGGTGGGAGGGGGGTCTTTTTAGGGTCAGGGCATCCCCAAAAGTAAATCAGTGGGAAGAGACGCGCCCTCCCGCCTTCCTGAGAGGACAGGGACGGAAGGAAGCCCCTTGCGAGCTGCGGGGAGGGCTGCCCAGTGACCCCGTGCTCACCTGGCCACGTGGGTGACCACGGGGGCGAAGTTGGTGGGGCCGTAGAGCTGCACCGTGCGCAGGCTGTGGTGGTAGGCCTCTAGGATGCCATCGATGCCGCAGCACGAGGGATTCTCCTGGTTGCCGTTCTGGGAGCACAGGGGATGGGGAGCTGAGCCCAGGCAGGGAGTGGTGGGGAGGAGGGCAGAGGGGCGGCCTTGGGGGGCGGCTGAGCCGGGATGGAGGAGGCCTGCAGGCCTGGGCCCGCCTAGACTCTTCTCTGGCTGGGGCTCGGGGTGGGGGCTGGGGAGAGAGCCCCAAGGCCCACCATGAAGGGCAGCACAAGCTCCAGGCAAGCAGTGTCCAGACGGGCTCCTTGTCCTACTCCCTGTATCTGCTCAGACACATCCTCCCGTCCTAGAATTACCTGCAGTTGTTCAGACCCTTTTAATCCTCGTTTCTGAGGTCTTAGGGAATAGTTCAGCCATGACTCCACTCTACCTCCACCAGGGTCTTGTTGGGAAAAGGAGGGCAGAGCCCACTGTGGGTGGCTTCACAGGGGAGTTGATTGTGACCGAGGTGGGGAGCGGGGTTCTGATCCGAGCTCCGATACAAGTCCCACTCCAACCCCCAGCAGGCAGCCTGCCCCCACAAAGCCCGCAGCTCAAGTCCCCAGGCGGGCAGGATGGGCAAGCCCCCCTCCCTCAGACCCCAGGCCACAGCCCTTTCTCCCGGGGTCTCCTACCAGCGGGAACTCGTGGGACACCCTGCCGTCTGGGGGCAGCTTGGCCCCAAAGCCAAGGGCGGGGAACATCTTGTCGCTGTCATAGTGCTGAATGATCTCCCCAACGGCGGTCAGCGCCAATGCGTAGGCGTTCAGCTGGTAGGGGCTCATGTAGTGCAGCGATGTGGACTGCGAGGGGTTCCCTGTGAAGTGGGGACAAGGGGGGACACTGGATGGCCCGGACACACCAAGTCACTGGGCTCGGGATGCAGAAGGGGGTGTCCAAGGGCACCCCTTTCCTTCCCTTACTGAGCATTCAATCCCCGAGCAAAGCATGGCTGCGAAACCCTCCGAATGGAGCCTGAGTCCCTCCTCCGTGAATCTAGCCTCTTGCTCTAGGACTGCAGCAGCCTGATCTTTGGGCCTCTGCCCTGTGTTCACACTCGGCACACCTGTCAGGGTGAGTCTACATCAAAGCTCACTAATCACACCTCTTCTCTGCTCAAAATGCCCCGCTGTTTCCATTTCCCCCAGAGCTGAATCTGAAGTCCTTACGAGGGCCCACACCGCCCCACTGGACCTGGCCTCCAGTGACACCTCTCCGCATCTCCTACCATCCCGTTACTCCCTCGGTTCCAGCCTCTCGCCATCCCCGCCTCAGGGCCTCGGCAAAGGCTGTTCCCTCTGCTCTGGGACACCCTTCCACAGATGTGCCCATGCCTCGCTCGCTCCTTCTTCAGGCCTGCTGTGGTCTTCCCTGGAGCCTGTTGAAAGCTACAGTCCCCACCCCTCTTCCTGCCTTGTTCTCCATAGCCCCTGTCACCACTGATACGGTCCATATTTTAGTTACTTCTTTATTAACGAGAGGAGTGCAGCACAGGCTGCTAAGTACTAATCTTCTATTTCCTGCTGTGTGATCTTGGATACGAATGCTTAACCACTCAGCCTCAGTCTCCCCGGCAGTAGAATGGGGGTAATAATAGTCCCCAGGCTTCCCTGGTGGCTCAGACGGTAAAGAATCTGCCTGGAACCCAGGAGACCCGGGTTCAATCCCTAGGTCGAGAAGATCCCCTGGAGAAGGGAATGGCAACTGACTTGCAGTATTCTTGCCTGGAGAATCCCATGGACAGAGGAGCCTGTTGGGCTACAGTCCATAGGATCACAGAGAGTCAGACGCAGCTGATCGACTAACACTACACTATACTAATAACAGTCCCTGCCTCACTGGACTATTGTGAGGATTAAACAGATGTTACTGTAACTCTCCTCACTGTTATGAATGCTAAGCACCGCACCTCAGCTCTGACATCTCAGCACTCTGCCGTGGTAGGGCCTGCAGAGAGAGGCTTCTGACACGCCTGCGGACTACCAGACCTGAGGAACTTCTGATTGAGCAGGGATTAATGCGGGTCCAGAATCCAAGGAAGGCTGTCATGGCTCTAACAGTTGGGCACTGATTGCTCCCAACCGCTCGGCCACCCTGGAGAAGGTCAGGGAAGGAAGGAAGCTGGAGCAGCCCGAGCAAAGGCGAGGCCTGGAGCCCCCGGGGGCCCCGCCTCCCAGTCCTGCCTCGGCCTCCCCTCTGGCCTGCGGGCTGGCCTGCACATTATGCTTCCGCTCCCGCCCGCCCGCTCAGTCGTGTCTGACGCTTTGCGACCCCAGGGACTGTAGCCTGCCAGGCTCCTCTGTCCGTGGGATTCTCCAGGCNCGACTTGCAGTATTCTTGCCTGGAGAATCCCATGGACAGAGGAGCCTGTTGGGCTACAGTCCATAGGATCACAGAGAGTCAGACGCAGCTGATCGACTAACACTACACTATACTAATAACAGTCCCTGCCTCACTGGACCATTGTGAGGATTAAACAGATGTTACTGTAACTCTCCTCACTGTTATGAATGCTAAGCACCGCACCTCAGCTCTGACATCTCAGCACTCTGCCGTGGTAGGGCCTGCAGAGAGAGGCTTCTGACACGCCTGCGGACTACCAGACCTGAGGAACTTCTGATTGAGCAGGGATTAATGCGGGTCCAGAATCCAAGGAAGGCTGTCATGGCTCTAACAGTTGGGCACTGATTGCTCCCAACCGCTCGGCCACCCTGGAGAAGGTCAGGGAAGGAAGGAAGCTGGAGCAGCCCGAGCAAAGGCGAGGCCTGGAGCCCCCGGGTGCCCCGCCTCCCAGTCCTGCCTCGGCCTCCCCTCTGGCCTGCGGGCTGGCCTGCACATTATGCTTCCGCTCCCGCCCGCCCGCTCAGTCGTGTCTGACGCTTTGCGACCCCAGGGACTGTAGCCTGCCAGGCTCCTCTGTCCGTGGGATTCTCCAGGCAGGAATACTTGGAGTGGGTTGCCATGCCCTCCTCCAGAGAACCGTCTCTTACATCTCCCGCATTGGCAAGCAGGTTCTTTACTGCTAGTGCCGCCTGGGAAGCCCTGGCCTGCACAGGGGGTGTGCAGTTTGATCCTGTGAGGAAACACCTCTGCTCCAGGGCTCCGCACAGCGTGGCTCTCCTACTCCCCCAGGGAGACTGGGTGTCCTCAAGAACAAGGCTCAGGGTATGTGGGCCCAGAGCCCGGCTTTGTGAGTGACCACGATCCAATCAGCGAATACCTTTGCCACCTTGGCTGTAGCTTCGGTTCTCCAGGCCCACGTTCCTCCTCTTTGGGAGGATGAGGCCAGAGAGTGCGGAAGACCTGGCGTCCAGCTAGGGACAACTACCACAGTCCTGAAAAGCCCTCCCCTTTCCAGGCCCCAGCCCCCATCCAGCTCTTCCGCCCATGCCTGCTACTCACCATTGGAGGCTGTGAAATCAATGGCCACTGTGAAGTTGATCTGGGTCCTAGAAGAAGGGGGACAACAGGGGAGTTAGCTGGCCAAAGGCAGCGCTGTGGGGAGGGTGAAGCGTACTGGACCGGAGTGAGAATCCCGGCTTCCTCCCCAGCCTCGCTGCATGCCATGTATGCAGCCTGGGTGAAGCATTTGTCTCCTTCAGGTCTGGAAAACTGGAAGAGTAGCACCAACACCCCCTCCTCCCCCAGAGGCCTGCTGTGAGCATCAGAAGAGTGAGGCAGTGGGACAGCTCTCCAAAGGTGTTTACGTTCTGCTGGGCGCATGGCTATGATCACTTATTTCCTCTCCAAACCCTGCCCTGGGCCCCCCGGAGGCCAGTGAAGTAGGGTTTCCCTGTATTCCTGGCTCAAATTTGGAGTCAGATTCTGGGTTAAAGCTGATTTAGCCTTACTGCTTAACCTGGCAAAAAAAAAAAAAAAAAGACAAACAGGCATTGTGCATCTCCTGAGGGAAGAACAGAACACCACCCATGAAGCTGTCTTGCCAAAAAAAATGGAACTGGAATCAGCTGAGCTTGCAGAACTATCTACCAGTGGTTTACAGGAAACACAGGGGACAGAGGAATATGTTAAGTGACACTGCGGGGGATGCAGGGAGAGCCTGTGGGAAATTCTGAAGGAGCATTACTGGAAGATCCCCCCTGGGCCAGCAGCATCAGGATCACATGGGAATCTGTGAGGAGTCTCAGGCCCCCAATGGACCTACTGAACCAGAATCCCTTGGTGGGGTGCAGGAATTCGTTTTAGCAAGCCCTTCAGGCACTTGGGGGAACCACTAGATGAAAAGATAATGAGGAATTCCCTGGTGGTCCAGTGGTTAGAACTGGGCGCCTTCTCTGCTGAGGGCACCCTGGTTTAACCCCTGGTCGGGGAATGAAGATCCCACAAGGAGCGGCGTGACCAAAAAACAAAAGATAATTATGAGACAAATCAACCAATCGCAATATATGGACCTTGCCCTGATTTTGCATTCAAATAAGGCAATTCAAAAACACTATAAGACAACTGGAGAAATTTGAGTACTGACTAGACCAGTTGGCATTAAGGAACTACTTGGTCTTTAGGTGTGATTTTGGTATTGCTGTTATATTTTACAAAGAGAGAGTCCTTTTCTATTTTAGAGACACATCCTGAAGTAATTAGGGGATGAGACATGATGTCTGGAGCTTCAAAATAATTGGGTGGAAGAGTGACTGTGTGGAACAAGACTGTCTGTGAGCTGGTAACTGTAGAATCTGGGTGGAGGGTACTTGGGGGCTTCTCATACCGTCTCTCCACTTTTGCCTGTGTTTGGAATTTTTCCATAACAAAAAAAAAAATTAGGCTTTGAGGATTCATATTCAGGGTTAAAACTTTCTGAGGGTTTGGCTGTTCTAGGTTCCGTGCCAGATGCTGACAAAACAAAGCTGACAAGACACGAATCCCTGATAAAGTCTAGTCTTGTGATTCTCACACACAGTGAGTGTAGAGTCACCAGGGGAGCTTGTTTACAAAGACTGTCCCAGGGCTTCCTGGGATGGGGCCCCAGAATCAGCAAACATCCCCTGCCTTCCAGCAGCGGTTCTGAGGAGGGGGCTCTGGGATCACACCCGGGAAAACTCTGCTCTGGGTTGTGGCCAGGGATGATATACGGTGAGGCTCACCCTGGGCTTCCCAGGTGGCCCTAGTGGTAAGAACCCGCCTGCCAGTGCAGGAGACAGAAGAGACCCGGGTTTGATCGCTGGGTCAGGAAGACCCCCTGGAGGAGGGCATGGCAGCCCACTGCAGCATTCTTGCTTGGAGAATCCCATGGACAGAGGAGCCTGGCAGGCTACAGGCCATGGGGTCACGAAGAGTCCACATGACTGAAGTGACTTAGCACTCACGCAGGGCTCACCTCACCTGCACTGAGCAGACAGTCCCTATCAGAAACCACAGCCCTCGCTGCACTTGATCACAGCTGAGCTGCTGCTCAGGGAACCTTTCATCTCCGGAAAGGGGGCAGGACCTGGTGAGCAGGAGACCCCATCCATCCAGGGTCTGCTGGCCAGAGAGTCCTCCCTACACGCCTTCCCCTTGTCTGCTGCCTTCAGCCAGAGTATTCAGTAGACTCCAAGCTCTGAGGGAAAAGGAGCCACAAGGTGGCAAGAGGTGGTTCTGGCCTGCAGGACTGCAGCTGAGGGACCCTGTCAGCCTGGCTCTTCCAAACAGAGGGTGAGAGAAGGGACTTTCCTGGTGGTCCAGTGGTTAAGACTGCACCTTCCGATGCAGGGGGTGAGAGTTCAAAGCCTGGTTGGGAAGCTAAGATCCCACATGCCTCGTGGCCAAAAAAAACCAAAATATAAAACAGAAGCATTGTTGTAACTCTTGACAATTCTTTGGACTGCAAGGAGATCAAACCAGTCCATCCTAAAGTAAATCAGTCCTGCATATCCATTGGAAGGATGGATGCTGATGCTGAAACTCTAATACTTAAGCCACCTGATGCAAAGAACTGACTCACTGGAAAAGACCTTGATGCTGGGAAAGACTGAAGGCAGGAGAAGGGGACAACAGAGGATGAGGTGGTTGCATGACATCACTGACTCGACGGACATGAGTTTGAGTAAGCTCCAGGAGTCCATGATGGACAGGGAAGCCTGGTGTGCTGCAGTCCATGGGGTTGCAAAGACTCAGATATGACTGAGTAACTGAACTGAACTGAATGTTGTAACAAATTCAATAAAGATTTTACAAAATGGTCCACATTAAAAAAAAAAAAGGTGAGGGAGAGGCAGGCTTTTTACTCCTTAAGTAGTCTTTCCTGCTCTGGTTCTGAAATGGCTCAGGGAAGGAAGGGACTGAAAAGCAGGTACTTTTGTCGAAGTGACTCCCTGCAGGCTCGCCTCTCCTGCCTAAGGGCAAGGACAGGCTGCTCAGCAACTAGTTCCATCTCTGACTCCAAGGGGACAGAGGCGCCCAGAGCCTTCCTCCTGGTCCAGGTGGGTGAGGGAGGAGAGAATCCCTAGACAAACGCCTCCATCAGCTGCCTGCCTGGACACACACGCTGGCCTCTCGCTCCCTGGAGCCGGCTCCCTCACCCAGGCTCTCCAGAGTGTGAAGAGAGGAGGGGAGGAGGGCCAGGGCTTGCCTCTGTGAGCGCCCTCTCAGGAAGATGACGAGACCTCACAGCACCCAGCCCTTGGACTCACCCATCTCTCTCACACCCCACCTCATAGCTATGAGGCGGATTCAGTGGTGGTGGTGGCGGCGATTGAGTCGCTCGGTCGTGTCTGACTCTTTGCGACCCCATGGACTGTAGTCCGCCAGGCTCTTCTGTCCATGGTGTTCTTCAGGCAAGGATACTGGAGCAGGTTGCCATTTCCTTCTCCAGGGGATCTTCCCAACCCAGGAATCGAACCCAGGTCTCCTGNCTTTGGCCACCTCATGCAAAGAACTGGCACATTGGAAAAGACCCTAATGCTGGGAAAGATTGAAGGCAGGAGGAGAAGGGATGAAAGAGGATGAGATTATTGGATGGCATCACTGACTGGATGGACATGAGTTTGAGCAAGCTCCAGGAGTTGGTGATGGACAGGGAAGTCTGGCGTGTTGCAGTCTACGAAGTCACAGAGTTGGACACGACTGAGCATCTGAACTGAACCTCTGTCTATTGGGCAATTCCAAGCTGATAGGATGGTGAGGTGGAAAGAACTTGGTCTTTGGAGTCAAATAATCTAGAAATTAAAATTTAACTCTCAATCACTAACTATAGGAGCTTTCATTTCTCATCTGTCAGTAGGGGACAGTATTACCCAGAGAGTGACTGGAGGTGGGATACTATGCATGTTGTGGTTAGTGAAGGCCTGTGTGATCAGATGATGTTTAGACAGGTACTAGAACAGGATGAGTATGTGAGTCATGAAGAAAGTGTGTTCCAAACAGAAGCAAATGCAAGTGAAAAGACACTAAGGCAGGAGTATACTTGGTGTGAAAAGCTATCATAAAGAGGCCACTGGGACTGGAGTGCTGTGAGCAAGAAGAAAAGTTGTAGGAGGTGATGAGGTCAGAGCAGTAACAGAGGTCACCTGGTTTAGGGCCACTGTAATGATTTTGCCTTTTCCTCAGAGATGGGAGGAAGCCATTTGGAGCTGATGCAGGAAATTATCTGAATCTAACTTTTATCAGAATCACCCTGGCTCTTGTGTTAAGAATAGACTATGAGGGTAGGACAGAAATGGCAAGGACCTAACAGAAGCAGAAGAGATTAAGAAGAGGTGTCAAGAATACAGAGAAGAACTTTACAAAAGATACCACTCTAGCACAAGAGACAACTCTACACATGGACATTGCCAGATGGTCAATACTAAAATGGGATTGATTATATTCTTTGCAGCCAAAAATGGAGAAGCTCTATACAATCAGCAAAAACAAGATATGGAGCTGACTGTGGCTCAGATCACGAACTTCTTATTGCAAAATTCAGACTTAAGTTGAAGAAAGTAGGGAAAACCACTAGACCATTCAGGTATGACCTAAATCAAATACCTTATGATTGAACAGTGGAAGTGACAAATAAATTTAAGGGATTAGATCTGAGAGAGTGCCAGAAGAACTATGGATGGAGGTTCATAACCTTGTACAGGAGCCAGTGATCAAAACCATCCCCAAGAAAAATAAATGTGAAAAGGCAAAAATGGTTGTCTGAGGAGGCTTATAGCTGAGAAAAGAATAGAAGTGAAAGGCAAAGGAGAAGAGAAAAGATATACCTGTCTGAATGCAGAGTTCCAAAGAATAGCAAGGAGAGATAAGAAAGCCTTCTTAAGTGAACAATGCAAAGAAATAGAGGAAAAAAATAGAATGGGAAAGACTAGAGATCTCTTCAAGAAAATTGGAGATACCAAGGAAACATTTCATGCAAAGATGGACACAATAAAGGATAGAAATGGTATGGACCTAACAAAAGCAGAAGATATTAAGAAGAGGTGGCAAGAATACACAGAACTATTCAAAAAATGGTCTTAATGACCCAGATAACCATGATGGTGTGATCACTCACCTACAGCCAGACATCCTAGAGTGTAAAGTTAAGTGGGCCTTAGGAAGCATCACTATGAACAAAGCTAGTGGAGATGATGGAATTCCAACTAAGCTATTTCAAATCCTAAAAGATGATGTTGTTAAAGTGCTGCACTCAATATGCCAGTAAATTTGGAAAACTGAAATGGCCACAGGACTGGAAAAGGTCAGTTTTCATTCCAATCCCAAAGGAGGGCAATGCCAGAGAATGTTCCAATTATTGTACAATTGTACTCATTTCACATACTAGCAAGGTAATGCTCAAAATCGTCCAAGCTATGCTTCAGCAGTATGTGAACCAAGAACTTCCAGATGTTCAAGCTGGATTTAGAAAAAGCAGAGGAACCATAGATCAAATTGAAACCACCTGTTGAATCATAGAGAAAGCAAGTGAATTCCAGAAAAACATCTGTTTCTGCTTCATTGACTATGTGGATGAAGCCTTTGACTGTGTGGATCACAACAAACTGTGGAAAATTCTTAAAGAGACTGCAATACCAGATTGCCTTATCTGCTTCTTGAGAAACCTGTATACAGGTCAAGAAGCAACAGTTAGAACTGGACATGGAAAAAAAGATTGGTTTCAAATTGGGAAAGGAACGCATTAAGGCTGTATACTGTTACCCTGCTTGTTTAACTTCTGTGCAGAGTACATCATGTGAAATGACAGGCTGGATGAAGCACAAGCTGGAATCAAGATTGACAGGAGAAATATCAATAACCTCAGATATGCAGATGAAGCCACCCTAGATTAGGCAGAAAGCAAAGAGGAACTAAAGAGCCTCTTGATGAAGGTGAAAGACGAGAGTGAANGCTTGTTTAACTTCTGTGCAGAGTACATCATGTGAAATGACAGGCTGGATGAAGCACAAGCTGGAATCAAGATTGACAGGAGAAATATCAATAACCTCAGATATGCAGATGAAGCCACCCTAGATTAGGCAGAAAGCAAAGAGGAACTAAAGAGCCTCTTGATGAAGGTGAAAGACGAGAGTGAAAAAACTGGCTTGAAACTCAACATTCAACAATCAAAGATCATGGCCTCTGGTCTCATCACTTCATGGCAAATAGATGGGGAAAAATTGAATACAGTGACTGATTTCATTTTCTTGAGCTCCAGAATCACTGCACATGGTGACTGCAGCCATGAAATTAAAAGGTGCTTGCTCCTTGGAAGAAAAGCTATGACAAACTTTTGCTTTGCTAAGTCGCTTCAGTCGTGTCAGACTCTTTGCAGCCCCATGGACTGTAGCCTGCCAGGCTCCTTTGACTATGGGATTTCCCAGGCAAGAATACTGGAATGGGTTGACTCCTTCAACCCCTTTTCCAGGGGATCTTCCTAAGCCAGGGACTGAAACCTTGTCTCCTGCATTAGCAGGTGAGTTCTTCACCACTAGTGCCACTTGGGAAACCATGCCCACCCTGTCAGCATATTCAAAAGCAGAGATATTACTTTGCTGACAAAAGTCCATTTAGTCAAAGCTATGGATTTTCCAGTAGTCATGTATGGATATGAGAGCTGGATCATAAAGAAGGCTGAGTACCAAAGAATTGATACTTTCAAACTGTAGTGCTAGAGAAGACTCTTGAGAGTCCCTTGGAGAGCAAGGGGATCAAACCAGTCAATCCTGAAGGAAATCAACCCTGATATTCATTGGAGAAACTGATGCTGAAGCTGAAGCTCCACTCGTTTGGCCACCTGATTGATGTGAAGAACTGACTCATCAGAAAAGATCCTAATGCTGGAAGATTGAAGGCAAAAGGAGAAGGGGACAACAGAGGATGAGATGGTTGGATAGCATCACCAACTCAATGGACATGAGTTTGAGCAAGCTCCAGAAGACAGTGGAGCACAGAGGACTCATGTGCGGCAATCCATGGGGTTGCCAAGAGTTGGACACAGCTTAATGACTGAGCATGCTCAANGCAAAAGGAGAAGGGGACAACAGAGGATGAGATGGTTGGATAGCATCACCAACTCAATGGACATGAGTTTGAGCAAGCTCCAGAAGACAGTGGAGCACAGAGGACTCATGTGCGGCAATCCATGGGGTTGCCAAGAGTTGGACACAGCTTAATGACTGAGCATGCTCAAGCATGCATTGTCACTGTCACCTTCCTTAAAGAATGTAGTTAATTAATAAGTAACTTATGGCTGCTATTTCCATCCAAGAGAATGTGCATGATAAAAGAAACTGCTCGCTTCTGATAGGGTCCATAAGGGGTCTCACTCACCTGCGTGCCTCTGGAATTCAGCAGTATGTCTCTTTGGTATGCTGCTGCCCTGACACCCTCAGGGGGCCACAGGTGGGAGCTGAGGGGAAATACAGCATTATCAAAAGCAAAAAGCAGGAGTACACCAGCAACTGACACTTGGGGCATACACCCAACAACCTCACAGATCACATGCTTCCTCCCCAAATGATACATAACACCCTGCAGAGCAGAGGAAATCCCTTGATGATTCAGACACGTGTGCAAAGATCCTGTACACCGGGAACAAGGGGTACAAGCAGACAATGTTATGCATTATGCCCTGCATAGTAGGTAGTTAGCACCTGAAAGCTGGAACCAAATCTCTACTTTGGCTCTTCCTTACCTTTAAATGGTGTCATCCTGTTTCCACCTGTTCTCAGCATTAGTTCAGGATAAGATGGCAGAGAGGAAGGGGAAATTAGGGGAGGGGCTGACAACCTATAAAACAAGATAACAATACAAAAATGCAAAAACCAGACTGAGCACTAAAATATTTTAATAACACTTGATATAAGGAGTGGTAGGGTAGCTATAAGGGACTTTCTATCAATAGTAATGTATCTTTTTGTTGGTGTTAAAAGGACTCCGAGACAGGTGACTCTAGGGAGACAAAGCTGAACCTTGGTGGGAGATACTGGATAGCCTCTATCAGCTAGAAAATTAAGGAGTTGTATAGTGTGGTGTTGAGAGTGTGTAAGCCAAGGACTATAAAGGAGAAGATCATCCACATATCGGAGGACAGGGATTTCCTTTGCTCTGCAGGGCGTTACGATTGTTTGGAGAGGAAGCATGTGTTCTGTGAGGTTGCTGGGTGTATGCTGCAAGTGTCAGTTGCTGGTGTACCCCTGCTGTTTTTTTTTGTAATGTATTTCCCTCCACCTCCCACCTTTGCCCCTTGAGGGTGGCAAGGCAGCAGCATACCAAAGAGACATGCTGCTGAATTCCAGAGGCGCCCAGGTGAGTGAGACCCCGTGTGGACCCTATCAACTTTGAATTCTTTTAGGTGACAATGCTATACTTTCTTCTACCAATGAAAGAACTGGTGAGACTTAGTGCTTTGTACCTCTTGTTGGAGTATTATTGTATTATTTCAGGGGCTGAAGTGATCTCAATCTATTATTTTATACTTTGCATCGTAATTGTGCATGTGTTGTCTTCCCTACTGAACTCTGTGTTCATTGAAATTTAGAATAGTCATGTCGGGTTCATCTTTTTAAACTATCATAGGTTTCAGCAAAAAAAAAAATAATAATAATAATGAGTTACTTCATGTACCCAAAATTATTGGTGCTCACTGGCCCAGTAGCAAATCAGCCAATTGGACTCAAGATAGCTGTGGTGTAGTGGAAGGAACAATGAATTTGTAGTTGGGTAGAGCTGGGTGTGAATCTCATCTCTGAACTTCTTTCCATTCCGTAATTGGACAAGCCTCCATTTCCTCATGAATTCAATAGAGGAGAGTTCTTCCTCTCACAGGGAATCTGATTAGGTGAGCTAGTTTGTTTGAATGTACCTAGTACAATGTTCTGGCATGGAGCAACTATTAATCAGGTGTTAGGTGAAGGAATGAATGAGTGGTCTCTACTGATCAGAGGTAACTTGGTTTGGTAACTAAAGTGTATTTTATAACTAAATCAATAAAATATTTTCATTGAAAACATTAAGTTGAAAGAAAAATATCCTATTCTTTTGAGAAGTCAGTTTCTTACTATGTGGCTTTCATTGTCAAAACCTATTGCCTATTAATTCATGTTTTCTTTGCTAAACTAGGGTTATATTTCTGCCCTGAATTGAGCCAAGATTTTTCTTGATTGAGACAGGATCCATCTGCTAATTTGAGCATTGGCCAATTCGTAGGCTGGCTTCTACAAATGGGTCATAAAAATATATTTCTGAATTTTGACTGTAGATTAATAATATTAATCAGTTAAAATCTTTTTAATTTGTAGTTCATCACCCAAAGCCATCATTAAACTACAAAGAGTACTTTGCTTATTATTTTGTTTCTGTCACATTAAAAACTCTTTACTTAATGTCTGATATTCAGTTAATTCATGTCACCACATTTCAACTACATGGTATAGCATTATTCATTCATCCAACCAATATTTATTGGTGCTCACTCATGCCAGACTATGTTTTAGGTGTTGAGGATGTAGCAGTAAATAAGACAGTCAAGGTTTCTCTTTTAATGCAAGTTATATTTTATTGAGGGACCCTATCCATTTTTTATTTTATATTGTGTATTTTATACATGTGACTATGATGTCAGGTAGTGATAAGTGGTATACAAAAAGACAGGAAGAGAATGTCAGGGAGTTGATGCTATTTAAAATACTTTTGAGGGACTTTCCTGGTGGTTCACTGGCTAAGACTTCGAGCTCACAGTGCAGGGGGCCTGTCATGATGGAAGGTAGATCAAAGATCCCACATACCACAGTTAAGACCCAGCACAACCAAATAAACAAATACTTCCATGAACACACTGGAAAGGTAGGAAGTGATGGTCAGAGAATGAGGCAATGTGAATTGAGACTTTAGAAGTTTAACAGGTCTGACTATAAGATGGCTGAGGTGGGGCAGGTGATAAGCTTAATGGAGGTAAGGAGATAGAGAAATTAAATGCCAGTAACACATTTAACAAAATTGATTCCCTCTTTCCCTCTTGAGAATGACATCGTGGGTAAAAGCTTCTTAAGCCTTCTGCCTGACGACGAGAAAAGCGAAATATTTTCAAAGATGGCTTTCAAGGTTCCTGTTTCATATTCAGGTACAGATTTTGTTTTTTTCAAATAGTAAATGCTTAGATTTTAAGAGACAGATAATAATCACTTAAAGGAATAATAAAGACATTAGAGCCAATATAGCTGCCGATCATATATTAATTTAACTTACTGTAGTTTCACAAATTTTATTTCTAATATTAAACTTTCTCCACTATTAAATCGTGTTCTTTATCATGAACCTTGAGTTTTTCAGCTTTTGTATAATTGCATTCGTATTATGTAAATTATGTTTTAGGTGATACCCCACTCTATAGGGGTAGAGGAAAGATTGAAGGCAGGATGAAAAGGGGACAACGGAGGATGAAATGGTTGGATGGCATCACCAACTCGATGGACATGAGTCTGAGTAAACTCCAGGAGTTGGTGATGGACAGGGAGGCCTGGGGTGCTGCAGTCCCTGGGGTCGCAAAGAGTTGGACACAACTGAGTGACTGAACTGAACTGAACCACTCTATAGATACAACATAGATAGTTATGCAAGTGCTAATATTCNTGGCATCACCAACTCGATGGACATGAGTCTGAGTAAACTCCAGGAGTTGGTGATGGACAGGGAGGCCTGGGGTGCTGCAGTCCCTGGGGTCGCAAAGAGTTGGACACAACTGAGTGACTGAACTGAACTGAACCACTCTATAGATACAACATAGATAGTTATGCAAGTGCTAATATTCACGAAAAGAAAATAATATTTTTAAAATCTAGTCTAAGTAAGACAATAGTCATATGAAATAATCCTTCAGAATATAGTTAAATACAAATGTAAAATTGTTTTGTGTCTGTTTTTGTTTTTGTTTTTAAGTGGGAAAACATATTGAGTTTTGCTGTCATTTCAAAAGAGGAGATGCTGAATCCAATAACATCCCTGCTTATGAATATGTTAAAGTCATCCTGACTCTGAAAGATGTTTCTAATGGTAATCAATAGAGTTTTTAATCTTATTTATATGAAATTCACGAGTTATGCATTCATTGGTAATATAAACTCTCTTCTAATGTTGGCACTCTCTCTGCTACCCCTGTGATCACAGGTTTTGGTGGACCACAAACATTAATTAGACTTTAAAAAGTTATAGCAAAATTTACAAGGTGAGGTCATATGGTAACATGGTAGACTGAGCTGATAAGGATGGCTTTTTCCTTCTACAAATCAAGGAAATTATTGCTTAAACATAACCTAAAGAGTGTATTGCATAGACAACCTTAAAAGAAAGGATAAAGTACAGGACACAGTGATAAGGAGTTGATTTTGTGCTGGGCCTAAGTGATTTTTAAATCATACATTGATTCCATTGACTGCAATCTGGAGTAGTAACACTTGTTCAGGGACCAACACATAAAACTTAGAGACTTAAAATGATCAGTAAAATTCTGCCCATTGGCTTAGATGAAGAGTAAGTGTGCTAACTCTCTCAGAGAATATGTGTTATTTAGAGGAAAAATATGTGTTATAATATGAAATCAAAACCCAAATCTGTGTGTCTTAATGTGAATACAGGATCAGAATTTGAAATTCTCAAGGTTTCAGGAACCACACACTGATAAATTAATATAAACACTGTCTTGGGACCATTAAAAGATCTAGGGCTTGAATCTGAGGTAAATAGTCCAACAAATATGTGAGAAGATGCTCAAACTCACTAGTAGGTAAAGAATGAAAAATTAAAAAACCAATGAGTATATGATATTATACATGTTTCAAATTTATATTAAAAAAACCCCAATGAGTAGCAATGTACACACATCAGAACAGCAACAATTAAGAGTATGAATAATACCAAATATTGGTGAGGATGTGAGAGATGAAAACACTAATACAGTGTTGAGAGGAATGTAAACTCATGAAGCCATCCTGGAAAACAGAGTGAAATTAAGTCAGTTATCTTGTAACTCAGTAATCCTATCACTGGATGGAGATACCACAGAGGCAAAGCTGCAGAGATCTGTCTAAGGGGACATACACTATGTATGTCATAGTGTTGTTTGTAGTAGGAGGGAGTTGGAGACAGCTTAGGTGTAATCATTAGGGAAATGAACAAGTAAAATTTGGGGGAAATATACAATATAGAAAACTTTATAGTAGTTAAAAGTAATGAACTCTAGATATATGTAATACCACATGGTTAGATCTTGAAACCATGTTTTTCATTGAGAAACAATGAGATCTATAGCACAAGACAACTTTTGTAAATTGTGAAAGCATAACAGTACATAGAACCAGGCTACATATTTGACTGGAGCTTCCCGGGTGGCGCTGACTTCCCTGGTGGCTCAGACCGTAAAGCATCTGCCTACTGTGGGAAACCTGGGTTCAATGCCTGGGTCGGGAAGATTTCCTGGAGAAGGAGAACCTGGTACTGAACCCAGGTCTCCCGCATTGTAGGCAGATGCTTTACCATCTGAGCCACCAGGGAAGTCAGTGCTACCTGGGAAGCCCCAGTCAAATATGGCCTGGTATCTGGTGGCTCAGAGGTTAAAGCGTCTGTCTGCAATGCAGGAGACCTGGGTTTGACCCCTGGATCGGGAAGATCCCCTGGAGAAGGAAATGGCAACCCATTCCAGTATTCTTGCCTGGAGAATCCCATGGATGGAGGAGCCTGGTGGGCTACAGTCCCCGGGGTCGCAGAGTCAGACACGACTGAGCGACTTAACTTTAACTTCCCAGGTGGCGCTAGTGGTAAAGAACCCACCTGCCAATGCAGGAGACATAAGAGATGNAATGGCAACCCATTCCAGTATTCTTGCCTGGAGAATCCCATGGATGGAGGAGCCTGGTGGGCTACAGTCCCCGGGGTCGCAGAGTCAGACACGACTGAGCGACTTAACTTTAACTTCCCAGGTGGCGCTAGTGGTAAAGAACCCACCTGCCAATGCAGGAGACATAAGAGATGTGGGTTCTATTCCTGGGTTGGGAAGATCTCTTGGAGGAGGGCACAGCAGCCCATTCCAGTATTCTCGCCTGGAAAACCCCATGGACAGAAGAGCCTGGTGGGCTACAGTCTGTGGGGCCTCAAAGAGTCGGACACCACTGAAGCAACTTAGCACATATTTGACAAGGTGGTATATTTGACCACATGTTAAAGGTGGTAGATAATAGTGGGTGCCTGTGGGTGGGAAAGGGACAGAGAGAGAAAAAAAAATCAGAGTGGGAATTTTATCTGTGTTCATAATATGCCATGAACTAAGAATATAATTAACTCAGTTCTTTGCCACGAGGTCTAAAAATATAACAAATGAATGAATGGGTAAGTAAAGAATGAAAATTAGCTCACACAGTGGTTGTCAGTTATCTTTGTCACATGCCTTGGAAACTAAAATCAAATACCTTAAAAAATACTTAATTTTATGTACACACAAATTACACATATTTGATACCCACGTGGTCTGTGTAAAGAAGAGGAGCAAATTTCTTTTGGAGTTAAAACGTCCATTCACAAGGTAAGACTGGAAGACTGAAAAATCACCCTAAACTCACAATTATTTCCCAGTAATGACTCCTTGTTCTGGTGGAGACCAGGGTGGGAAGGGTGGTTGGAATGGAAGGAAGACAGGAAAGGAAGACAGGTGGTTGGAATGGAAGGTGGTTCAGAATTCTGAAAATTGTCAATGGGTTGATAAACGGCGCACGGATGGGACAGGTGACTGTTCTTTGTGTACCTGGCCTGCCTTTCTATTGGATTGTCACTTGTGTGTCTCTCTCTCCCTTAGAACATCCTGTACTGTCTCACAGCTTCTTCCCCAGACCTGTCTGTGAGCCAGCTACCGTAAATCTTCCTTTGGATGACGCCTTTTACCTGGTGGGGACCATTTGTGTCCTTAGGGCTCAGACGCTACTGGTAAGTGTGTTGGGTGTGTGTCTCCCCCGTTGTGGTCATGCAGGCTTCCTTTAAAGGGACATGTCCTCTCTGGTCTCTCAGCTACTGGACAGCACTGCTAAAGCACCTGATGTGTGCAGAGGGTTGTGTTAGGGTATGTGAGTGAGAAAAGACTAGCCCCTGTGTTTCAGAAGATGAACACCTTAAAGAGATGCATACTCATTGACAAGTGGTTTTCATATACTATTAAACAGGTATACAGGGTCTGGGGGCTGGGACATAGTAAGAGAGAAATCACCATTTTGGTGGGTGGATAAAAGAAGGCTCTGTCACCAGGTGAGTTTTGAAGCAGCTCTTCCGCCTGTTGCTCACTTAGTATCTTTCTAATAGAGAATTCCCAGATTCTGTCTCAAGAAAAAAAAAAAGGACAAATCTTTAGTCTTTAGATTCATCTGATTGGTTCAGACTAATGAATTACCAAGTGATATACTTAGCAAGCACCTACTATGTGCCAGGCACTGTGCTTGGTGCTGGAAAAACAGACAGTAGACAAGTAACATTAACAGATGTCATGGAGATGATAAAACAGAATTGTGTGCTAATGACTGGTGGCAGTGGGAGTCCAGTAGTGTCAGGGAAGATCTCTCTCTGATGATGTGCCTTTTGAACAGAGACTATGAATGATGATAAGATGCCAACTCAGGAAAGAAGGGAAGGCAGTCCAAGTAGAGGGTTCAGCAGCTGTAAAAGTCAAGAGGTAGTAACTTGCATGGAGAGTTCCAGGGAACAAAGACCATCATATGACTAGACAAAGTGGTTAATATTGTGATGATGTTGTAACATACAATACATGTACTTACATGAGAGGCCTCTGGATCCAGAGTTCACAACCTTTGTTACTAGCTACAAGACCTTACCCAAGTCACTTACATCTTTTAGCCTCAGGTTCTTTTTCTATAAATGGCGAAAACAGTACCTCTTTGAGGGTTGTTGTGAAATGCAAATAAGACAGCCCCTGGTATATGGTTAGCACTCAGTAAATATGAGTCCTTGCAGTCATGATCATCATCATCATTTTTATCATTATTATTAGTATCATTATACTCCAGAGGGGGCAAAAGATCTGCTTTACTTTTCCTCTCTGGTTTAAAATCTGAGCTTTAACTGACCACATTTCAGAAGCTGTGAGGGACTTCTTTACACTCAGTTTAGAGTAGTGATTTATGTGATCTTTAGAAAATTGGTCAAGAGAAAAGCAATTAAAGCAAGTTGCTAAATCTGTTGGCCCCATTCAGTATCCCTCTCCAGCAGTTCTCTGGGACTTGAGCTCTCATATTTGCCATGAGAAGGCAGACATCCCATTAAGAGGTGGCTCAATGGTAGGGAATCTGCCTGCCAATGCAGAAGACATGAGTTGGAAAGGTCCCTAGGTCAGGAAGAGCCCCTGGAGGAAGAAATGGCAACTGACTCCAGTATTCTTGCCTGGGAAATCCCATGGACAGAAGAGCCTGGTGGGCTACAGTCCATGGGGTCACNGGGGTTTTTTTTTTTATTCTGAATCTCCTAAGCACCAGGGCCTCAGTCTGCAGCAGAATCACAGAGGGGTGTGTGCTTACTGAGGCGCATTCTGAGGCTTGACTGGACAGGGATTCCCCGAGGACAAAGACCTGTCTGCTGTTACATTTGCCATTCTCCGCGGAGAGGCTGGCACTGATTCAGTGAACCAGGCAACATTCATTCTTGAAAAGGGCTGCAGCAGCCCTTTAGACACCGCCTCCACCTTCACAGGGTTTGCCATCTCACTTAGGAAGGCAGCCCGGCAGAAAGCAACAGAAGGTGCGAGAAACTAGGCCTCTGTGTTCTACAAGAGATGCTGCAGGCTCAGGGAGGGCTGGGTGTGAGCGTTGCAGTTGGGGTAACACCAGGCTAGGGGTGAGTCTCAGACATGGTTGGGGGGGTGGTGTCCAGCCCCACAACTGACTCCTATCTCCTTCAATGATGGCCAAGCCATTCTAGGACTACCAGTGCCTCCCTCCAGGGCCCCTTTCCAGAGAAGCCCCCAGAAGGGGGAGTGAGGTCAGCCTGGCTAGGGGGGCTCTTGCGTTTTCTGTGGGGAAAGCCAAGGTCTGGGCTTCACCTGGACAATGTCCCGCTCGGCCAGCTTTCCCCGGGAGGAGATCCGCACATCATCGCCATCTAGCTCCACCATGGCTGTTGGGGGGAGGGGGTAAAGACAAGAGGTGGGGGAGCTAACCGGAGGGCACCTGAGCCTGGCAGGACAGAGGCCGCTGGCCCAGGCCCCCGCGTCAGAGATGAGAAAGCTGAAGCCAGGAGACAGGAGGAGCCCAGTCCCGGGCAGCCCTCCCCACTACCCCCACAGGCTCCCAGGGTGGAGGCTGGAGGAGTGACTTGGGGCCTCCTCCCCACAGCCTTGGGGTGTGGGTGTGGGGTACGCACCTTGACACACCCCTCCCTGTGCAAACAAATGCACTCTCACACCCTGCCTGCTCACCCAGACAGTCTCGCACAGACCGGGGTGTGAGTCCTTGCTCTTTTGGGAGGGGTCATTCCCAAGGGCCTGAAGCCTCTGGGGAAACATGTCGGGGGGGCGGTGGGGACTCACCGTCGAACTCTGCCTGGCCCACGCCGATGATGATGATGGACATGGGGAGTTTGGCAGCCTGGGAGGCAATGTGGGAGACAATGCAGGAGGTGGAGGGGGGTGGGAAGGGCAGGGGCCCAGCCGAGGGGCCAGTTAAAAGAAAGGGGAGATCGTGGGTAGGGAAGGGAAGGAGTGGGCCAACAGAAGAAAGGGAGAAGAGGAGGAGGGAGACACACGGAGAAACACAGAAAAAGAGGGAGGCGGGAAAGAGGGCACCAACCAAAGGGAATGGAGGTGGGGACACCAGAGAGGAAGCGGGAATCGAGGAGGGAGGCAGAGGGGAGGTGGGTCACAGGTCTGCTTCTGCAAGACACCCCGTCCTCTACTCTGCCTCTGGACCTCCATCAGGTGGGCCTGGAGGGAGGGCCAGCTGTGGCCAGAGCCCCTGTGCAGGGAGACCACCCCGTGTCCAGGTCTCCACCTCTCAGGACCTCCCATCTCTTCTACCTGGCCAAGCTGGGCTGGGGTCTGGGGCAGCAGCCCCAGAGGTGGGTTAACGAGAGAGCCATAGGAGTCTGGAGGGAGTGGACCACCCAGTGTGATGAAGAGGTGGGTACAGAGTTTGCCAGTGGGATCCTTCATCAGCTGAACCCCCTCCGCCCCCCAAACCCTGCTGTTGGCCCTCCAGGTTCTACAGTGAGAAACCAGGAGTGGTCCCAAAGAGGGCAGGGAGAAGAGACGCCATGCCCCACAGGTCTCCCCAAAGGAGGCAAGGAGGTGTACCCCCAGATTTCCCCACCCCCTGCTCACGTTGACGATCGCCTCCTTGGTCTGCGCCATGTCCGAGATGACCCCATCTGTGATGATGAGCAGCACCGAGTACTGGGAGCCGTCCTGCACTGCGGCCGCGTTCCTGGGGCAGGGTAGGGGGCAGGGGTCTGTCTGCTGGGATGCTGGGCGCACCGACCCCCCACACAAGGACCCCGAACACGGGTGCGACAGCTCTTTGGTGGGAGGGGGGTCTTTTTAGGGTCAGGGCATCCCCAAAAGTAAATCAGTGGGAAGAGACGCGCCCTCCCGCCTTCCTGAGAGGACAGGGACGGAAGGAAGCCCCTTGCGAGCTGCGGGGAGGGCTGCCCAGTGACCCCGTGCTCACCTGGCCACGTGGGTGACCACGGGGGCGAAGTTGGTGGGGCCGTAGAGCTGCACCGTGCGCAGGCTGTGGTGGTAGGCCTCTAGGATGCCATCGATGCCGCAGCACGAGGGATTCTCCTGGTTGCCGTTCTGGGAGCACAGGGGATGGGGAGCTGAGCCCAGGCAGGGAGTGGTGGGGAGGAGGGCAGAGGGGCGGCCTTGGGGGGCGGCTGAGCCGGGATGGAGGAGGCCTGCAGGCCTGGGCCCGCCTAGACTCTTCTCTGGCTGGGGCTCGGGGTGGGGGCTGGGGAGAGAGCCCCAAGGCCCACCATGAAGGGCAGCACAAGCTCCAGGCAAGCAGTGTCCAGACGGGCTCCTTGTCCTACTCCCTGTATCTGCTCAGACACATCCTCCCGTCCTAGAATTACCTGCAGTTGTTCAGACCCTTTTAATCCTCGTTTCTGAGGTCTTAGGGAATAGTTCAGCCATGACTCCACTCTACCTCCACCAGGGTCTTGTTGGGAAAAGGAGGGCAGAGCCCACTGTGGGTGGCTTCACAGGGGAGTTGATTGTGACCGAGGTGGGGAGTGGGGTTCTGATCCGAGCTCCGATACAAGTCCCGCTCCAACCCCCAGCAGGCAGCCTGCCCCCACAAAGCCTGCAGCTCAAGTCCCCAGGCGGGCAGGATGGGCAAGCCCCCCTCCCTCAGACCCCAGGCCACAGCCCTTTCTCCCGGGGTCTCCTACCAGCGGGAACTCGTGGGACACCCTGCCGTCTGGGGGCAGCTTGGCCCCAAAGCCAAGGGCGGGGAACATCTTGTCGCTGTCATAGTGCTGAATGATCTCCCCAACGGCGGTCAGCGCCAATGCGTAGGCGTTCAGCTGGTAGGGGCTCATGTAGTGCAGCGATGTGGACTGCGAGGGGTTCCCTGTGAAGTGGGGACAAGGGGGGACACTGGATGGCCCGGACACGCCAAGTCACTGGGCTCGGGATGCAGAAGGGGGTGTCCAAGGGCACCCCTTTCCTTCCCTTACTGAGCATTCAATCCCCGAGCAAAGCATGGCTGCGAAACCCTCCGAATGGAGCCTGAGTCCCTCCTCCGTGAATCTAGCCTCTTGCTCTAGGACTGCAGCAGCCTGATCTTTGGGCCTCTGCCCTGTGTTCACACTCGGCACACCTGTCAGGGTGAGTCTACATCAAAGCTCACTAATCACACCTCTTCTCTGCTCAAAATGCCCCGCTGTTTCCATTTCCCCCAGAGCTGAATCTGAAGTCCTTACGAGGGCCCACACCGCCCCACTGGACCTGGCCTCCAGTGACACCTCTCCGCATCTCCTACCATCCCGTTACTCCCTCGGTTCCAGCCTCTCGCCATCCCCGCCTCAGGGCCTCGGCAAAGGCTGTTCCCTCTGCTCTGGGACACCCTTCCACAGATGTGCCCATGCCTCGCTCGCTCCTTCTTCAGGCCTGCTGTGGTCTTCCCTGGAGCCTGTTGAAAGCTACAGTCCCCACCCCTCTTCCTGCCTTGTTCTCCATAGCCCCTGTCACCACTGATAGGGTCCATATTTTAGTTACTTCTTTATTAACGAGAGGAGTGCAGCACAGGCTGCTAAGTACTAATCCTCTATTTCCTGCTGTGTGATCTTGGATACGAATGCTTAACCACTCAGCCTCAGTCTCCCCGGCAGTAGAATGGGGGTAATAATAGTCCCCAGGCTTCCCTGGTGGCTCAGACGGTAAAGAATCTGCCTGGAATCCAGGAGACCCGGGTTCAATCCCTAGGTCGAGAAGATCCCCTGGAGAAGGGAATGGCAACCGACTTGCAGTATTCTTGCCTGGAGAATCCCATGGACAGAGGAGCCTGTTGGGCTACAGTCCATAGGATCACAGAGAGTCAGACGCAGCTGATCGACTAACACTACACTATACTAATAACAGTCCCTGCCTCACTGGACTATTGTGAGGATTAAACAGATGTTACTGTAACTCTCCTCACTGTTATGAATGCTAAGCACCGCACCTCAGCTCTGACATCTCAGCACTCTGCCGTGGTAGGGCCTGCAGAGAGAGGCTTCTGACACGCCTGCGGACTACCAGACCTGAGGAACTTCTGATTGAGCAGGGATTAATGCGGGTCCAGAATCCAAGGAAGGCTGTCATGGCTCTAACAGTTGGGCACTGATTGCTCCCAACCGCTCGGCCACCCTGGAGAAGGTCAGGGAAGGAAGGAAGCTGGAGCAGCCCGAGCAAAGGCGAGGCCTGGAGCCCCCGGGTGCCCCGCCTCCCAGTCCTGCCTCGGCCTCCCCTCTGGCCTGCGGGCTGGCCTGCACATTATGCTTCCGCTCCCGCCCGCCCGCTCAGTCGTGTCTGACGCTTTGCGACCCCAGGGACTGTAGCCTGCCAGGCTCCTCTGTCCGTGGGATTCTCCAGGCAGGAATCCTGGAGTGGGTTGCCATGCCCTCCTCCAGAGAACCGTCTCTTACATCTCCCGCATTGGCAAGCAGGTTCTTTACTGCCAGTGCCGCCTGGGAAGCCCTGGCCTGCACAGGGGGTGTGCAGTTTGATCCTGTGAGGAAACACCTCTGCTCCAGGGCTCCGCACAGCGTGGCTCTCCTACTCCCCCAGGGAGACTGGGTGTCCTCAAGAACAAGGCTCAGGGTATGTGGGCCCAGAGCCCGGCTTTGTGAGTGACCACGATCCAATCAGCGAATACCTTTGCCACCTTGGCTGTAGCTTCGGTTCTCCAGGCCCACGTTCCTCCTCTTTGGGAGGATGAGGCCAGAGAGTGCGGAAGACCTGGCGTCCAGCTAGGGACAACTACCACAGTCCTGAAAAGCCCTCCCCTTTCCAGGCCCCAGCCCCCATCCAGCTCTTCCGCCCATGCCTGCTACTCACCATTGGAGGCTGTGAAATCAATGGCCACTGTGAAGTTGATCTGGGTCCTAGAAGAAGGGGGACAACAGGGGAGTTAGCTGGCCAAAGGCAGCGCTGTGGGGAGGGTGAAGCGTACTGGACCGGAGTGAGAATCCCGGCTTCCTCCCCAGCCTCGCTGCATGCCATGTATGCAGCCTGGGTGAAGCATTTGTCTCCTTCAGGTCTGGAAAACTGGAAGAGTGGCACCAACACCCCCTCCTCCCCCAGAGGCCTGCTGTGAGCATCAGAAGAGTGAGGCAGTGGGACAGCTCTCCAAAGGTGTTTACGTTCTGCTGGGCGCATGGCTATGATCACTTATTTCCTCTCCAAACCCTGCCCTGGGCCCCCCGGAGGCCAGTGAAGTAGGGTTTCCCTGTATTCCTGGCTCAAATTTGGAGTCAGATTCTGGGTTAAAGCTGATTTAGCCTTACTGCTTAACCTGGCAAAAAAAAAAAAAAAAAGACAAACAGGCATTGTGCATCTCCTGAGGGAAGAACAGAACACCACCCATGAAGCTGTCTTGCCAAAAAAAATGGAACTGGAATCAGCTGAGCTTGCAGAACTATCTACCAGTGGTTTACAGGAAACACAGGGGACAGAGGAATATGTTAAGTGACACTGCGGGGGATGCAGGGAGAGCCTGTGGGAAATTCTGAAGGAGCATTACTGGAAGATCCCCCCTGGGCCAGCAGCATCAGGATCACATGGGAATCTGTGAGGAGTCTCAGGCCCCCAATGGACCTACTGAACCAGAATCCCTTGGTCGGGTGCAGGAATTCGTTTTAGCAAGCCCTTCAGGCACTTGGGGGAACCACTAGATGAAAAGATAATGAGGAATTCCCTGGTTGTCCAGTGGTTAGAACTGGGCGCCTTCTCTGCTGAGGGCACCCTGGTTTAACCCCTGGTCGGGGAATGAAGATCCCACAAGGAGCGGCGTGACCAAAAAACAAAAGATAATTATGAGACAAATCAACCAATCGCAATATATGGACCTTGCCCTGATTTTGCATTCAAATAAGGCAATTCAAAAACACTATAAGACAACTGGAGAAATTTGAGTACTGACTAGACCAGTTGGCATTAAGGAACTACTTGGTCTTTAGGTGTGATTTTGGTATTGCTGTTATATTTTACAAAGAGAGAGTCCTTTTCTATTTTAGAGACACATCCTGAAGTAATTAGGGGATGAGACATGATGTCTGGAGCTTCAAAATAATTGGGTGGAAGAGTGACTGTGTGGAACAAGACTGTCTGTGAGCTGGTAACTGTAGAATCTGGGTGGAGGGTACTTGGGGGCTTCTCATACCGTCTCTCCACTTTTGCCTGTGTTTGGAATTTTTCCATAACAAAAAAAAAAATTAGGCTTTGAGGATTCATATTCAGGGTTAAAACTTTCTGAGGGTTTGGCTGTTCTAGGTTCCGTGCCAGATGCTGACAAAACAAAGCTGACAAGACACGAATCCCTGATAAAGTCTAGTCTTGTGATTCTCACACACAGTGAGTGTAGAGTCACCAGGGGAGCTTGTTTACAAAGACTGTCCCAGGGCTTCCTGGGATGGGGCCCCAGAATCAGCAAACATCCCCTGCCTTCCAGCAGCGGTTCTGAGGAGGGGGCTCTGGGATCACACCCGGGAAAACTCTGCTCTGGGTTGTGGCCAGGGATGATATACGGTGAGGCTCACCCTGGGCTTCCCAGGTGGCCCTAGTGGTAAGAACCCGCCTGCCAGTGCAGGAGACAGAAGAGACCCGGGTTTGATCGCTGGGTCAGGAAGACTCCCTGGAGGAGGGCATGGCAGCCCACTGCAGCATTCTTGCTTGGAGAATCCCATGGACAGAGGAGCCTGGCAGGCTACAGGCCATGGGGTCACGAAGAGTCCACATGACTGAAGTGACTTAGCACTCACGCAGGGCTCACCTCACCTGCACTGAGCAGACAGTCCCTATCAGAAACCACAGCCCTCGCTGCACTTGATCACAGCTGAGCTGCTGCTCAGGGAACCTTTCATCTCCGGAAAGGGGGCAGGACCTGGTGAGCAGGAGACCCCATCCATCCAGGGTCTGCTGGCCAGAGAGTCCTCCCTACACGCCTTCCCCTTGTCTGCTGCCTTCAGCCAGAGTATTCAGTAGACTCCAAGCTCTGAGGGAAAAGGAGCCACAAGGTGGCAAGAGGTGGTTCTGGCCTGCAGGACTGCAGCTGAGGGACCCTGTCAGCCTGGCTCTTCCAAACAGAGGGTGAGAGAAGGGACTTTCCTGGTGGTCCAGTGGTTAAGACTGCACCTTCCGATGCAGGGGGTGAGAGTTCAAAGCCTGGTTGGGAAGCTAAGATCCCACATGCCTCGTGGCCAAAAAAAACCAAAATATAAAACAGAAGCATTGTTGTAACTCTTGACAATTCTTTGGACTGCAAGGAGATCAAACCAGTCCATCCTAAAGTAAATCAGTCCTGCATATTCATTGGAAGGATGGATGCTGATGCTGAAACTCTAATACTTAAGCCACCTGATGCAAAGAACTGACTCACTGGAAAAGACCTTGATGCTGGGAAAGACTGAAGGCAGGAGAAGGGGACAACAGAGGATGAGGTGGTTGCATGACATCACTGACTCGACGGACATGAGTTTGAGTAAGCTCCAGGAGTCCATGATGGACAGGGAAGCCTGGTGTGCTGCAGTCCATGGGGTTGCAAAGACTCAGATATGACTGAGTAACTGAACTGAACTGAATGTTGTAACAAATTCAATAAAGATTTTACAAAATGGTCCACATTAAAAAAAAAAAAGGTGAGGGAGAGGCAGGCTTTTTACTCCTTAAGTAGTCTTTCCTGCTCTGGTTCTGAAATGGCTCAGGGAAGGAAGGGACTGAAAAGCAGGTACTTTTGTCGAAGTGACTCCCTGCAGGCTCGCCTCTCCTGCCTAAGGGCAAGGACAGGCTGCTCAGCAACTAGTTCCATCTCTGACTCCAAGGGGACAGAGGCGCCCAGAGCCTTCCTCCTGGTCCAGGTGGGTGAGGGAGGAGAGAATCCCTAGACAAACGCCTCCATCAGCTGCCTGCCTGGACACACACGCTGGCCTCTCGCTCCCTGGAGCCGGCTCCCTCACCCAGGCTCTCCAGAGTGTGAAGAGAGGAGGGGAGGAGGGCCAGGGCTTGCCTCTGTGAGCGCCCTCTCAGGAAGATGACGAGACCTCACAGCACCCAGCCCTTGGACTCACCCATCTCTCTCACACCCCACCTCATAGCTATGAGGCGGATTCAGTGGTGGTGGTGGCGGCGATTGAGTCGCTCGGTCGTGTCTGACTCTTTGCGACCCCATGGACTGTAGTCCGCCAGGCTCTTCTGTCCATGGTGTTCTTCAGGCAAGGATACTGGAGCAGGTTGCCATTTCCTTCTCCAGGGGATCTTCCCAACCCAGGAATCGAACCCAGGTCTCCTGTACTGCAGGCAGATTCTTTACCAACTGAGCTACAAGGGAAGCTCGGTGGATTCATCACTATGGAAGAAACGCAGCCTGTGATGACGGGATGAACCCTGCCGCTGACTAAGCGGTGTGGCCTCGGACATCTTCTGTAAAATGGAGATAATATTCTTCCCTGGCCCCCTGGGTCCTGTAAATTGGGGGCAGTCTGCCCACGGACAGAGGAGACTGGCGGGCTACAGCCCATAGGATCACACAGAGTCAGGCACGTCTGAAGCGACTTAGCGTGCATGCATGCAAATGGGAAGGATAAACAGGATGAGGGTTGCTTGAAAATTACCATGGGATATCAGGGGTGGTTTTTCAATAGGATAGAGCACAGAGCAGTTCTGATGGGGGAAGGAGCAAGGGCAGGGGCTGGAGTTGAAGTGGGGGAGGGATGGGGAGGCCTCTGGGGGACTGCGGGAAGGGCGTGTGCTCAGCTGGGACAAGGAGAGCTGCAAGCCTGCGGGCTGCAGGGAGGCACGTCATGGGAGAGTAAGTGTGGCTTCCCAGGACCTGACTCCTCCCTCTGCCCTGAGAACCAGGCAGCCAAGCGCCGGCTTGGCTGGGATGAACCTTTGGCAATGGCCCCGCCTGTCTCCTTTCCAGACAGGTGTAGTCACTCACCTGCCTGCACCTGTGGGCTCTCAGCTACCCACACCCCTGCCCCGGCACCTGTCCTGGCAGGGAGCGTGCTGGGCAGGACCTCACTGCAGAGTCAGGCTCTTTCCTCATGAACTGTTTGGCTGGAGTCTCCAGGTTTCTCTGCTTGCCTTGGCCCAGAGGCCAACCCCTCTGGTTGTCTCTGTTCCTTAAACTTGTATTGGACCATCCCCTGGCCTCTGTCCCAGTTTCTCCTGTTCCTTGTAGGTCCCTAATGACACTGGGCAGATTAATCATCGCCTCCCAGACAGACCATATCAGAAGCTCAGAGCAGGAAGGAACCTTAGAATTCACTAAATTCCAGCCTCTCCGTGTAAGCGGAGGAGATGGATGCCCAGGGAGGGAAACTGATGTGCCCAAAGTACCCCAGCCAGTTCACAGCAAAGAGGGGCCTAGGGCCTGGGCCTCCTGACGCCTAGATCAGGGCTTTTCCACCTCCCTAAGCCCTTAGTTCTCTTTGTCAAGGAGTCTCACGGAGTCCCTACCACCTGCAGGTCCCCTCCGCACAGAGACCGCCCACGACCCAAGCAAGCCTCCATGGCTCAGCAGCGCCCTCTGCAGCCACATCAGGGCCCTGCAGGGCTCTGGGGAGTCGTCTGAGCCCAGATGCCGGAGGTCTGATCAGAGCCCAGCATCCCAGGCTCTGGCCAGGACCTCAGAGAGGCCAGGTGGGGTCAGCTCCGCTCAGGTCCGTGTGGGGGGGCCCCTTCTCTCCCTGAGGCCAAAGAAACCAGGCTGAATCTCTTCTCACCCTCCTTTGATGTAGTCGAGAAACGTGCACTCTGACTCCACAGCAAAGGAAAGCAGCGTGACCTTGGAAACAAAAAGAGGATTGGTCAGCGGGGAGCACTGAGCGGGGAGGGGGTGCGGGGAGCTTTGCAGATGGTGACGGAGCCCTCAGCATGTGGCAGGTTCGCCCACATCATTGCAAACAGTGCCCACGACAACTCTATGAAGTACTATTATCTCCATTCTCCAGCCCAGGAAACTGAGGCTCAAAGAAGTGATGCAGTGTGTCCAAGGACACTACCAGGACGTGACCAAGTAAGATGGGAACTCAGATCTGTCTGGCCCCAGACTCTGTGCTCTTGACCTTGATGCCAGACTGCATCCTGGAAGGGCCCTGTCTCTGTCACTGGAGTACAGGGGCTCAAGCCGAGGAACTGAGTTTTCTGTAAGTAGACGGGTGTGGAGGGAGAGGCGGGGTCCTCCCGACACAGGGCTAAGATCTGTCAGTGCTGACAAGCTTCGTGCTTCCATATTAATCCACTACCTATTAATCCTGAAGGGCCTCCCTGTTGGCTCAGTGGTAAAGAATCCACCTGCCAATGTAGGAGACCCGGGTCGATCCCTGGGTCGGGAAGATCCCGTGGAGTAGGCAATGGCAACTCACTCCAGTGTTCTTGTTTGGAAAATTCCACGAACAGAAGAGCCTGGTGGGCTACAGTCCATGGGGTCGCAAAGAGTTGGGACAGGACTGAGCATGCACATATGCATTAATCTTGAAATATCCTCTTTGGTTTGCACTTGTTTTAAACCTTACTTGTCCCACCTCATTCCTCTAGCATCGCCCGATCTCTACCCTCTCAGACCCAAGCCCGTCCTAAGTAGCCTGTCCTTTCCCTGGCGGTAACTGAGCACCTGAGGCCCCCTTGCCTAAGCAGATGCTGCTTGACCTATGCCCCTGGCAGCTTTGGCATCAGCTTTCCCAAGACAGGCAACTACCTGGCAGTGGGTTATGATAATGATTTAGGATCGTGGAGACAAATGAAAGCTTGGCAATTCAGTTCAGTTCAATTGCTCAGTCGTGTCCGACTCTTTGCGACCCCACAGACTGCAGCACACCAGGCCTCCCTGTCCATCAACAACTCCCGGAGCTTGCTTAAACTCATGTCCATCGAGTTGGTGACTGCATCCAACCATCTCGTCCTCTGTCATCCCTCTCTCGTCCTGCCTTCAATCTTGGCAAACAATTAAATGAGGCAAGAATGGGTCGGGGGACAGTTTACCAGGGTCAGAGAATTCCACTCTAGGATTTGTAGCGCCCCCTACTGGTACAGATTCAGTCATCTTTATCAACTCGGTGGAGAGGACCGGGTAGGGCTTCCCCTTGACAAAGCGGATGAGCCATTAGCCCAAATGATGGAGAGTCTGTAAGTACTGAGTTGGGCCTTGGAGAACCCATTCGCTGTGGATGGACAAAGCCTCCCTAGTCTCTAGGAGTGGACTGTGGGAGTGGCCTCTCCTCTCTGATCATTAGACTCCACGGGAAGCTTTTAAAACATCTTGCGGCTGGACTGAAGACCCCAAACCAATATCATCAGGCTTTCTGGTTTATTTTTGGCTCCTCACTTGAGTTTAACATGCAGTCAGGGTTGAATTCCGCTTCAGGCCCTGGGATGAAGCAATTAATTGCTGAACTTGGCTGGCCATATGGATTGACTCAGGGACTTGGTACTCAGAGTGTGGTCCCTGAACAGCAGCATCAGCATCACTGGGTAGAAATGCAGACTCTTGGCATTTCAGCAAGATCCCCAGGAAATCCTGCACATAGCAAGTAAGGTCTGAGAAGCACTAAATATAGATTCCTGGGCTCCCAGCCTGGGTTTCCTAAAATGGAACCCCAGGGAACTGGCCTGGGCATCTGTATTTTAATAGGGATCCTGAACCCTGAGTGATTTTTT
>SJYX01001818.1:204783-222902 GCA_006410675.1 Oreotragus oreotragus | reverse complement strand
TTACCGCAACTCAAACATCTACTCCAGAGCAGCTCTCCCACCAGAGGGAAATGGACATGGACTCCTGGGGGTCTGGGCGTCACCAAAAGACCTGGCCACAAGCATATGTCTTTGAAGTCATCTGTTTTCTTTAAATTGGCCTGTATTCCACATGCACTCTCTAATTATAACTGTTTCAATATTAAAGCACTGTTTTGTTCTCAGATCTTCCTGTGAAGTGGGCACTGAGAAAACATCCTGTTTGTTCTGGGGTTTCCACCACCACTGGGCATGCACACCCCTTCCCCCCCTCCCCATGTACCAGACTCTCCAGCCTAAGCGGCCCCAAACGCCGTGCAGGGGACCAGCGCCCCCTAGGGGCCAGCAACCTCCCCACTCCTGGGCTGGAGTTGGAAGCCTTCTCCTCTCCCTCTCCTCACGTCCCCAGCGTCTCCAGGGTCCCCAGGGCTGGTAGGGGGTCTGCCCTCCTGTGCAAGGGGGCACTGAGTGGCTCCCAGGACCAGGAGCTCTGCGGGCTCTGGACACAACGGTGAGCGAAACATCGCCCCCACCCCTGAGGATGTCATGGTCTTTGGGGTGGGCGGGGGTGGGGGGGGAGGGAGGTAGGAAGTATGATAAGGGCTTTCCAGGTGGCGCTAGTGTAAAGAACCTGCTTGCCAGTGCAGGAGACCTAAGAGATGTGGGCTCAGTCCCTGGGTCAGGAAGATTCCCCTGGAGGAGGAAATGGCAACCCACTCCAGTATTCTTGCCTGGAGAATCCCATGGATAGAAGAGCCTGGTGGGCTACAGTCCACGGGGTCGCAAAGAGTCAGACATGACTGGAGCAACTTAGCATACACGCACATAGTATGATAAACAGGTAACAGGCCTGCTTTTAGCGGGGGAGGAGGGAACAGGAGCACCCTCTTCAGACTTGGTGGGTGTGCAGGTAGGGCCTTCCTGGGGGAGGAGCATCACAGGCCATCTCTGAGGCCCGGTAAAGGCCCAGCCAGGTGAAGAAGAGCAAAGGGAGCCCAGGGGAGGCACCAGCACAAATGAAGCCACAGAGACTGAGCCAGATGGAGGTTCAGAGAGCCTCAGATGGCATAATGGGGCTGAAAGCGAGGGTGGGCAGGGGGACGGGGAGCGGGCCAGACCCCAGGGGCCCTAGAGCTGTGATGTGTATACACGCTCATACACACCCCCACCTCAGCTGCACAGAGACTGCAGGTCGCTCGTGTGAAGAAGCTCGGCCTTTCCTTGTAGGTAAAGGGCCCCGTCGGACATCAGTTGGGGTGGAGGCTCCCTGCTGCCCTGGATGAACCAGGCTGAGACAGCGGGTGAAGTAAACAGCCAAGTAGTAAGCAGGGCGGCAGTGTGGCCGATTACCATTTTGTAGGCAGCTCTGGGTTATGAGTAGAAGCGGAAAGGCCATTAGGGGGCGGTCGCAAAGCCCCCCACCCCCACAGGGGAGATGGTGACGGTGGAGGTGGACAGCAAGGAAGGGGACAAGCCTCAGAATATCCAGGTGGCAGGAGGAGCAGGATTCAGTTGTGGACTGGGTGTGGGATGCAGGGCAGAAGGCATCAGGGATGCCTCCCCAGGGGCCGTGATCCCTGTGATGATGGCACAGGAGGGGGAAGCGGCTGGCCAGAGGACAGGAGGGTGGCAGGGGCTCTAGCCAGCGCATTCAGTTTAGGAGGCTGAGTCTGAGGAGTGGCCACATACAGCTGGCCATGTGCGGTGGACACCCAGGCTGACGCCAGGGCCTGAGATAAGGGTCTTTCCTGGCAGAAGCCTGATCCCTCTTCAGGCACTTCAGACACTAGAAAGGCCTTTCTGAGCCCAAACCGGCCTCCCAGAGATGCCCTCCACAGTGCCAGGCCTGCCCCTCGGCAGCCAGAATCTAATTCCTTTTCTACCTGCCGGCATTTCCAATGTGTGCAGACAGCACTTTGCTTTGCCAGTGCTGCAGTGTCTCTTGTTGTTCGCAAGGGAGCAGGCAGGGCTCAACGACCGAGAAAACAAGTCGATCTAACCTTTCCTGCTTTAAGCCTGAGAGATCATGGCCTCATCTGAACCTGTCAAGCACCCTTAGAAGGCCAGACTCCAAGAGATCTGACCCCTTCCCTTCCCTTCCCTTCCCTAAAAATTTTCTTAGAGGACTCTAGGGACTTCCCTGGAGGTCCTGGGGTTGACTCTATACTTCCAATGCAGAGGGTGGGGTTTAATCCCTGGTCAGGAAACTGAGATCCCATGAGCCGTGTGGCATGGCCAAAAAATGAGTAAATAAGAGTCTGGAGAGGGGCTTCCCTGGTGGCTCAGTGGTAAAGAATCTGCTTGCCAATGCAGGAGACATGGGTTCGATCCCTGATCCAGGAAGATCCCACATGCAGCAGAGCAATTAAACTCCTGCGTCACAGCTGTGCTCTAGAGCCCACGTGCTGAGAAGCCAGCGCACCACAACTAGATAGAAGCCCACACAGCAGCAAAGACACAGCACAGCCAGAAATAAAAGAATTAAAAAAAAGAGTCCAGAGAAAGACGGGGCCTGCTGCGTGGGTGGGAGAAAAGAGACAGCTCCATCCTTTGTCCTTGCAGAAAACAAAGCAATTAACTGTGAGTGTCAGAGCTCCTACAAAGAAATTCGTCCACGTTCCATTCTCACAAATAGCCTTGTTGAACTGAATTCAGTGTGGGTGTATGAGGAGCACCTACTGTGTGCCTAGGAGGACCCAGGCCAACGTGAATAGGGCAACAGAAAGGGCTGTCACTTAGTCTGCCCTTGGGGCACTTCGGTCCAGCTGGAACACAAGACCTGTCCACTCGGGAGAGAGATACAGGTTAAGGGAGTAATGCAAGGAGGGACTCAGATTCGGTGATGGGAGTCAAAGCCAGCTCTGCGACTTCACTCGCTGAGCGATGTGAGGACAGGGCCAGCTCGTAGGATGGTTGTGAAATGTAAATCTCCTGGCACCCAGGCTCTCGACAGATGATACTAGGAGATAGCACTGACGTAATGCTCACCAGGGGCCAGGCGTGGTTCTAGTAATTTAATTCTCAGTGTGCACGGCACAGAGTCGGGCAGGAGCTCAACCAGGGTCACCCAGCTTATACACAGTAGAGCTGGGATAGGAACCCTGGACCGTAAACGAGGGCTACAGGCATCTGCGTTTCAGTGTCTGGCATGAACTGTGCTGTCCGTGGAGCTGCCTCACGTCTGTGGCAGAAAGCAGGGCCTGAACTGGATGTGCGAGGCTGGGAGTGCATCCCGAGGGAAGAGCGCACGCGGGCAGAGGCTCAGTGCAGAGACTGTCGCTCTTATCTGCCAAGACTGGGCGTCTTGTCCAAGGTTCCCCAGTCTAGGTGGAAGCGCCCCGGCTCCTGGCCCTCTCTTTCCTTCTAGAGGAAGGAAAAGAACACATTCTGCAGGCCCTGCAACTGCTCTGATGAAAGGCAGGACTCAGGACCTCGGGTCTGGAGCCAGGAACCTGCTGATACCGTGCCCCACCTCCCGCCCCACCTGCATCTCTCTCCGCTTGTGTGGCTGGAAGAGCTCTCTTTGGGGCTGGGTGTGTGGAATATAACTCAATGCTCTGGAGTCAGATAAACTTAGATCATTGGCCTCTTCTGCCACTTTCTGGACTTGAGTCAAGTCCCCTCACTTCTCAGAGATTCAGCTCTTGAACTGTGAAATAGGACAATAACACCCACCTCACAAGAGAAGATGCAAAGACCCCAGCCCGGGCTCCCTGTGGGCCTCAGAGACTGTGGGAGCTACGCATCATCAGAGCAAAGCCCACCTCACCTCATAAATGTTGAACTGGCTCTGCCCGCGGGCCAGTTCCCGGTAGCTGGTGGTGAACTCCCCAATGAAGTCGTGGCTGCAAGGGAAGGGCGCTGCTGAGAACACGGACACGAGGCCAGGCTGTTCACATCCATCCCGCCCCCTCTCACGTCCCTACCCCGGGCTCCAGCTCTGCCCAGCGCCTCCGCTCCAAGGGTCCACGCCAGCAGAGATGGTGGGGCCCTGGGAAGAGCCGAGTGTCACCCATGGGGCCAGAAACCCAGCTGTAACCCAGCAAAGAGCAGGGTCCTGGAGAATAGGACCTACTTCTCATACGTGGATTCTTACTTGAACAAACGAGCAATAGCAGGTATGCTGGGGACTACTGGGGATATTTGAATATGAAATGGATATTAGATCATATTAAAGAATTATTGTTCAATGTGTCTGGTGCTATAATGACATGTGTAGTTAGGCAGAAAAATGCCCTTAATTTTTAGACATTCCCAATGAGATATCTAGACGTAAAAATGCCATGATGTCTGTAACTTAAACTACATCAGCAAAGCAGATAAAGCCACTAGGGCCACGTGGAACACTTGTCAGAGTCAGGTGATAGGCTTAAAGTGTTCATTAAACTCTTCTCTTGACTTTTCTGAGCACTTGACATTTTTCCAATAAGATGTTTTGAAAAGACATCCAGCACCAAGTCAGTCCAGGCAGCTTGAAGTGTTTTCTGCAGTGTTTCTATCTTTTGCATCTCTGCCCCACAAGCCTGTGTTGATGTTAAGTGCAGCAGAACCTTGTACAAAGCAGAACTCCCGTCCCTTCTGTGGGTGGCTGCCTTTCACCGTCACTCTCCCATAGTGGGCAGTGGTGAACATGTTGGCCGGAAGCACCTGCTGGAGCATGACACCTTGAGTCCACACTGTGTTTTGTCTACATATTGACAGCATTCAGCCTTCAGATTATGAGCTCCTTAATGGTGGGACCCAGTGGCATCTGGCGGCCACCTCCAGTTGTTCAGTTATCAATCGTGTCTGACTCTTTGCAACCCCATGGACTGCAGCACGCCAGGTCTCCCTGTGCATCACTATCTCCTGGAATCTCCTCAAACTGACGTCCATTGAGTCGGTGATGCCAGCCCACCATCTCATCCTCCTCCTCTCATCCCTTCTCCTCCTGCCCTCCATCTGTCCCCGAATCAGGGTCTTTTCAATGACTTGGCTCTTCGCATCAGGTGGCCAAAGTACTGGAGCTTCAGCACCAGTCCTTCCAATGAATATTCAGGACTGATTTCCTTTAGGATGGACTGGTTTGATCTCCTTGCCGTCCAAGGGACTCTCAGGAGTCTTCTCCAGCACCACAGTTTGAAAGCATTAATTTTTCGGCACTCAGCCTTCTTTAGGGTCCAACTCTCACATCCATTCATGACTTCTGGAAAAACCATGGCTTTGACTATATATAGACCTTTGTCAGCAAAGTGATGTCTCTGCTCTTGAGTACTGTCTAGGTTTGTCATAGCTTTTCTTCCAAGGAGCAAGTGTCTTTTAATTTCATGGCTGCAGTCACCATCTGCAGTGATTTTGGAGCCCAAGAAAAATGAAGTCTGTCACTGTTTCCATTTTTTCCCCATCTGTTTGCCATGAAGTGATGGGACTGGAAGCCATGATCTTAGTTTTTTGAGTGCTGAATTTTAAGCCAGCTTTTTCAAGCCACTTCCAGCTTCCCTGGCAAAGGTGAAGCATGGGGAACCCCGGGGTGAGATGATGAGGTGAGTGCTGGGTGGAGGCCTGAGGCCAACTTGCCTGTGATGTGGTTAAAGTGGAGAGAGGAGGGGCCAGGGTGAGTTGGCAGAGGTAGCTTGCTTCTGGAGCTTCTCTATCGGAAGATGTCGGAAAGGTGAGCTCCTTGGAAGAAGCTGGGGCCTGATTTAGAGCTGCGTGTGCACAGCTCTCCACGGCATCCCCTGTCCATGTCCCAGACTTAGGAGGCACCAGTGGAGACTGCAGGGCTTAAAGCCCCTCTACGACACCCCCTGTAGCACCACAAGAGGCAGGGCTCACAAAAGTCAGGAGGGATGGCATACTTGGATCTGGTTCAACTGGCAAGAGCAGGTGAGGATTCTACTAAAGTTGTGAGAGGCGTATTCTGGTCCTGTCTATGGATTCCCAGCAATACTGGCTCCTTGGGGGCACTCAGATGCACAGAAGAGGAAGACCCTGGCCCCCCCAGTGCTGGGCTCTGCCTCACAGTTCCTGGGCCCATTCGTCTGCGTCAAAGCTCACCTCCCCCAGATCCTGCTCCCTCAGGCCCTGCTCCCTGCAAACAGCTCCTCTGAGGAGTCAAGGGCCTCCCTGCTGGGTTTCAGGAAGCCTCTGAGGGCCAGCTTGTCTTCTGCACTTAGTGCACCCTACAAAGCTTAGCCTCACACAGAGAACATAATCACCAACGCTCAGGAGGTCACTAGCATCTGCCTGTACCTTAGAACACACACATTTCAGGAAATCCTAAATTCTCCCAAGTGTGGGGGAGACTTTGGACACTGGGCTGGCGGCTAGACAACTATTTGAGGAAAAGAGGCCTCTTACTCCCCTTGCGCCATGTCCTGCAGGACACTGGCCTTCTAGTGCCTCAGTGGAGCTGGGCAGGGACGAGGAAAACCCAGGCCCCTCACCCCAGAGCTGCCATGTGTGGGGGGCTTGGGCACAGCTCTCTCCTTGAGAGCAAGACCCGCCCTCCGCCCAGGGGCGGCCCCCTCTCTGCTCACCTGCTGTCCTTCGGCCAGCTTACCTGCCGTCTCGATCCCAGTCATACACCTCCACCTTGATGGTCCTGTAAGGCAAAAGGCTCGTGGTGGGATGGACTTGACCCAGCACCTGCGTGGCCTTAGAATGGGGCCCTTCTGCTCTCGGGCCACAAGGGGATACAGGAACACCCAGGGCCCGTGGTGGAGAGGCCCAAGAGACAAAGGACCAATTCTGCAGCCTCAGGTCTCAGGGACCCAGGCAGCCCCAGAACTGCATAGAGACTTCCCTGAATTTCAGGCCAGATGTAGAGAAGCAACCTCAGACTCTAGTTCACCCCGCCTTCTTCTTGGCCACCCCAAAGGGCGCACAGGTCCCAGCATGAAGCCATACTCTGAGTCTATCGGGGTGGGACTGTCGTAGGGGGAGTGTGGTGTTCCCTAAGTCCAAGGCCTAAGCAGGGTGGGCTCTCCTGGGGCAGAGTCACAAGACGGTGTGGTGGGACCCCGGGGTCCGAGGAGTCTGAGTGGTGGGGAACCCCCCAACCCCGCCCGTCAGGAGTGGGCTCAGGGGCCCTGACTTGGGGACGGCCCTAGGAGCTTTTCCATGCCAGACTGGCTCCCGAGTGAGGGCGTAATTATCTTCACATTTTAGCCTGGCTGCTTTAATTAGTTTGTTTTGACTCCTGAGCTCGGTGCTGGGCTTTGGGAGCCCATTTTATTTTTAGCCTGTTTCCATGGCAGCAGGCTAGCAGACCAGAGGTGGAGGAGGGTGGTGGAGGGCTGCAGGTTAACCCTTGGTGGCAGCCGTCCTCCAGGGATGCCCAGGGATGGGGCAGATGCCCATGTCCCTCTGCAGGGTCAAGGTCTGGGGAGGTGGGAGAGGCATGGGGGGCGCCGGGGTCTCCAGCCTTCAGTTCTAAATGGGGCAGGCAGAGGCGGCTGCCTGGGCCNTTAACCCTTGGTGGCAGCCGTCCTCCAGGGATGCCCAGGGATGGGGCAGATGCCCATGTCCCTCTGCAGGGTCAAGGTCTGGGGAGGTGGGAGAGGCATGGGGGGCGCCGGGGTCTCCAGCCTTCAGTTCTAAATGGGGCAGGCAGAGGCGGCTGCCTGGGCCAGTGTTCTATGAATATCTCATCATCCCGCCCCGTGGCCGCAGCCCAGCTCCTCGGGGCTGCAAGGAGCCGGCCTTGGGGTTCTAGAGCTCCCAGAAGGAGGCGCTGTCTGCCTTCAGATGAACCTCCATGGGACCTGGGGGTGGTGTGGATTCTCCTGCATCGGCATAGAAACTGTTCCGGAAATGGAGGGATGCCCCAGAGGTTGGGCAGCAACTAGATTTTTTGTTACCAAAACGTGAAATGGGGTGGGCACAGAAGCCCACCAATTAGAGAAACCCTTTGAATTCCTGTGAAAAAAACAAAACACTACGTCTCTCTGAGGTGAATTACTATGGGAAGAAAAAAAAACACCTAGGTCTCTGAAGGTGGGCTGGTGGTCTGGAAGGAGTGGAAAGTGGCTGGGATGCTGGGCCCTGAGCGGGACCTGGAGATGTCATTTAACCTCACTGAGCCACGAAATCATTTTGAAGGAAGCATAGTGAGGGGCCCTGGGGCTTCTCCGGTGGCTCAGTGGTAAAGAATCTGCCTGCCAAGCAGGAGGTGCATGTTCGATTCCTGGGTGAGGAAGATCCCCTGGAGAAGGAAATGGCAACCCACCCCATTATTCTTGCCTGGGAAATCCCATGGACGGAGGAGCCTGGCGGGCTACAGTCCATGGGGCTGCAAGAGTCAGGCAGGACTTAGCGACTAAACAAAACAATTAAGGGCCATACAGCACAGCTGTGGAGACAGGTTGGTAACGGCGCCTGGCGTGCACCGGGTCTCTATAAAAGTGCCTCCTTCTCTCCACTTTAGCATTCAGGCCGCACTTGGGATAGTTTTTCACATGCAGTTTACTTAAATGAAGGACACCTGAGCCTGGGTACCTGGGCTCTGCAACTTCTGATTCCTAGAATGACAAGGCTGAAAGTGACCTTGGCAGCATCCTAGCCTGGCCACCTGGCAGATCACCAGGGAGCTTTCCAGACACACAGACCCTGCCCCCCCTACCCCAGGTCCAATTCTTGGCAGTTCCGGGCAGGGCCCAGGAATCTAGGCTGACAGTCTCCACAAGTGCTACTGCTATGCATCTTCTGGAGACATGACCTCCAGCCACTGGTTTTCAGTTGGGGAAACTGAGCCCTAAGAGCACCCAGTCACTTGTCCAGGGTCACACAGGTGGTGAGGGTCTGAGCCAGAACCCTGCTCCCCAGTGTCTCCCAGTCCTTCCCCAGAACCTCCCCCTCCAGCTCTGCAGGGGACCTTCAGGGACCTCAGCAAGGAGTCCCTCCTCTTGGATCACCAACACTAGTCCCTCAGGTGACCAGATCAGGGGCAGCCTCACGCTCAGAGGCTGTGGAAGGACCCCACTCATAGCCACAGCCTTGGAGGTCCAAAAAAAATCACTGGGGAGGTTTTTTAAAAATCCCACTGCCAGAAGGCATGTTCAATTGTTATGGAAAGGACTCAGGCTGGGTAGTTTTTATAAGTCCCCTGGCTGATTCTAATGTGCTGCCAGAGCCTCTAACCTCTCTAGATGAAATGACTGTTTTTCAAACTTGGTTACACATCAGATCCCATGGGGGAGCTTTAGCAATCCTGATGGTGAGGCCTCACCCCAGAGATTCAGAATCAATTGGCCTGGGGGGTGCAGCCTGTGCAGGGAATTGTTAAAATCTCCTCAGGGGATGGGAAGTTGCAGCTGAGGTTGAGACCACTGAGGGTGAGATTCCTGAGCAATCAAGGACCCAGGGATGGCTCCGAGGGGTGGTGGGGGTTGGGGGGGTGGTGTCACAGGAGCCTGGATGCTGCAGCCTCCAGAACTGGGGATGAAGGAAGTGCCCAGAGATGGGGGAGGCAGTGGCAGAAGCCGGACACAGCTTTGACTACTTTCTAACAGCTCTGTCACCATCCAGCCCTGGCTGGGCAGCCCCAGGTCAGCCCATGTGCCACTCCTGGGCTGCACGTAGCGGCTCCCAGTCCCTGAGCACAGGCCCAGCCAAGGCTCATGTCGGGTTGTGACTTCTGGGGTCAGCACCCAGGAGAAGGGGCTCCTGGGTATGGGACAATGAAATGACCTCACACAATGAACATCTTTCTGGCATAAAAAGGCTCAGAACACAGAGCACCTTGGCTGGGAGGCAGTGAGGCAGAAAGGGGAGACAGTGGTCTCTAGGGCAGGCAGCCCTGGGTGGCAATCCCAGCTCTTCCAGGAGCTTAGCTGTGTGGCCCTGGGCAACTGGCTTCACCCTCAGAGACTGTTGTGTGCTTGCTCAGTTGCTTCAGTTGTGTCTGACTCGGTGTGACCCACTAGACTGTAGTCCGCCAGGCTCCTCTGTCCATGGGATTCTCCAGGCAGGAATACTGGAGTGGTTTGCCATGCCCTCCTCCAGGGGATCTTCCCGACCCAGGGATGGAACCCACGTCTCCTGCATCTCCTGTGTTGCAGGCAGATTCTTTACCGCTGAGCCACTGGGGAAGCCCTGGAGACTACTCTATGAAATGGGACAATCACACCCACTTTACGATTGCTATCAGAAGGCAACTACATTGTTCTCACAGTTGGCACTGGACACACGTTTGTTCCATCTAAAACACTCAAGCCTTTTTTCTAACTCCCGTCTCCCAAACAATTCCCATTCAGCATATAAATGTCAGCTCCACAAGGCCATGGATTTTTGTTCGTTTTATACACTGCTGTATCTTTAACCTCCAGAACAGCACCTGGCATCTATTAGGTAACATGCGTGCATACATGCTAAGTTGCTTCAGGCGTGTCCGACTCTTTGCGACCCTGTGGACTGTAGCCTGCCAGTTTCCTCTGCCCACAGGACTCTCCAGGCAAGAATACTAGAGTGGGGTGCTGTGCCCTCCTCCAGGGGATCTTCCTGACCCAAGGATCGAAACCATGTCTCCTGTGGCTCCCAGATTGTAGGTGGATTCTTTCCTGCTGAGCCACCAGGGAAGCCCATTAGGTAATATACAGATTATTAAATACCTGTTGACTGACTAAGATGTTCTAAAACTTTGTGAAGTGGGCCAGAGTAACAAGACCCTCCTTCCACAAAATCCCAAAGGGAGAGACTTCCCTGGTGATTCAGTGGCTAAGACTCTGTGCTCAAATGCCTGGGTTCAATCCCTGGTCAGGGAACTAGATCCCACAGGCTGCAATGAAAGATCCAGCCTGCTGCAATGAAGACTGAAGATCCTGTGAGTCACAACTAAAACCAGTGTCCCCAGATAAAGAAATATTAAAAAAAAAAAAAATCCAAAGGGAGTGGTTTTCCCCAGAGCTGGTCAGTAGTGACACCGGGCTCAGGGCTGGGAGCTGGTGTCCCATGGGTCTCTGAATGTGTAGGGCACGGATGACAGAGCGGGGTGTGTGTGAGCCTCAGCAGGCCTGCAAGGATAGGGGATGCTGGCAGAGATGCCCAGCTTCCCTCCCAGCACACCAAGCACCTCTGTCTGTAGCCTCCTCCGAGCTGAGCTGTGGGTCTGTTCCTAATGAACCTCTGGCTCTCCCAGGCAGGAGAAGGTATGCTTCCCTGATGCTTACAAGTTCCCAGGGCAGACAGGCCCTGTGAGGTTCACTCTTAAGTAACTGAGTCAGTCCATTGCTCTGAAATGCTCTGGAGAAGAAGAGAAGCATCGAGCTTCACAGGCCCAGGCAGGCAGGAGACGTGATGGCAGGGGCACTGGGCAGCCCTGGCTGTACAGCGTTGCTTTGCCTCCTCCTGTCTGGGTGCTGGGGGTACCTGTGTGAGCTGGGATAAGACACTCCTAACTAAGGCCGCCGTGCTGTGCCTGGCCTCTCCCAGGGCTCAGTGTGCAGTGGGGCTCAAAGGAGAAGCAACTCGTTCAGTCCAGCCGAGTTTCTCTGGCTCCTGGGAATCCTCTCATCTCTCCAGGTGAAAACTCAGCACCCTGATCACTCTTTTAAAAGCTACTCATTCACCATGAGGGTGTAAGTGAGAGGAGCCCGGCCTAGAGGAATTTGGCTGAACAGAGACAAATCCTCAAGTCACAGAATATTGAAGGACAGAGCAGGGGGACTGCAGAAGGCAGGAAAAGAGCCTTCATCCCCCTACTGGAGGGCTAGATTCATTCTAATCTGGATGCGATGTCCTCTGACTCCAGTTCTGCTCAGCTGGGTTGCTTGGGTTTGGCCTTATGTGGACTGGAAATACAGTACAGGTAGAGGGACCCCAAACTAGGGGAATCCCAAATCACAGGGCCAGACCAGTGGTGACTTCTGGAGAAGAGAAAGGCACCTTCTCCTTGCCCAGGAAAGTTACAGAATCTGGTAGATGTCAGGCCTTTGGAGTCTTCCTTTGACCTGCAGACTCAGAGCAGACCTGCTCCAGCCTGCGGGCAAAGCTTTCTGAGAGCTGTTCTCCAATCCCACCACACTCACCCCTTGTCTTGACCATTTGTCAGCAGAGCGCTGGAGTTTAAGAACACAGATTCTAGGGTCAGCCTGCTGGGGTCCAGCTCCTGGTACGACCACTGACTGGCAGTAAGACCACTGACTGGGAGTAAGACCCTAGGTGAGTCATTTAACCTCTCTGGGCCTCAGTGGGTGGTATTTGTACCTTTTTCAGAGGAGGTTACTAATTGTCGGGAGGATTAAATTAGTTCACATATATCAGTTACCTCGAAAGTGTTATAGGAGCCTTTGCTGTTATGATTATGACCCGTCTGTCTCCCACCCTGGCCTGGGAGCAACCTCAGAAGGAAGCTTGGGTCTGATAGCTCAGTGTGTCCATAGCACCCAAGACGGTGCCTGGTGTCTGACTGGCTTAGAAGACAGGCCTCCTGGATTAAAGCCAATGTGTCCTGGGAGGCTGTAAGAGGTGCCCTGGAAGGCATGGAAAGGGGCCTTGCTTTCCTGCACAAGGCCCACCCTCTCCTGCCCAGCGGGGCCTCCTAAATTCTAGCAGCTGAGTGGCTGTTGGGTATGTAGGTGACCCTAGGGCTCACCAGGCCAGGATGACACACAGGACCGCTCCATTTGCACCACAGTCAGTCACACCACAGTCAACCTGCTCCTGGCTTTGGAGGAGGGGCCCAGCTGCTGGTGGCCATCTCGGGGGGAAGCCAGTCCAGGACTCAGCGTGGGATGGGGATATGGGAGCCCACCTGGACTTTCCTCGTGACCTGCACCTCCTCACCAGCCCTCAGCTCCTCTGATGGCTGAACAGTGAGCCCAGGCCTCTAAGCCAGGCTGCCCTCCTGGCTGACCCTGACAAGGCTGGATTCTGAGGCTCCTAGGAGCCCTACCCTGGGATGCAGGGGTGTGAGGGGTCAGCTGGATGCCCCTGAGACTTGAGCTGCCACATCCTTCCACCCCCCACCTTGAACATCCCCCTCCTTTTCGCTCTATCCCAGCCGTTTTTCCTACAGCCCTGGTCCCCAGGAACTGACCCCTCCTCAATCTTCCAACCTCCCCCGAGCCTCCTTTAGACCCTATCGCTTCAACCCCGCCAATTCCCCACCACCCTAGAAGGCCCAGAACTTGGCCAGACACAGGAGTTTGTTAGACTGAAATGCCTCTTTCTGTTTTCAGCCTCATTTTGCACAGCTATTTAGCTATCTAAAATACATGTATACAGGGACTTCCCAGGCAGCCCAGGGGTTAAGACTCCATGATTCCACTGCAGAGGGAGCAGGTTCGATCCCTGGTCAGGAACTAGGATCCCACATGTCAGGCGGGGCGGCCAAAATAATAATACTAAAATAAAATACATGTGTGCACACGTGTGCTCCTTGTGGTCAGGCTATAATCCCCCTGAAAATGGACATGTGGGTGCTGCTGCTGTTTAGTTACTAAGTCATGCCCAACTCTTTTGCAATGCCACGGACTGTAGCCCGCCAGGCTCCTCTGTCCGTGGGAATTCCCAGGCAAGAAGACTGGAGTGTGTTGCCATTTCCTTCTCCGGGAATCTCCCTGACCCAGGGATCAAACCTGCCTCTTCTGCTTGGCAGGAGGATCCTTTACCACTGAGCCACCTGGGAAGCCCGGAAATGCAGCTACATTCCCTTGAATGCCACACAACTGCCCGGCACACAGTAGGCTCCCCATGACCACCTGTGGACTAAATTGTGGCAGTTTTGTCCCAGCCGAGAGGCAGGACAAAGAAGCCGCTTCATCTCTTGGATCAGCAGCCTTAGAGGGAGGGAGACAGGGGGCCTGGAGGCCAACCATCTGCTCAATTCCGTCCCCTCACCCACCGCACACACCCCGTCAGTAGCCACTGGGCACAGAACACTGAGGAACCCATGCCAATGCCACCGGCCGGGGTGCCCTGAGGCGTCTGTTCTGACAGCCGAGTGTTCCTGTTGGAGTGGCCAGCAGAGGCCCAGCTCCTTCAGGGACACCTGGGCAGCCCTGACCAGGAAGCCCCTACCAGCTCGCCCACCAGCTCTAGCAACCACCAGGAAACCAGGCTGGGTTCTTGTGAGTAAACACGGACCAATTCTGTTACAGCTCCGTCCCACAAACCCCTCTCCCCCACCCGCCGCACTTGCCACAATTTGTAATTATACGTTTCTTTGTGTGATTATTGGATTAATGTCTGCCTCCCCCACTAGCATGTAAACTCCGAGAGGCTGGGTGAAGGGTGAAGACTGTGTGTTCTGCTTCCTGCTGACTTCCCAGCATCTGACACAGTGCCTGTCACATGGCAGGGAGTCAACAAACGCTTGTGGATGAAATGCTGAATGGTGTTTTATACATTGTTGCTGTTAGTCGCCAAGTCGTGTCTGACTCTTTTGCAAGCCCGTGGACTGTAGCTCACCAGGCTCCCCTGTTCATGAGAATTCCCAGGCAAGAATACTGGAGTGGGTTGCCATTTCTTTCTCTGGGGGATCTTCCCAACCCAGGGATCAAATCTGTGTCTCCTGCACTGGCAGGTGGACTCTTTACCGCTGAGCCCCCAGGGAAGCGTTTTATGCAAGAAAGAAAGAAAGATAGCACCAAGTCGTGTCCGACTCTTGCGATGCTATGAACTCTAGCCTGCCAGGTTCCTCTGTCCATGGGATTCTCCAGGCAAGAATACTGGAAGGGGTTGCCATTTTCTTCTCCAGGGGAGCTTCCCGACCCAGGAATTGAACCCAGGTCTCCAAACCAGAGCCTTATTATATAGGTTGTATCATGTGAGCTTCAAAGCAGCCCTACAAGGTAGGTGGATGTTTAAATACCCAGTTTACAGATGAGGAAACTGAGGCTCAGACAGGCCAGAGTCGGCCCAGGTTGACAGTGCCTTTTCATCGCAGAGGCAGGATTAGAAGGTAGGTATCTGGTATCCACACTCAGCAATCTGCACTCAAACAGTGAGGACGTGTATCATCAGTAGGCTTTGAAGGATCAAAAAAAAAATCCCACGAGCTCTTTGCACTGCATCCTTCACCCCCACTTATGGAAACTTGTCTGGCAGAGCATATCCTAGGATCCTGACTCCCCAGAGACCCTCAGCCAGGAGTTGGAGCAGGTGGGGACCAGGCCACCTCTGCTTGCAATTAGATCTGCCCTCTGGGGCACAGTGAAAAGACCAGCCACTGAACTCCAGGACAGTTGCCCCAACACCCTGGCTTCCTAGAAATCCCTGGTACCTTCGAGCCCCACCTGCTACCCCAGCCTGGGAGGGCTTCCACCAATGGAAACTCAGATTGGGAGGAAAGAGGCGGGGCGTGGGGAGGGAAGGGCTGGAAGAGATGAAAAGCAGATGCTGCCCAGGGAGGCAGAGGGACTCCCAGGCCCACCCTGCTCAGGGCCGCCAGCACGGCTCCTGGAGGTCTGCTCCTACCGCGACCGTGTGTCCCGCACCTGGGCTTAGGGAGAGGGACAGTTTCTCATCTCACCGATCATAGTCCCCGTTGCAGAGGGCTCTCACAGGAATGGAGAAAGTTTGCCAGACTGGGTTTAGGGTGTTCTTCACGACCTCCGTCTTGTGGCAGATGGTGAATCTGGCAGAGGAGAGAGAGGGCCGTCAGTCCTGACACCAGAGGGGCTGGCGGGCACGTCTTGGCAGGTGCCACTCAGTAGAGAATGGCTCTGTAAGGTGGTGAGCTGCCTGTCACTAGCAGCATCCAGGCTGAAGTTAGACAGCCATCTCTTGAAAACGCTGCAGAGAGGATTCCTGCACCAGGCAGGACTGTCAGGAGATGTGGTTCTGGCCCCTGCTGTTCTCTGGGGGACCTTGAACAAGCCTGTCCCACTCTAGGCCTCTGTTTCCTCACCTGTGATCCCAGGGAGTTGGCCACTATCAGACTTTCTTTATCCGAGACCCATGGAAGGATCTGGAGCGGGGAGGGTGCTTTAGGAATCTGTGAACCCTTGAAATCATCGGTGGAAGTGGGTGTCTGAGTTTCACGTGCCTCTGCCTGGACCACCCAGATTCCCATGTTCCTGGCTCACCTGATCGCTTCCTTCAGGTCTTTGCTCAAATGTCATCTCTGTGACATGAGTACCTGCCCAGAGCACCATTATTCAAAATTTATAGCCCCCTGGTCCCTTGATTTTGACAGCTCCTAGTCCCTTTCTATACTGCTGTTTTCATCCCATCTGTCAGCATCTGACATTTGACAGGGTCTTTCTCATTTCTTTCACAGTCTGGAACCAAAATGTAAGCTCCGTAAGGTCAAGGTTTTTCTTCGTTCCCTGGTATAACTCTGGCGCTCAGAAGCGCACCTGGCCCTTAGTCAGGTGTCATGCAATATTTTTTTGGAACGAACTAACGAATAAACGTATTTCTCAGAGGAGAGTTTCCATAGCTCTCACTGGCATTTCAATTAAAGCCAGCGAAATTAAAGCCCCTGCCTGAGATGATCTCTAAGACCCTCTCAGTTCTTCTAGTCTGAATCCACGAGCTTGCTTTGCAAACTGAAAGTGCAGAATTGGCTTCATCCCAGCTGGGCGCCCATCCAGCTTCTGGCCCACTCCCCACGCCATGCCTGACGGGGCCCTGCCTTGGAACCCCTGTGTAGGGGCAGCTGGGACCCCGAGTGGAGCTTAGGGCCGGGTCTGTGCCCCTGAGATTCCTCAGCACCCACCCCAGCTACCTCCCGGCTTGGAAAGGTCACCTGGGAAGGTGCCTGGGCCCTGCCTTTAAGCACACAGCCCTGTGCCATTTCTTCTCTGGCAATTTTCAAGTCAAAATGTCATTCCTGTCACCACGGCTCAGCATTTCTCTTGTGTGCTCCTTCTCGCCCACCTGCTGGAGTGTGAGGTTCATGTGGGAGACCTCCCCACACACCCCAGAGCTGGTGATGAGAGGACTGGGGACCGGGGAGGAGGGGCCACCGCTGCCCGCGGCTGGGGCAGGGGCAGCAGGTCCCGCAGGAAGAGGAGCCTGGCTCGGGTGGGGCGGGATGAGGGGAGTGGATGAAGGGAGCCTCTGGAGCCGCGGCGCGGGGGCGGAGGAGGTTCACACCTCGCAAAAACCCTCACTTCCCACCTGAACAGACACCAGACCTACTGTGGACCCTCTCAGCCTCCTGGCCTCTTTGGAACCCCTGCCTTCTCGAGCTCCTCTCCCAGGCCGGCCAAACTGCCTGAGCAAGCGGCTACGCTCTTAAGCCTCACGTCCTCCCTATATGTCTTTCTTCCTGAGCCCTGTGTGATCTGCTTTCCGCTTGAGACTCCTGCCTGAAACCACTTTCCTTATGCTCCCCCAGCCTCCCCTCTTCCATCACTAAATCCACAGGCCCCTGATCCCCTGATGTACTTGCGGCGGGCGGGGTAGGAGGGCCTGGTGCGGAAAGGGTCCCCGCATCCTCTCCCAGCTCAGTTCAATTCATTTCAACACATGGGGTGCGGGGGTGGGCGGTAAGAACCAACAGCCTCAGACAGATGCGAGCTGGGGTCCCAGCGCCGCTGCCTTGCTGTGCAGCCCCGGGCAAGTGACTGCGCTCCCCCAGCTTCCCCAAAGAACCGTAAGGAATGCCGCCAGGCCCTGTTCTAATAACCCGAATTAACTCATTTAATCCTCACGGCTTCCTTGGGAGGGAAGTGTTAGGATTTTCCCCATCGCCAAGAAACTGAACCGCAGAGGGTAGCGCTCCACTGCCCAGAATGGCGGCCATTAGCCACACGTGGCTATTTACATTAACTGAAATGAAAGTTTTAAATAATTCAGTTTCTCAGTCGCTCTAGTCCCCTTCAAGGGGCTCAGCAGTTATACATGGTGGCGACCATACGGGACAGTGAGATACAGAACATTTACACCATCCCAGAAAGTTCCATGAGCTCAGACACTCGCCTAAAGTTACACAGCTGATGACCGGCAGCCACTGGCGAGCCTGGCTGTTCGTCACCACCTTCCTGCTCCCAGTCGAGCGATTCTGATTGAAGGAGACAAGGTATGTGAGGGGCCAGGAGCACAGGGGGTGCTCTGTGGATGTTTCCTGCCCTTTTCCCTCCTGGGATGGCAGGCGTGACATTTCACTCCCTCTGGATCAGTTTCTCCAGCTGCCCTGGCTTGCCCCGACCCCCTACCCCCCACCCCAGAGA
>SJYX01001818.1:115550-202064 GCA_006410675.1 Oreotragus oreotragus | reverse complement strand
CCCCCGCCAGTCGAGGCTCACACACGTGGTGTACACACTGTTGTACCAAGTGGCTCACAGCTGAAATGACTAACCCGAGCCACTCTGAGCTTGGCCGCCCAGCCTCAGAGCCCTCGCGGTCCACATCGCCTCATTCTCTCACAGGGTTGCATGGTTCCCAAGTTTAAGCAGGCCTGCCACATGCACTGACGCACACAAGACCCATCTAACTCTGAGGCGGGTACAGCTAGACCGTGACCCCTCTCATCTTACAGCTGAGGAGCCTACAGCTCAGAGCAGGGAGCAACTCCCACAAGTTTCTCAAACAGAGCCCCTGGTTTCTGCCTCCTCTGATGAGTTAACGGCCCTGGCCGACCCAACCCTCAGCTCAAGAGCACGTGGCAGGTACCCAGGCCCCGTGAGGATCCTGGCCCCTCAGCTCGCTGTGGCCATCAGGGCACTGGGCAGAGATGCCCCTGCGTCCTCTTTGCCCATCCCCGTGTGGGCTCTTCAGCCTGAAAGCTCTGCATCCCAACAAGTCAGCTGCCAACTGGCCAGAGCTTAGGGTTCTGGTGATGGTGCCTGGGGCCTGGCCTGCCCTCAAGGGCTGGGCCTGTCAGGAAATGCCCACTCTCTTGTGCTGCCCATTTCTTCTCAAAGGACATGGTCAAATGTGGGGGCAGGGGGCTTCCCTCATGGTCCAGTGGTTAAGAATCCACCTGCCAATGCAGGGGACATGGGTTCAGTCCCTGGTCCAGGAAGATCCCATATGCCACGGGCAACTAAGCCTAACTACTGAGGCCATGCTCCACAACAGCAGAAGCCACTGCAATGAGAAGCCTGCCCACTGCAACTAGAGAGTGGTCCCTGCTCTCCCCAACTAGAGAAAGCCCAGAGCAACCAATACCCAACACAGCCATAAATAAATAAATTTGTAAAAAAAAAAAGAAAAAAAGCTTGGGACGGTAGATACGGTATGTTGGTTAAGAATATAGTCTCTGGAGCCAGGCTGCCTGCTTCCACTCCATCCCTCACTAGCTGTGTGATCTAGCTCCTCTCCCTGTCTGGGCTCAGTTTCCTCATCTGTAAAATGGGGGTACAGGAAAGACTACCTCGTAGGCTTGTCAGAGGATGAAATGAATTAACTGACGACAACGCTGAGGAGTATACGGCACACACCGAGTACTGTGTGTGTATAAGTTATGATGATCTGGTATTTCTCCCCTCTCCCTCCCTGCCCCTACCTGTGTGTGGTCCCTGTCCCTGCCCCACGCCCACCTCTACCAGCTCACAAGCCTTCCCTCAAGGGCATCTGATGACAACAAACAGAGTTCCAACCACTAGCTTCTTCATTCATTCATTCATTCCACAAACAGCTATTAGTTACCATCTGTGTAGGCCAGCCCTTGGCTCAGGGCTTTACAGCCTTAGCATATTTAGCCCTCCACATCATCCTTTTTCATAATAATCCTCATTTTACAAATGAGGATGCTGGAGGTTGCAGAGGCTAGGTAACCTGCCCAAGATCAATAGCTGGCGACTGGCAGAGCAGAAATTCAACATGTATGAAGGCAACATGACTTTAAAGTGATGCCTCTTCCAGCACAGAGCACAGTACCCTTCATGAGGCCCGCTTCCCTGTATCTTTAGATCACTGATTTCTTCTGACTCAGGGCAGGGCTGGGCTCCAGTTAGCCTGGGCTGAAGGGTCCCCTGAAGGGAGCCCCTGGGGGCAGTGCCCAGGCACAGCAGCCAGCATCCAGAGGTGCCCAGGTAATGGCAGCTTTTATTATGTCCCGCAGCATTCACCACCTGAGAGGGACAAAGAGACAGGACTGAAAAACTCTGGGAATCTGAGAGCTTCCTGAGAAATCGAGGACTTCAGACCTGGAATAGAGAACAGCTGACTTATTGAGCACTTACTTGATGCCAGGTGCTGTGTTGAGCCCTCTTTACACACATATATAAAGTAACTCTTCTAGTCTCCCCATTTTACAGATGAGGAAACTGAGACTTTTAGAGGTCATCCAAGATGATACCAAGGAAACATTTCATGCAAAGATTTGCTCAATAAAGGACAGAAATGGTATGGACCTAGCAGAAGCTGAAGATATTAAGAGGTGGCAAGAATACACAGAAGAACTGTACAAAAAAGATCTTCATGACCCAGATAATCACAGTGGTGTGGTCACTTACCTAGAGCCAGACATCCTGGAATGTGAGATCAAGTGGGCCTTAGGAAGTATCACTACGAACAAAGCTAGTGGAGGTGATGGAATTCCAGTTGAGCTATTTCAAATCCTAAAAGATGATGCTGTGAAAGTGCTGCACTCAATATGCCAGCAAATTTGGAAAACTCAGCAGTGGCCACAGGACAGGAAAAGGTCAGTTTTCATTCCAATCCCAAAGAAAGGCAATGCCAAAGAATGTTCAAACTACCATACAATTGCACTTATCTCACACGGTAGTAAAGAAATGCTCAAAATTCTCCAAGCCAGGCTTCAGCAATATGTGAACCGTGAACTTCCAGAAGTTCAAGCCGGATTTAGAAAAGGCAGTGGAACCAGAGATCAAATTACCAACATCCCTTGGATCATTGAAAACACAAGAGAGTTCCAGAAAAACATCTACTTCTGCTTTATTGACTACACCAAAGCCCTTGACTGTGTGGAGCAAAGAAAACTGTGGAAAATTCTTCAAAAGATGGGACTACCAGACCACCTGACCTGCTTCCTGAGAAATCTGTATGCAGATCAAGAAGCAATAGTTAGAACTGGACTGGTTCCAAATTGGGAAAGGAGTACGTCAAGGCTATATATTGTCACCCTGCTTATTTATCTTCTATTCAGAGTACATCATGAGAAATGCCAGGCTAGATGAAGCACAACCTGGAATCAAGACTGCCAGGAGAAATATCAGTAACCTTAGATACACCATGTTTATTGCAGAAAGTGAAGAACTAAAGAGCCTCTTGATGAAAGTGAAAGAGGAGAGTGAAAAAGCTGGCTTAAAACTCAACATTCAAAAAACTTAAGATTGTGGCATCTGGTCCCATCACTTCATGGCAAATAGATGGGGAAACAATGGAAACAGTGAGAGACTTTATTTTGGGGGGCTCCAAAAATCTCTGCAGATGGTGACTGCAGCCATGAAATTAAAAGATGCTTATCCCTTGGAAGAAAAGCTATGACCAACCTAAACAGCAAATTAAAAAGCAGAGACATTACTTTGCCAACAATGGTCCCTCTAGTCAAAGCTATGATTTTTCCAGTAGTCATGTATGGATATGAGAGTTGGACTATAAAGAAAGCTGAATGCCAAAGAATTGATGCTTTTGAACTGTGGTGTTGTAGAAGACTCTTGAGAGTGCCTTGAACTGCAAGGAGATCAAACCAGTCCATCCTAAAAGAAATCAGTCCTGAATATTCATTGGAAGGACTGATGCTGAAGCTGAAACTCCAATACTTTGGCCACCTGATGCGAAGAACTGATTCATTGGAAAAGACCCTGATGCTGGGAAAGATTGAAGGCAGGAGGAGAAGGGGATGACAGAGGATGAGATGGTTGGATGGCATCACCGATTCAATGGACATGAGTTTGAGCAGGCTCTGACAGTTGGTGATGGACAGGGAAACCTGGCGTGCTACAGTCCATGGGGTCGCAAAGAGTCAGGCACAACTCAGTGACTGAACTGAAGTCCACTTTTAACAGTTATTAGCTCTGCCTAGAATAAATTTCCAATCTCATCTCTTGCTGGATGGAGGGGGCACCTAAATGCTTTCCTGGGGAGCTCCATCCCAAGGCCTAGGAAAAGGAGGTGGCATAGGACCCAGTGGGCTCCCCTCACCTCCCTGCACTATGCACTGGCTGTGTAATTTGTGGGAACCCACTGCCAGAGGAAAAGGTGAGGTCCTTTTTTCAAAGAGTATTAAGAGATTTCAAGACTGTGACAGCAGAGCATTAAGCCAAGAGCCGGTCTTGTGTGGCTGAACAGATCACGCATGCATACTCAGTCGCTTCAGTCGTGTCCAACTCTTTACAACCTTGTGGACTGGAGCCCACCAGGCTCCTCTGTCCATGGGACTCTCCAGGCAAGAATATTGGAGTGGATTGCCCTGTTCTCCTCCAGGGAATCTTCCCAACCCCAGGATCGAACCCATGTCTCTCATGTCTTCTGCATTGGCAGGTGGGTTCTTTACCATAGCGCCACCTGGGAAGCCCCAGTGAGCAGATCCCATCCCCATCAAGTGGGTCCTGGCTCCTCCCCCTGGATGGAACCATCAGTAACATCAGAAGACAGAGAGGACTATACTGTGCTGAGGAGGAGCCTCAGCAAGGAACACAGAGCTCTGAGTCCCAGCAGTTCTTCAAGCCCTCTTCCTGCTGCTGCTTCTAAAAAGTGATGCAGTGGACAGGATGACCATCACTGTTCTTTAAAGCTGGATGGCTTAGGTTTTGGTGCCAATGCCACATGGACCATATGGGGTGGCATCTGGGGAAGGCTGGTGCTCAGGGGACAGTCTGGGAATCCAGGGTCCCTTAAGCCTCCCCAGGACATAACTTGGTGGTTATCACAGTGACCTCTCCCACAACTGGAGGTCACCTGTGTGACACCCTCACCTGAAGGAACACAGACGAGCTACACATGACAGTGTATACTGGCTGACTATAAAACACATGTGTGTGTTTCAGATGCTCAGTCATGTCCGACTCTTTGGGATCTGATGGACCATAACCCACCAGGTTCCACTGTCCGTGGAATTCTCCATGCAAGAACACAGGAATGTGTTGCCATTGCCTTCTCCAGGGGATCTTCCTGACTCAGGGTTTGAACCCAGGTCTCCTGCATTGCAGGCAGATTCTTTACTGTCTGAGCCACCAGGGAAGCTCAATAAAATGCATACATATATTTAAAACAACCAAAACAGATGCCACAAAATCCAGAGGAACAGTCTCTTATTTTTCCTGCCTAGGAAACCCCATGGGGGGGGGGGTCCTGCAAGATCAGGAAGGGGAATAGAAATTTCAGAAAAATATTAATGCAGAACTTAATAGACCATAATTTCAGGGACCATTTAGGGCTCCACTGGGAGGGCTATGGTCCCAGCACAGCACCTGACAGAGAAAACAGTACATGGAAGCCACAGCCCCCGATTAGACCCCCAGCCCACCCCCGCCATCTGCTAGCTGAGCAGTGTGGGGCAAGCAATTCCACCTAAGTCTCGGTATTTCCTCTGGAAAAATGGAGACTTCCCCTTGAGACTGTTTGGAAGACCAAGGGAGATAATATATGTTAAGTACCAGTCCACAGAGCCTAGCATAGAATAGCTAAAAGAATCAGAGCCACAGCAGAAAATATCACAACATTGTAAAGCAACTACACTCTAATATAAATTTAAGGAGCTTCCCTAGTGGCTCAGTGGTAAAGAACCCACCTGCCAATGTGGGAGACACAGGTTCAATCCCTGATCCGGGAAGATCCCACATACTTCGGAGTAACTAAGCTTGTGTGCCACGACTGTTGAGCCTGTGCTCTAGAGTCTGGGAATCACACTATTGAGTCCATGTGCTGCAACTACTCAAGCCCACACGACCTAGAGGCTGTGCTCCACGAGGAGCCACAGCAACGAGAAGCCTGCATGCCTCAACTGGAGAATACACCCCGCTTGCCACAACTAGAGAAAAGTCCATGCACAGCCAAAAGTAAATAGATAAAAATTTAAAAAACGAAATAAATAAAAGAATCAAAGCCAGCACTTTCTGAGTGCCATTTACTCCTAGGCTGACCCAAATGAAATTGCCAGTGTCCAGCTAGTGTTTATGATAAATACAATGATTATTCCCATTTTAAAGCTGAGGAAACTGAGGCACAGAGAGGTTAAGACTCTTTCCTGAAGCCACAAAGCTTAATAAGAGGAGAAGCTTGGATTGAAACCAAACAGTCTGGCTCCAAAGATGAATAACTGAGATTCTAAATGATGACCCCGAATCATCAAGATAAGTGTAATTATGTTCTGCAGTCTCAGTTTGAGAAGTCAGAGAAGTGTGAAATCCATTTTATAAAAGTCTCCTCTGTGCAAACTAGTCCAAAAAAAAAAAAAGATAAAAGATTGGATCTGAAATTCATCTAACTGGAAAAATCCATCAGTGAGCCACACCTCGTTTCCCTACCGCACGCCCATAGCAAATATGTGTGCAGCGTTGATAGAGGTTTATTTGGTTGTTCAACTTGATCTGTCCTCCCTAACACCATCTAGACCCAGTAACATTTGCCNTCATCTAACTGGAAAAATCCATCAGTGAGCCACACCTCGTTTCCCTACCGCACGCCCATAGCAAATATGTGTGCAGCGTTGATAGAGGTTTATTTGGTTGTTCAACTTGATCTGTCCTCCCTAACACCATCTAGACCCAGTAACATTTGCCGAAAGCCCGTTATGATAAACAGTATCAGTTCAGTTCAGTCACTCAGTTGTGTCCGACTCTGCGATTCCATGAATCGCAGCATGCCAGGCCTCCCTGTCCATCACCAACTCCTGGAGTTCACTCAAATTCACGGGGCCATTCAAATCCATGGGCATAAGACAAAACTTCAGAGACTTTCTAGGCTGTAACCAAGGCACCCTTCCTCTCTAAAGGGGGTTCAACCCATGGGGAGCCCTTGAGCCAAGGAACATGGAGCTGCGGAGGGACTTGCTTTTGAAGGTGGCTATAGGTTATGGGTTATGTTGGGCTTCCCTGGTGGCTCAGACAGTAAAGAATCTGCCTGCATTGCAGGAGACTCGGGTTCAGTCCCTGGGTTGGGAAGATCCCCTGGAGAAGGGAATGGCTCCCCATTCCAGCATTCTTGCCTGGAGAATCCCATGGACAGAGGAGCCTGGTGGGCTACAGTCCATGGAATTGTAAAGAGTCAGACATGACTGACTAACACTTTCACGCTTTCACATGGTTTATGGTAATAGGTTTACTATGCTTTGACTATTCCTCTTGAATAAGGGTTAATAAATGAATCAGCCCTTTATATACATGTGACTCCAGAAGAGGCAATAAAATGTACTGGGCAAGCAGGATTAGGGAGCAGCAAAATCTGGCCAAAGGTCAAAGATCCTGCTGTTTGACATTCTCAGTCAGAGAGAGGGGGGCTCCCTGAGCACATAAAATGCCTTTCCCAAACCAGAAGCATCTCTGGAATCAACTGCAGGGATGGTAAAACAGCTCCGGCAATATATAATTTTCTGCAATTTCTGTCTTTTCACCCCATCTTTTTAAAAAACATATTAAGTTCTTCTCTAACAGCAGGATTGCTTCAATTTGCATCTTTCCGCATGTTAATCAGGCTGCTGGTGAGACCACAGCGCAAACAGCCTTTCTCTCTGAGTGGTGGCCTGGCCTACTCTAACATGTTAGCCCTCCTTGACCCAGGAGAGAGGTCAGAGGTCAGTGGGTGGGCTGAAGGCTGGGAGAGGGTAGCCACAGCCAGGAGGGGAGAATGGAAGGTTACTCTGGCTTGAGTTGCTGGCAGCCACCAGGGTGAGAGCCAGGATAAGGCCAGTGCAAAATTTAAGCGACTCCAAAAATCTCAGTAGTCAAAATATTTAATGTGGTATTAAAAAAAATCCATGACACATAAAATATCAAAAATCTATTTTAAATTTTAAAAAGCCATTTACAAATGAAGAAACTGAGACACAGAAAGGTCAAGCAACTTGCCCAGGGTCACAGAACTAGTAAGCAATGGCATTTAGTCTGGATCCAGAGCCCAAGTTCTTAATTTCTTTGCCCTCCTGCTCACATTCTGTACCCTAAGAAACACTTTTAAATAGATGTGGAACATAGTGACATTTATGGTCTTCTACTTAATATCTGCTGTTTTCCAAATTTCCTGGAATTAGTGTACTGTCTTTTTTAGTAAGAAAAATGAAGACATTGAAAAGAAAGAACCTGTAAGGGAAAAGAATCTGAAAAAAGAATGAATATATGTAGCTGTATCACTCAATCGCTTTGATGGCAACCCATTCTGGTATTCTTGCCTGGAGAGTTCCATGGACAGAGGAGCCTGGCGGGCAGCAGTCCCTGGAGTCGCAGAGCTGTATGTGACTGAACACGCATGGTCACACACACACACACACACGCCCGAAACTAACACCACAGTGTAAATCAACTATACCCCAATACAAACTAAAAATTAAACTTAAAAAAGGTCAGAAAATGAATCATTAGCCACAACTCTGAGATTTAGCACCCCTACAGGGTGAACACAACTCAGAGTTGGGGGTGATTCTGTGACCAATGACCTCTGGAAGGGCTCTTGCATTCACAGAGGGGCCCAGCCCCAGAGTCCCTGCTTGCCTGGGTAGGCCTGCCGAAGGAGGAGACCTGGGTGTAGGCGTTAGGGATGGTGGTGAAGACTCCACAGGCTGCAGTTTATTCTCATGCATATGGCAAGCATTCAAGCTGGCCTAGGAGCTGGGCCTGTCTCTAGACATCAACTGAATAACCACGTTGAGGTCAAGCTGGTTTTTCTCTGCTGTTTTAATGCCTGGCTTCTCAAGCAAGACAATCAGTCGTGTATCTGTTGATGTGGTCATTCACAGGCGGAGAATTGCAGATTGACTCTTTTTCCTCCCACTCATTGAGCCTGTGTGTCTAGGATTCTAACCAAACTCCACCAACTAAAGTTCAAAGGAAAATGGAAGAAGTCAGCTATGAGAATGTTCAAGGTATTAATTATGTTGTTTTCCTTTAAGAGAATAGATTTAATAAATTATGGCCCATCCATACAACAGATAATTGATATGTAGCTATTAAATATGTCTTCCAAGAATATCTAATGACATGGGAAAATAAATCTGGATATCATATTCTACTAATTATAAGAAAAAACTATATACTTGGACACACAGAAAAAAAGCCCTGGAGGAAAGGCTTCAAAATGTCAACAATGATTATCTCCTGGTGATGTTTCTCATCTTTGTATTTTCGACTGTCTGTTGGGAACATGTTATTTTTTCAGCATCAGGAAAAATGTTTTTGTTTTGTTTTCTTTCATTCTGTTTGTTGTTGTTGTTAACCAGAAAGATGATTTCTAAGATCAAAATATTGCAAACTAACTTTTTTAAAGGGTGTTGTCTGGGACTTCCCTCGCGGTACGGTGGATAGGAATCTGCCTGCCAATGTAGAGGACATGGGTTTGATTCCCGGTCTGGGAAGATCCCACAGGCCATGGAGCAACTAAGTCCATGCCCCACAACTACTGAACCCGAATGCCTACCTAGAAAGCCCACAAGCCATAGAGCCTGTGCTCTGCAACAAGAGAAGCACTGCAACTAGAGCAGCCCCTAAAGAAGAGAAAGCCCACGCACAGCAACGAAGACGGAGGGCAACCAAAAATAAATAAGTACCTGCTCTTCCTTAAAAAAAATACAGAATAAAAGGGTGATATCTGAATGCTGATTTTTCATCATGCAGGACACATAGCTGTGCTAGCCACACACACACGCGTGCGTGCACACACACACACATGCACACGTGCACACGCAAACCATTCCCAAAGATCAACCTGCTTCTTTTGGGAATCAGAAAACCTTCAATACTTCCCCGACTTCACCTTACCTCTTTATTCCTATCTTTCTCCCGGAATCTTCCCAAGACTCACAGACGGAAACACTGGGCTCTCTCTGAAGTTTGTCTTTAGAATAATGAGAGTTCTGACTTTATCAGGACTCAAAGCTAAGCTTCCCATGCACAAAGTCCCACACCCTCTGGCCCCCACATTCACCCACACGTTTGCCTCGCTGATGTCACTCACTATTGTTTTCCTGCTCCTTCCTTTACAAGAGCTACGGTATTCTTTGTCTGGACTGATCTTCCTCTAGGTAGTTGCAAGGGCTCATTGCCTCACCTGTATGTATTTTGGCATAGTATATGCTACATCCAAGAATCTTCCTTCAGGATAGTAAAGAGTGCTGTAAAATATTTGTCATAAAAAAGAGGCAATGGGTCTGACAGGATTGATGACCCTGCTGTACAGTGATTGCTGGTTGCCAATTTCTGTCTTTCATACAAAATTGAAAACTTTGGGAGGGCATGAACTGAGCCAAAGCATATTTGATGAAATGAAATGAATGAAAACACGAGCAGGCTTTGTTGTTGTTCAGTCGCTCAGTTGTGTCCGCCTCTTTGTGACCCCATGGACTGCAACACACCAGTCTACCCTGCCTTCACCATATCCTGGAGCTTGCTCAAACTCATGTCCATTGAGTCGGTGATGCCATCCAACCATCTCATCCTCTGTTGTCCCCTTCTCCTCCTGCCTTCGATCTTTCCCAGCATCAGGGTTTTTTTCCTAATGAGTCAGCTCTTTACATCAGGTAGCCAAAGTACTGGAGTTTCATACTGGAGTTTCAGCATCATATTCTAATGAATATTCAGGACTGATCTCCTTTAGGACTGACTGGTTTGATCTCCCTGCAGTCCAAGGGACTCTTCAAGAGTCTTTTCCAACACCACAGCTCAAAACTATCAATTCTTTGGTGTTCAGCCTTCTTTATGGTCCAACTCTCACATCCATACATGACTACTGGAAAAACCATAGCTTTGACTATACAGACCTTTGTTGGCAAAGTAATGTCTCTGCTTTTTAATATGCTGTCTAGGTTGGCCATAGCTTTTCTTCCAAGGGACAAGTGTCTTTTAATTTATGGCTGCAGTCACCATCTGCAGTGATTTTGGAGCCCAAGAAAATAAAGTCTGTCACTGTTTCCATTGTTTCCCCATCTATTTGCCAGGCTGCTGATACCTAGAAGGGGATGGGGAGGGATAGCTGCCAGGTAGAGCTTTGACTTGCTTGGCTGGTGAGAGGTAAGTCACACTCTCGCCAGTGTGTGCAGGGACCTGACTGGATGGCATTGAGAATGTGCATCTGGCCAGGGACTCCTGGCTCCAGAGCGAGGCTGTCTGGCTGCCTGGCAGGCCTAGGGGCAGCTAGGGGTCTGGGAAGGGGAAGCCTAGGAGCTTTTCACCACCCACACCCACAACACCCTCCTGCCTCTCTCTAGAAGTCCAGCCACTCATCAGGCCTACTAACGGCTACTGGCCTGACAAAGCCTATAGCTATTCCATGTGCCATGAAGGTTCAGAACCTCACTGGATGAGGGAAACATTTCCAGACCACAGGCTTGGGTTAGAATCCTGCAGTCTTAAGCAGGCCACTCCAACTTCTCTGCATCTGGACACTGGGTCACTCACACCTACCCAGCCCTGAGTCCCATGAAGGTGAAAGTGTTGGTTGTTCAGTTGTGATCCCCTGGACTGTAGCCCACCAGGCTCCTTTGTCCATGGGATTTTCCAGGCAAGACTATTGAAGTGGGTTGCCATGTCCTTCTCCAGGGGATCGTCTGGACCCAGGGATAGAACCCCTGTCTCCTGCATTGCAGGCAGACTCTTTACTGTCCGAGCCACCAAGGAAGCCCCCTGAGTCCCATGATGAATGATCAAATAGACTGTCAACACGAGAGTCTTAGTCAACTGTGAGGACTGTGCAAATATTGGTCAGTATCACATGCAATAATCACTGTTTTACTGCTGACCATAATGAATATTTTGGTAATTCAGAGGCCTTTCAGGAGATTAAGTTCAGCCTTGTCAACATCAAGTATCACTGAATAATATCTGGGGTCAAATTCTGATTGTTGGAACTTTCTTGGTATTTAAATTCTCAATGGGAAGGGCTTTTCTATAACCCATCAAAGCATGCTGACGACCCTCTGGAGTCAACTCTAATCCTTCTCTGGTCCCTGCCTGCCCACACCATCCCCATGGATGAAGGGAGGGTTTGTCTGCTCCAGCAGAATATATTCATTTGAGCAGGAAGCCCAGCTCTGGTAAAAAACCATCTCTCAGACTCCACCCTCTTCCTTTGATCCTCCTACTGAATGCTGGGATGACAGAAGCAAAGCCGATCAGATGTAATTATTTTAATTCAGCCAGATGCTGGGAATTAGTCTCTTTTTCCTTGCAAGTATTCTAGGGAAAGACAGAACTCAGCCAAAGATGCCCCCAAAGAAAAGGAGCTGACAATCTCAAGAGGAAGGGAGGGAGCCCCCCACCCCCACTTGCTCTGAAACTGCTTAAATCAAAGAAGCTGCTGCCATCCGTGGATGCAGGGGGAGGAGGGCGGAGTGGGGGAGGAGGAGGAGAGCCTAAACACACACTGTTTACCAATCCTGGAAAACTAGACCAATAGCAGCACCCAGCACTGTCTAGAGCTTTAGAATCTCCAAAGCACTTTCGTTTGTATTACTTTATCTAATTATAAACCAGGGAGGAAGCCACCGCCTGAGTTAGAAGCTGAGGGCAAGTTGAATTGAGGTTTCAGGGAATTCAGATTCGGTCTTCCCCAGACACCCACTAGCAGGAGAGCCCCTCGGGCACGCTCACCTTCACAATCTCCTTTAATTCTCACAGCAGGTCTATCAGCCCCAGCATACAGGTGGAGAAACTGAGGCTCAGGAAGCTTGAATAGAAGCTCTAGTCTACATATCGGCTGGGTTCTTGCCCTTGTTCTCTCCGTGAAACTCCAATACTCTGGCCACCTGATGTGGACTGACTCATTGGAAAAGCCCCTGATGCTGGGAAAGATTGAAGGCAGGAGGAGAAGGAGATGACAGAGGATGAGATGGTTGGATGGCATCACCAACTCGATGGACATGAGTTTGAGCAAGCTCCAGGATATGGTGATGGACAGGGAAGCCTGGCGTGCTGCAGTCCATGGGGTCGCAAAGAGTCGGACACGCCCGAGTGATGGAACTGACTCTCTCCCTTGTGGGGACTCCAATAGTGTCCAGGTCGCCAGCATATACAGGTGTAGTAGTTATATCCACATCCCCTAGACATTTGGTTTCGGCTTCCCGTTCATTCAATTACAGATTCACAGAAGAGCCTCTGTGATCACCTACTACACGCCCTGCCCTCTGCTGGTGTACATGTGTTGGAGGTTTAGTCCTGGGGTCAAGGTCCACCAGACCCACCGAGGTAAACAGACAAGCAGAAAAAGCAGATAGAGTAACTGTGTTTGAGCTGATCTAGTCATTGCTGTACTTCCCAAAGAATATCAATTCTGTGTCTTATTCTCCAACTGGAAGCCCCTGAATGCAGAGTTTGAGACACTACAGCCTCGTTACTAAAGACCCTGGCTACCCCCCCAGCTCCCCCCACAGTTGTCCCTATCTCCTGCTTCTCTGCAGTCCCACAGAAGAAGCAAAATCAAGGGCTGCGTAGGACTGCAGACTCTGGCTTCCCAACATACACACGCACGCACACACACACACACACACACACACACACCAACCAAATGCTCTCACCCCCTCAGCCCCATGTAGGGGCATCACCCTACTCCAGAGCTAAAAGGGAAAAATGACAACTAAATGCCAAGCGCCCAGCCTCCCAGACTGAAAAGGCCTCTCCGCTGCCAGTGTTGGTGCCAAGGCAGTCTTGGCTCAAGGACAAGTGAGCGTGGCCGTGACGGGGAGTGGACCAGGGCTCCCAGCCCAGCGCAGCGGCTGACTGTGGGCGAGCTTTCTCCTCTCCCTGTACCTCAGTCAGCTCAGCTCTAAAAAGGGGAGACATCTTCCAGCTCCAAAGCTGTGGACTTCTACAACAGCCAAGTTAAACTGAAGAGCCCTACCTTCCCCCAGTGCCTTCAAGGACATCCTGCGGGCCCCCAGTCCCCAGGGAGGCCAGCCTGCTCTCCATCCTCCCCGCCCAGGTCTTGTCCTACAGTCCTTCTGCCACTCACCCTGCAGTTGCTGAGCTCTTCAGCGGACAGGATGATGGTGCCACATTTCTTCCCTGGGACACCGCTGAGAGAGGAGAAGATGAGAGAATGGAAAGTCAGGCAAAGACAGCCACAAGCTGGAGCTCTCCCTGGATCAGCCCTCTTCAGCCTCCCCTCACCTCCCCACCACCATCCAGCAGATCTGCTCTGAAGCCCCTAAGAAGACAGAGTCTCCTGTGACCTGGGGTGCTGCTTCCTGGGCCAGGCCCCCAGGCCTGGAGTTGCCCCACCCCTGCTCCCCGAGAGCCCACCAAGAAGGGTACTGTCTGCATTGAAAGTCCTAGAAAAGCATCCAGACTCACCCAGAGGCTTCCAGACCAGTGGTTCTCAAACTTTCCGTCCAGAGACCACTTCTGTGGGCAAAAGACCTCGTGGGCTAGCCACCCCACCCTGCACCCAGATGATCCCCAGAGTCTGCGCCCAGCTGATCCCCAGAGTCCCGGAACACCCCAGCTCTGAGCCACTCTGATCCATCGGAGGAAGGTGAAACAGGAGGACAGGCGTACTCTGGGTGGCAGCTTGCCAGGCCATCTCCCATGGCTCCCTCCCCTGCAACTTCTTGGCTGGGGTCTCTCTGGGGGAGAGAGATCTCGGCCAACCCTGAGGCTCCTCTATGAGGTGGGCGACCAGGACGTGAAGTTGGCCCCCTCCCCCAGAGAATCCTCTCTAGGGGAGCAAGTTCCCAGGATGGGGTTCACTACAACCTCTTCCTTTGGTCAGGAGGGACCCCGCCCCACCCAGGTACCAGCCCATCGCACTCCGATGTTGAGGACTAACCCCAGCACGGGGGAGGTCCCAGGGCAGCCAGGGCCCCTGGGAGGGAGAAGAAAATGGCAGCTGTCCAGTAGCTGTGTGACTTTGGGCTCATTACTGCACCTCTCTGAGTCTCAGTTTCCTAGCCCATAAAATGGGTGTGACTGTAGCATCCATTTTACAAGATAATATGCACACACACCGTGCCTGACGTGGAGGAGGCCTCAAGAGCACCATTTCTCTCCCTGCCTGGGTCCCTTTACAACTCTGCAAAGCTGATGAAATGCAGCCCACACTCGAGCCAGCCTCAGGGCCACAACATGCTGGCTGCGGAACACATTTTGGAGAACCACTGATGGAGCTCTCTCCAGTGCCGGCTCTCGAAGGGAGAGATTCTCAAACAGAGGAGGCAGCGGAGCTGGCCCTCTGCAGGGGGCTGATGAGATAGCTCGGATCCCTCCAGATGAAGCGGCCAGAGCAGGACTGCAGCTGGAGTGTCCCCTACCCCAGCCAAGTGGCCAGCTTGTCTCCCTGGACTTGGGCAGCCAGCTGAGTAGCCCAAAGCCCCTCCACCCCCAGCCGGCCCTGCCTGCTGGTAAAGATTGATTTGTTTGACCAGGGAGATAGAATGCTCACACCAGCCTCCTCTGTCCAATGTTTCTCCATCTGCTCCTCTCCTTGCCTCTGAGCCCCTCTATTTCCGATCTTCCCTTCCACGCTCCCCAGCCCCAATCAGCTCCCACCTGCCTGGCCTTTCTCTCTCTCCCTCTCTTCCCACTCGCTCTCTCTTTCTGTTTCTCTCTCTGACTCCTGCTCCCTCTCCAATTCCTGCTTCTCTGCTCTTCTTGTAAATTAGCATCCATACCCTTCCTGGGCTGCAGGCATCCCTGGGTCCCCTGAAGGCCCATTTCCTACATCCCGCTAGTCGGATGGACAATCCAGCTACTGAGACCCCAACTTCTAGGAGCCCTCAGCAAACGCCAGTGGCTCCTCCAGGTGGGTCCCCCAAGCAGATGCTCCCTACCCTGGTCCCCCTACCCCCTGCCAGGTGTGAACTCTCTCTCCAACCAGGAGAGGAAAGGGAAGGAGTGGGAGGGTCTTTGTGGCCATATTTGCATGAGGCCAGCCAAAAGCAGATGGTCAGGGTTGGGGCTGGGGGAACGTGGCTAGCCCACCGCAGCTGGTAAGGAAATGCAGAAAGTGAGGGTTTAGCAGAATCTACTCTGTGAGGAGGCTGATGCCCAGCGGTGGAAGCACTGGAGAAGAGGGGAGATAAAGACAAGGGAAGAGGAGGCTGAGAGGCAGGAGGGGGAAGAAACCGGGCCTGGGGAGAGGACAGGAAGGAAGAGGGCCCAGTCCCTGCTGATGCCCAGAAACAGCCCCTACCTCTAAGCCCCACCCTGCTCCCCAAAGTCCTCTGACCTCTGGGGTTGGGGATGCTGGAGCTCTAGCCTGGGTGTGGGGAGGGCCAGCTGCAGAGTGGCCCCAAGTGCCTGGGTCCTTTAGGAGGGACCCAGGACTCTCTCTGTGCCCCTGAGCAGGACTGAAGAAGGCACAGTGGGGGGAGTGGGGACGGGACCAGGACCCTGAGGCCCCCTTCTGCAGAGCTGGCTGAATGTCTGAGGACTCCAGAGCCAAAGGTGTCTGGTGGCCTACCCGTTGGACACAGCCGGCATGGGCTTGCCTGTCCTGGAATTCAGGCTGAACGCTCCTATTCTGTGGAGAGAGAAAGAGCATGTTGTGAGCTGAGTATCCCCGTCCCGAGAGGCCAGCACTCTCGGCATCACCGAGACTCTTGGAGACAGGTTTCTGTTCTGGATCAAACATCAGAACAGGTCCAAAAGCCACAGGCCAGGGGAAGGAGAGGTATTCTTCCCAAACCTAACAAGGTGAAGCCCTGGGCAACTTCACCTCAGAGGTTCCTGGGGAGTGGTTCCTGGACAAGCAGCATTACCTCCCCTGGGGATGTGTTAGACATGGAAATTCTCGGGCCCTTGCCTGGATCTGGGGTTAGAGCCCAGCAGTCTGTGCAAAATCAGCCCTCCAGGGGATATTGATGACTGCTTCAGTTTGAGAACCTCTGCACGACCTCTCTGAGCCTCAGTGTGTGGGCTGTGAAATGGGGAGATTGACCTCGTGAGGTCACAGAGACGAAACACTGTCTGGCCCAGAACAGATACCCATTGAAAGGAAGCCATTCATAGAAACAACTAGACTTGGACATGTGAAAGCTTTGGTGGGGGAGTAGGTCCCCTCCTTCACCAGCACCCTGCATCTCCACATTTTAGATCCTGTTTGACCTTTAAAGCTCCTCCCACTGGCTCCTCCCCAATCCAAAGTCTTTCTCCAGCCCCTCCGGAAGGTGTGCCCCTCCACCCCTGAAGGGCCAGGGGCCAGCACCAGAAACAGACCCAAATAACTCAGGTGCTTTTGACCCAGGCAGTTGGGAGCTGAGAGGAGAAGACACACACTGACTCCTGGGATCCAAATTCTATAAGCTTCAGAGCCCTCAAACAGGGGATTACTCCCTATTCTCAAGAAATGATAGCTATTTATCACTAAATTCTGTGAAGCCAAAGGAGGAGACCTTTCGGGGGACAAGGAGGACTTTCTGGGGGCTCTGAAGTTTCCACATAGTTGTTGGGGGTCAGAGACAGGGCCTGGGAAAGAGACCAGCCCCCGCCCCCCAATAACACATTCTGCACTTATTGATCATGATGAGGGGACAGCGTCCAGGGTGAAATTGGCAGAAGCAGGGGCGGGTGGGCTTTTCTGCCCACCCTGCCCTGTGACCTGGACAAATGTCCCAGTTTGCAGGCCTCTCTTGCCTGGGCCCTGCTCCTGGGGCATACTGAGAAACAGGGACAAGAGAGGTCACCCACTGCCTGGGCAACCCTGGCTGGTCCCTGAAGCCACCCCCAGGCTCCACTGTGAGAAGCCCTGAGACTCTTCACGGCGGAGCCTGTTCAGTGTAATAGTTTCCCCCTAAAGCACTGAAAACCCTGTGATGCAGGGGCAGGGTGGGATGGGAAGGGCTTCGCCGTCCGAACAATCTGAAGGCTACTCTGTGTGAGCAGATCCCTAGGTTCAAATCCTCGCTCTTCTACTTCCTAGCTATGTGGCCTTGGGCATATCACTTCCCTCTCTGGGCTTCAGTTTCTTCCCCTATACAACGATGGGGTAGGGGGTGGGAGAGGACTACATAAGCTCTCAGCCATTCTAAGGAATGTGGGTCTCTAATAAGTGAGCCGAGGTCCTTCCAAGGTAATTGGGTTAAAAGTCCTGCAAGGGCAAGGCCCTTTCAGTCTCCATATTTCTGACTGCCCATGATGACCGGCTAACGGCTTGCTCTTCCCCTGAGCTAGCCCTCAGCAAGGATGAACAGCAAGCTGGACCATCACTGAGGAAGCAACCCAGACAGGCTCCTCTTCCCTGTATACTTACGTGAGGGACTTCTCCAGGCGGCTCCCAGGGGACCCCACAATCTCTCCAAGGGTGCAGAAAGCCTGGCCCAGGAAATCCTGTACATCCAGGGTGCAAAAAAGACCACTGTCACCCACTAGGCTCACAGTCGTCCTACCTCCCCCATCGCCCCACACCTGGATATACGAGGGCTCTGAAATGACAGGTTGTAGCGTCAGACACACACTCTGTGTCATAGTGAAGCCCAAGGTCAACTCAGAGTTTGGCATTTAGGAGACTTTCAGAATTGCTGGGCAGGTGCTGGCAGAACTCACATGTTTGGATAAATCAGGACTCTTGGAGTCAACATCATACCTGCAGGGAACACAGAGAGATGGTGAAGACAGCTGGGGCAGCCTGCCCTGAACTGTCTAGCTTCTTGAGCTGAGCTAGAACCCATGATCTCCCCAAACCAGGCACTAACACAGTGGACATTTCTGGGAGTAATAGCAAGGAGACACAAGTGGTGGCCTTCTAGTGTGTCTTTTGATCTGGGAGATAAATGGATATCAACATGCATCATGGGGTAGGGGTCTTAAGATTTGAGCACTTCACTATATATAAGTTATATGTTGTTGTTTAGCCAATAAGTCATCTCCAACTCTTTGCGACCCTATGAACTACAGTCCTCCAGGTTCCTCTGTCCATGGGATTTCCCAGGCAAGAATACTGGAGTGGGTTGGCATTTTCTTCTCCAGGGGATCTTCCCAACCCAGGGATCAAACCCACATGTCCTGCATTGGCAGGTGGATTCTTTACCACTGAGCCACCAGGGAAGCCCCTATATAAGTTGTGTATGTGTTAGTCATTCAGTAGTGTCTGACGCTCTGCAACTTCATGGACTGTAGCCGGCCAGGCTCCTCTGTCCATGGGATTCTCTGGGCAAGAATACTAGAATGGGGTGCTGTGCCCTCTTCCAGAAGATCCTCCCGATCCAGGGACTGAACCTGTGTCTCCTGTGTCTCCTGCATCAGCAGGCAGTTTCCTTACCACTAGTGCCACCTGGGAAGCTGACTTTCCAGCAATGGGCTTCACTGACTGCCCTGGGCCTCGAGTCCTCCTATTCCTCCCTCCATGTTCGTCTCCTTTTACTGCATTGTTTTCCTTTGCTCCCTCTTTGCCAACCCCTTTTCCCCATTCCATCCACAGTTCTCTGGGGGCACAGTCCTTTCTAACCGCTCTGTATTCCGAACAAAACAACAAAACACTCCTCCGCCTACTCACCAGACTAAAACCCCACTGTCACCTTTAACCTCAGGAGAGGGGCACTCTGCATCCATGTGATGAACACACAGATGCTTTGAGTCTGATCAGCTGGGTAAGCTCTGCAGGAGGGGAAACTGGAGGGGACCTGCCCCTAGAACCAGCTTTGACAGAGGAAGAGTTCACTGGGGACTTGGGCTCCCTGGAGGTAGAGCTGGAGTTGCCCACAAGATCTCCCTCAACCACCAGCCCCAGAATCAGGTAGCTTGCCCAGTGCCTTTCCACACTAGACAAATGGCAGGGGGGTTGTGCCTGTGTTCCCTCTCCCCACCTCTCTTCCATCTCCTGATGTGGGTGGGGCTGGACTTCAGCTAATAGTCCCTTTTCTCCCAGGTCAACCCTGGGCTTCCTCTGATATGATAGATCTCCTACCTTCCCGAATGAGAAAACCACTGCCCCAACAACAGGTCCTGGAGCCCCACCTCCCAACCGTGGTTCCCTCCCCAGCTCCAACCTCGGCACCATCTTCTACTTACAGGTCAAAACGGAGGTTCTGCTTCTCCTCGAAGAAGTAATCCACGATGAACTTGCGCACAAAGTCGGGATTGAGTGTGTTGTCGATGACTTCGGTGCGTCCAAACTGCAAGAGGAGAAGGGGTGTGGGTCTCACAGCCAGGCTGAAGGGACTGGACTCAGAGGCCCTAAATCCTGAACCCGGTAGTAATGGAAATCACGCCTCTTCCAGCCCCTGGCCCCCACCCTCATCCCCTAGTCAAGGAGAGAGCTCTCTCATCTAACAGTGGAAGCTGTGTCCCTTCAGTTCTAATCTCCACTGCCATCCCTTTACTCTCCCTGTCTTTAAATAGGTTCCACTCAAGTGAGACAGTGGTTTTTTGGGGTTTTTTTGTGGGGGTGTTTTTGGCTTGTGGGATCTTAGTTCCCCAATCAGGGATCAAACTGGGATCTTTAGCAATGAAATCACAAAGTCCTAACCACTGGAAGGCCAGGGAATTCCCAAGTAAGATCGTTTTGATATCTGGACATCTGAGCAGACCCTTCACTTGCCCACCTCCCTGCCTTTGCCTATGCTGTGTCCTTCACCAGGCCTCCCCTTCTGGGCCAATGGCATGTCCTCCACTCTTTCAAGGTCCGTTATTAATGCTGCCTCCTCCAGGAAACCATCCTGATTCCTCCAACCAGACACCTCTGTGGGCACACTGAACTTGTGCTACCTCTGTGACTACCTTCCTTCTTGGACTGAATTTGATTTCGGCGTACTGATTGATGCCCTGATGGTAAACACAAGGCAGAGACAGGGGCTGTGGGATCTCTGAAGATCCCTTCTCCTGGTGTTCATGCCCTTGGGTAATCCTCTCCCCTGGAACATGGACTGGAGTTAATGGTTCGCTTCTAATGAAGATTGGACTAGAGCACAAGTCACTTCCGCGGTTATGGTATAAATGACTATGGCAGGGCTTCCTTGATGGTCCAGTGGTTAGGATTCTGCCTTCCAATGCAGGGGACACAGGTTCAATCCCTAGCAGGGGGACTAAGATCCCACACGCTGGGGGGAAACTAAGCCTGTGATCCACAACCAGAGGAGCTCCCACACCACAAGGACCACAACAAAGACTCAGCACAGCCAAAAAAGACTATGGCTTTGCCTTGGGCACCCTCCCTCTCTCCTGCTCACTGTGAGGAAGCCAGATGCCATGGTGTGAGCTGACCTATGGAGAGGCCCATGTGGCAAGGAAGCACGGTGGCTGTCAGCCAACCCACCCCTGAGAATCTGAATCCTACCAAAAACCACTGAACGAACTTAGAGGTGGGATCCTGCCCCAGCCCAGCCTTGAAAGGACTGGGGTCCTGGCCAACACCTCGACTGAAGCCTCGTGAGAGACCATGAGGCAAAGGATTCCACAAAGCTGAACCCAGATTCATGACCCGGTTATTTAAGTGGCTAAAGTGTGTTAGTCTTTCAGTTGTGTCTGACTCTTTGCGATCCCATGGACTGTAGCCCGCCAGGCTTCTCTGTCCATGGAATTTTCCAGGCAAGAACACTGCAGTGGGTTGCCATTTCCTCCTCCAGGGGATCTTCCTGACCCAGAGATTGAACACGAGTCTCCTTTGTCTCCTGCATCGGCAGACAGATTCTTTACCACTGAGCCCTGTGGGAAACCCCATATGGTTTCCCACGCTAATGCGTAAGGACTCAGCTCCCCAGAGGTCCAGCTCTCCAACTCCCATAGTTCGCTTCATATCCCTATGACTGCACTCACCACATGCCCTAACCATGATCTCTTTTCATCCCAATAGATAGAGCTTCTCAAGCAATGGGAGGATCCAAGTTTTCCTCATCTTTCACAGATGATTCTAGCAGCAGCAGCTGCTGTAAACACTTTGCATCGTATTCCCTTAATTAATCCTTTTATGGTAGGCTTCCCTATTTTATGGATGAGAAAATGAAAGCACAGAAAAGCCAAGTAATTTGTTTAGAGTCGCAAGGCTAATAATTGCTGACTTCCGGCATTCTGGCTCACGTTCTCTAAGCATGTTGCCCTACATGTAAGGTTCCGAGAGCAAGGACAGCAGAAGCCCACTGCTCCCAGTGACTGGTGCAGAGTAGCTACTCACTGCTGAATGAAGTAAGGTCCAAGGAGGAAATGGATGAGAAGGTTTGAGTTCCAACTTTATCACAAGCTGATTATGTGACAAGATCAGAGACTTTCAAGGCCTCAGCTTCCTCATCAGAAGATGGAAAATAATATTACTTGTTCTGGGACTACCCTGGTGGCCCAGTGGTTGAAAATCAGCCTACCCAACCTGAATGGGAAGGGAGTTTGGGGGAGAATGGATACATGTATACGTATGGCTGAGTTGCTTCGTAATTCACCTGAAACTATCACAGCATTGTTAAGTGGTTATAACCCAATAAAGAGTTTAATAAAGGTTTAAAATGAAATTAAAAAGAATCTATCTGCCAATGCAGGGGACATGGGTTCGATTCTTGGTCTGGGTGCGGCTACTAAACCTGTGCGCCATGGCTCCTGAGCCTATATTCTGGAGCCCACGCGCCACAAGAGAAGACATCATAATGAGAAGCCCGCTCGCTGCCGTTAGAGAAAGCCTGAGCACAGGAACGAAGACCCGAAGCAGCCAAAAATAAATAAATGTAAACACTATTTGTTCTGCTTGTTTCTTTGAGTTATCCAATCCAATTATGAATTCAACAGTTTTCAAGCACTTATAAAGGAGGCCAGGCAGTGTGGTGGGTCCTGGGCTACAAAGACAAATAGAATATGAATCCTATATTTCAGGACTCCTCTGTCATCGGTGAGACAGCTCAGACACAAATAATAACTACAAGACAGTGTGAGAACAGTCACCACAGAATTACATGCAAAGGTCTAAGGCAGAGTGCGCTCCTCTGGCTGGGGAAGCATGGAAGGCATTGAAATGTACCAAAATGCAGATCACTGGGAGTCTTGTTTCACATACCAGTCCAGGTATCTGGTTTCACAGAGGTCTGCATCTTTCATTACCTCTGAGCTTTTTTACAACTCTGTAAATTACAGAAGGCATAACGTAATGCAAATGATTCTTATCCACAGAAATGTAAATGAATTTCCCTCAGTGGAATGCAGTTGATTATTTGATTATTACCCAGTGGATTTGCATCTATTTGTAAATGCATCTCAGCATTCGTGATTGTGTATGTGTTCGTGTTGTGGGATTTGAACCAGTTATAACAGCTTACTGGTTCCCTCATTAATGAATAAGTTGAATAAAATTTTGCTATGTGTTCAATTTATATTTCTGTGGGAATCATTATTTTATCTTTAGAAAATGTATCCTTTAACAAGAGATTTTCCAAAATAACCCATGCTCGGAATTCCCTGGTAGTCCAGTGGTTAGGACTCTGTACTTTCACTGCCAAGGGTGAGGGGAACTAAAAATCCCACAAAGCTTGAGGCAGGGTAAAAAAAAAAAAAGAAAAACCATACTCAAGCCCTACCACAGGCCAATTAAATCCAAATCTCAATGGGTGGGGTCTGAACAACTGTATTTTTTAAAAGTTCCCTACATGGTTTTAAGGTGCAGATGGTGTTAAGAATTACAGATTCTCAGTAGGAACACAGGATCTTCCCAGGTGGCACTGGCGATAAAGTACCTGCCTGACAACACAGGAGACGTAAGAGATGGTTTCAGTCCCTGGGTAGGGAAGATCCTCTGGAGGAGGGCACGGAAACCCACTCCAGTATTCTTGTCTGGAGAATCCCATGGACAGAGGAGCTTGGAGGGCTACAGTCCATAGGACAGGATTGAAGCAACTTAGCATGCATGCAGGATGAAGGAAGAAAACTAACATTTATTGAGCCCCTTACTGAATAGTCAGTAGATTAAGTGGATCTTTATAGTTGAGTTATTTCAAATCCTAAAAGATGATGCTGTGAAAGTGTTGCACTCAATATGCCAGCAAATTTGGAAAACTCAGCAGTGGCCACAGGACTGGAAAAGGTCAGTTTTCATTCCAATCCTAAAGAAAGGCAATGCCAAAGAATGTTCAAGTTACCTCGCAATTGCATTCATCTCACATTCTAGCAAAGTAATGCTCAAAATTCTCCAAGCCAGGCTGCAACAGTACATGAACAGTGAACTTCCAGATGTTCAAGCTGGATTTAGAAAAGAAAGAGGAACCAGAGATCAAATTGGCAACATCTGCTGGATCATCAGAAACACAAGAGAGTTCCAGAAAAACATCTACTTCCGCTTTATTGACTACTCCAAAGCCTTTGACTGTGAGAATCAAAACAAACTGTGGAAAATTCTTCAAAAGATAGGAATACCAGACTACTTTACCTGCCTCCTGAGAAATCTGTATGCAAGTCAAGAAGCAACAGTTAGAACCGGACATGGAACAACAGACTGGATCCAAATCAGGAAAGAAGTACGTCAAGACTTTATATTGTCATCCTGCTTATTTAACTTCTATGCAGAGTACCTCATGTGAAATGCTGGGCTGGATAAAGCACAAGTTGAATCAAGATTGCAGGGAGAAATATCAATAACCTCAGACATGGAGATGACACCACCCTTATGGAAGGAAGTGAAGAAGAACTAATAAGCCTCTTGATGAAAGTGAAAGAGGAGAGTGAAAAAGCTAGCTTAAAACTCAACATTCAGAAAACTAAGATCATGGCATCCAGTCCCATCACTTCATGGCTAATAGATGGGGAAACAATGGAAACACTGAGAGACTTTATTTTTGGGGGCTCCAAAATCTCTGCAGATGGTGACTGCAGCCATGAAATTAAAAGATGCTTACTCCTTGGAAGAAAAGCTATGACCAACCTATATAGCATATTAAAAAGCAGAGATATTACTCTGTCAACAAAGGTCCTTCTAGTCAAAGCTATGGTTTTTCCAGTGGTCATGTATGGATGTGAGAGTTGGACTATAAAGAAAGCTGAGCACCGAAGAACTGATGCTTTTGAACTGTGGTGTTGGAGAAGACTCTTAAGAGTCCCTTGGACTGCAAGGAGATCCAACCAGTCAATCTTAAAGGAAATCAGTTCTGAATATCCATTGGAAGCACTGATGCTGAAGCTGAAACTCCAAAAGTTTGGGCAGCTGATGTGAAGAACTGACTCATTGGAAAAGACCCTGATGCTGGGAAAGATTGAAGGCAGGAGAAGGGGATGTCAGAGGATGAGATGGTTGGATGGCATCACCAGCTCGATGGACATGAGTTTGAGCAAACTCCTGGAGATGGTGAAAGACAGGGAAGCCTGGCGTGCTGCAGCACATGTGGTCACAGAGTCGGACACGACCGAGTGACTAAACTCATTTCATTCGATTCTCACAAAACTCCGTGAGTTATTACCCATTTTGCAAGTGTGTGCTCAGTCATTCAGTCATGTTCAACTCTTTGTGACCCCATGGACTGTAGCCCACCCATCTCCTCTGTCCATGGGATTCTCCAGGCAAGAACACTGGAGTGGGTTGCCATTTCCTTCTCCAGGGATTTTGCAAGTGAGCAAACTGAAAATCAGAGGTAAGTCACTTGCCCAAGGTCACAGAGCTAGGCAGAGCTGGATCTAAACCTAGTATGTTTAACTCCAAAGCTCCTTATGTTTTTTCCTTCATCTAACTGCCAAGAGTTCTCAAGCATTATGAAAGCCAAGTAAATATGAGGTTTACTTCANGCCTCTCCTGGACAGACACTGACCGACAACTATTTCCTCGGAGCTTTCTCTGGCCTGTACTGTGCCATTCTCTGGCTTGTAGGACCCATGACCATACTCAGCACACCCTGGACTGCAAAATCAGGGTGCCTCTGTCTCCCACGCTCCAAAGGGTCGCAAAGAGTTGGACACAACTGAAGTCACTTAGCACACACACACACTGTCTCTCACATGGGGCAGCAACCCCAGCGCTGCTCCAGGCCAATCCATCACTGGATTCAGAGTACGGCCCTGGCAAATTGGGTGGATGAAGGAAAACTGAAAGGAACGGCCAGACGGGTGAGCGAGGCTCTTTTCTCCCCACAGGGTCATGCTCAGGGTCGGCCCCACTATTTCCACTTAGCTGCAGAGCCTGATGGTTAAGTGTGTGGGCTGCAGTCATACGAGCTTGGTTCACATCCCCCCTGTGAACAAATTACTTGCCTTCCTTGTGCCTCCATTTCCCCATCTGTAAAATGGAGTTATAAATAGCTCCTCCTTTAGAACTGCTGTGAAGCCCTGGGACATAGTGAGGCTCATCAGACAGTTTAGTCATCATCGGCTGGTGCTGAGCACAGCAGTCACTCTTCTGGCGAGTGCTCAGGTTCACTTCATGACAAAGGAAAGACAGGAGGAGCGACACAAGCCACTTCTACCCTGAGAGGTCCAGGGAAGCCCATCCCATCACCTACATTCCCAGTTTCCCACTGGGGCTGACGCACTGAGACCCCAAGGCTCAGGCATGGTGAGTGACTTGCCCACAGGCGCAGGGGTAGTAAGAAGCCATGGGGTAAAAAAAAAAAAAACACAGATCTTCTACCATGAAGCAGGGCTCAAACTGCAAGGACACAAAGAGACCAGATCACAACTGCTTTTCTCCAGTCTTTGGCGAACTCAGAGACTTTCTTTCCAACAGGCAAAATATATTTTTTTCCCCAAAAGCATAAAATACTTCAGCTGTCCAAGCTGCAACCTAAAGCTTGGCTTCTTTTGTTCCTTAAATCAAGGTCAGGGAGCCGAGGCGAACGCTCTTTCCCTCACGGCTCTCCTCTCAGAATAATTTCTGAAACAGCTGGAGGAAGGATGACCATGCTCTGGGCGGTGAGGGGCAAAGACCCCAGCAAAGACAGAAAGGCCAAAATGAGAATTCCTGCCAAGTACTAAAGGACAGATCCTGAGGGTGACACCCCGAGGAGGGGCTTAAAAGAGTCAGAATAGAAGGCGAGGCTCTGTAGTCAGAAAGAGGAAGAGACACAGGGAGTCTCTTCAGAGGAAAAACAGCAATGCCGCCAGGAAGCTACAAACTGAGAGGGGGACACAGCCCTGCCCTCAGGAAGCCCCATCGGAGGGGAAACAGTCTTGCCTCAGCTAGCCTGAATTTGAGAGGAAGCACAGTCCTCCCTCAGGCAGATCACATCTGAGAGGAGACAGAGCTGGGTCCTCAGGGAGCCCCAGTCTGTGGGGAGACACAGCCCTGCCCTCAGGGAGCCCCAGTCTGAGGGGAGACACAGTCTTACCCTTAGGGAGCCCCAGTCTGAGGGGAGACAGCCGTCCCTCAAGGAGCCTGAATTTGAGAGGAAACACAGCCTTGTCTAGCGGAGACCAAATCTCAGAGGATACTGAACCCTGCATCAGGGGCCCCAGTCTGAGGGGAGACACAGCACTGCCCTCGGGGAGCCCCAGTCTGAGGAGACACAGCCCCGCCTCAGGGAGACCCAGGCTGAGGGGAGACACAGCCCTGCCCTCAGGGAGCCCCAGTCTGAGGGGAGACACAGCCCTACCTCAGGGAGCCCCAGTCTGAGAGGAGACACAGCCCTACCTCAGGGAGCCCCAGTCTGAGGGGAGACACAGCCCTACCTCAGGGAGCCCCAGTCTGAGGGGAGACACAGCCCTACCTCAGGGAGCCCCAGTCTGAGAGGAGACACAGCCCTACCTCAGGGAGCCCCAGTCTGAGGGGAGACACAGCCCTGCCCTCAGGGAGCCCCAGCCTGAGGGGGTGGATACATTTCCTCTGAGCTAAATTGCTGGGTGAACTGATTATCACATCTTCAATCTTTAAACAAAGTCTATGGGCTTCCTAGGTGTCTCAGTGGTAAAGAATCGGCCTGCCAATGCAGGAGACCCAGGAGATGTGGGTTCGATCCCTGGGTCAGGAAGATCTACTGGAGGAGGAAATGGCAACCCACTCCAGTACTCTTGCTTGGAAAATTCCCACGGACAGAGGAACCTGGCGGGCTACAGTCCATAGGGTCGCAGAGTCGGACACAACTGAGCGACTGAGCGTGCACACAAAGCCCATACATGCTCCATGGATTTACTAGCAATGACTCTTGATACAGAATAAGGAAACACTCCAGGAGGATGTATCTCAAGGTTTTCTTGACTGTAGGTCCCTAATTGAGGTCCATGAACCTCTTTAAACTATTAGCAAAATGTGGCATATTGATCTGTATGTATGCATTCTTCTTTTGGAGAGTTTTTATCACATTCTTAAAGAGGTTCATGAGGTTCAAAAGGCCAAGGAAATATGGCTGAGTTTCTTTCCAGCAGCCTCACTAAGCATCCCTGCAATCTCTGGCAAAACGCAGGTGGTGATGAGCACATAACTTGCATCTTCAATGCTGGGTCCAGAACCTAGCCCTTCCCATGTATCTAGGACCTCACTTAGTCTGCCTGTGCCTCGGTATCCCCATCTGTAAAGTGGGAGTAATCATAGTCCCTCTCTCCTACAAGTTTTCTGAGAATTAATAGAGCTCATACATGCAACACAGAACAGTGTCTGGCACACAGTAATTTGCAACTCATTGCCTGGCATTCAATGTAATTGTTGTTCAGCCATGTGGGACTCTTCACAACCCCATGGACTGCAGCACATCAGGCTCCCCTGATCTTCACCATCTCCCGGAGTTTGCTCAAACTCCTGTCCCATTGAGTCGATGGTGCCATCCAACCATCTCGTCTTCTTTCATCCCCTTCTCCTCATGCCCTCAATCTTTCCCAGCATCAGGGTCTTTTCCAATGAGTTGGCTCTTTGCATCAGGTGGCCAAAGTATTGGAGCTTCAGCTGCAGCATCAGTCCTTCCAATGAATATTCAGGGTTGATTTCCTTTAGGATTGACTGGTTTGATCTCCTTGTGTCCAAGGGACTCGCAAGAGTCTTCTCCAACACCACAATTTGAAAGCACCAATTCTTCAGGGTTCAGCCTTCTTTATGGTCCAATTCTCACATCGACACATGACTATTGGAAAAATCATAGCTTTGGCTACATGGACTTTTGTGGGCAAAGTGATGTCTGTGCTTTGTAATACGCTGGCACACAATAAGTGCTCACAAAAGGCCTGTGGAGGATAAGGTGTCTTGTAGGGATTCCCTGTGTTCTTCCCTCTCTGTTCCCTAAATGCTGGGCTTGATTAGGACTGTGAGCACCCACATGTCCTTGGCCCATCACTGCCCATCTTCTTCATTGAGGAGAGCAGACCGAGGACAAGTGAGTCACTATCAGGGAGAAACAGGAATCCTAAAGAGGCTGGAGAGATCCCAGAGCTTGAGGGGCCTGCTAGAAGCACCCTATTTCTCTATGGAACAATTCCACACCAAACATCTGGTCAACCCCCAGTAGGCAGTGGGTGCGAGAGAGCCACATTAACCATGGAAACGTGTGTGTGCTTAGTTTTTCAGTCATATCTGACTCTTTGCAACCCCATGAACTGTAGCCTGCCAGGCTCCTCTGTCCATGGGGAGTCTCCAGACAAGAATACCGGCCCTCCTCCAGGGGGCCTTCCCAACCTAGAGATCAAACCCAGGTCTCTCACATTGCAGGCAGCTTCTTTACCATCTGCGCCACCAGGAAAGACCAAGAATACTGGAGTGGGTAGCCTATCCCTCTCCAGGGGATCTTTCTGATCCAGGTACCGAACCAGGGTCTTCTGCATTGCAGGCAGATTCTTTACCAGTTGAGCTACCAGGGAAGCCCAGTCATGGATATAATCTGCACCAAATCCTTTGTTGGGTACTTAACCTATGACACCCTATTCACGCTACGTATCAATGCAGGGAGATAGACACTGTCTCCTTTTATAGGGAAGGTAGCTGGGGCTGCGGTGCCAGTGTCCCCCAGCTTAGCTGGAGCACTGAGATTGAACTCTGAAGCTGGAGCCCATTCAGAGGTCCTATGGGGAGGCAGGGGCGCCTGTGTTACCAAAACTCAAGGTCTCCCAAATCCCCACCCCAGGCAGCAGTGCCCCTCATCCTCACTCCCTGATTTACTGTCCTCTAGCTTCATCAGAAGGAAATGGCAACCCACTCCAGTGTTCTTGTCTGGAGAATCCCAGGGATGGGGGAGCCCGGTGGGCAGGAGCCCCAGTCTGAGAGGAGACACAGCCCTACCTCAGGGAGCCCCAGTCTGAGGGGAGACACAGCCCTGCCCTCAGGGAGCCCCAGCCTGAGGGGGTGGATACATTTCCTCTGAGCTAAATTGCTGGGTGAACTGATTATCACATCTTCAATCTTTAAACAAAGTCTATGGGCTTCCTAGGTGTCTCAGTGGTAAAGAATCGGCCTGCCAATGCAGGAGACCCAGGAGATGTGGGTTCGATCCCTGGGTCAGGAAGATCTACTGGAGGAGGAAATGGCAACCCACTCCAGTACTCTTGCTTGGAAAATTCCCACGGACAGAGGAACCTGGCGGGCTACAGTCCATAGGGTCGCAGAGTCGGACACAACTGAGCGACTGAGCGTGCACACAAAGCCCATACATGCTCCATGGATTTACTAGCAATGACTCTTGATACAGAATAAGGAAACACTCCAGGAGGATGTATCTCAAGGTTTTCTTGACTGTAGGTCCCTAATTGAGGTCCATGAACCTCTTTAAACTATTAGCAAAATGTGGCATATTGATCTGTATGTATGCATTCTTCTTTTGGAGAGTTTTTATCACATTCTTAAAGAGGTTCATGAGGTTCAAAAGGCCAAGGAAATATGGCTGAGTTTCTTTCCAGCAGCCTCACTAAGCATCCCTGCAATCTCTGGCAAAACGCAGGTGGTGATGAGCACATAACTTGCATCTTCAATGCTGGGTCCAGAACCTAGCCCTTCCCATGTATCTAGGACCTCACTTAGTCTGCCTGTGCCTCGGTATCCCCATCTGTAAAGTGGGAGTAATCATAGTCCCTCTCTCCTACAAGTTTTCTGAGAATTAATAGAGCTCATACATGCAACACAGAACAGTGTCTGGCACACAGTAATTTGCAACTCATTGCCTGGCATTCAATGTAATTGTTGTTCAGCCATGTGGGACTCTTCACAACCCCATGGACTGCAGCACATCAGGCTCCCCTGATCTTCACCATCTCCCGGAGTTTGCTCAAACTCCTGTCCCATTGAGTCGATGGTGCCATCCAACCATCTCGTCTTCTTTCATCCCCTTCTCCTCATGCCCTCAATCTTTCCCAGCATCAGGGTCTTTTCCAATGAGTTGGCTCTTTGCATCAGGTGGCCAAAGTATTGGAGCTTCAGCTGCAGCATCAGTCCTTCCAATGAATATTCAGGGTTGATTTCCTTTAGGATTGACTGGTTTGATCTCCTTGTGTCCAAGGGACTCGCAAGAGTCTTCTCCAACACCACAATTTGAAAGCACCAATTCTTCAGGGTTCAGCCTTCTTTATGGTCCAATTCTCACATCGACACATGACTATTGGAAAAATCATAGCTTTGGCTACATGGACCTTTGTGGGCAAAGTGATGTCTGTGCTTTGTAATATGCTGGCACACAATAAGTGCTCACAAAAGGCCTGTGGAGGATAAGGTGTCTTGTAGGGATTCCCTGTGTTCTTCCCTCTCTGTTCCCTAAATGCTGGGCTTGATTAGGACTGTGAGCACCCACATGTCCTTGGCCCATCACTGCCCATCTTCTTCATTGAGGAGAGCAGACTGAGGACAAGTGAGTTACTATCAGGGAGAAACAGGAATCCTAAAGAGGCTGGAGAGATCCCAGAGCTTGAGGGGCCTGCTAGAAGCACCCTATTTCTCTATGGAACAATTCCACACCAAACATCTGGTCAACCCCCAGTAGGCAGTGGGTGCGAGAGAGCCACATTAACCATGGAAATGTGTGTGTGCTTAGTTTTTCAGTCATATCTGACTCTTTGCAACCCCATGAACTGTAGCCTGCCAGGCTCCTCTGTCCATGGGGAGTCTCCAGACAAGAATACCGGCCCTCCTCCAGGGGGCCTTCCCAACCTAGAGATCAAACCCAGGTCTCTCACATTGCAGGCAGCTTCTTTACCATCTGCACCACCAGGAAAGACCAAGAATACTGGAGTGGGTAGCCTATCCCTCTCCAGGGGATCTTTCTGATCCAGGTACCGAACCAGGGTCTTCTGCATTGCAGGCAGATTCTTTACCAGTTGAGCTACCAGGGAAGCCCAGTCATGGATATAATCTGCACCAAATCCTTTGTTGGGTACTTAACCTATGACACCCTATTCACGCTACGTATCAATGCAGGGAGATAGACACTGTCTCCTTTTATAGGGAAGGTAGCTGGGGCTGCGGTGCCAGTGTCCCCCAGCTTAGCTGGAGCACTGAGATTGAACTCTGAAGCTGGAGCCCATTCAGAGGTCCTATGGGGAGGCAGGGGCGCCTGTGTTACCAAAACTCAAGGTCTCCCAAATCCCCACCCCAGGCAGCAGTGCCCCTCATCCTCACTCCCTGATTTACTGTCCTCTAGCTTCATCAGAAGGAAATGGCAACCCACTCCAGTGTTCTTGTCTGGAGAATCCCAGGGATGGGGGAGCCCGGTGGGCTGCCGTCTATAGGGTCGCATAGAGTCGGACATGACTGAAGTGACTTAGCAGCAGCAGCAGCAGCTTCATCAGGGCTGCTCGCAAAGGAACAGCTGAAGAGAACTGGAGGGCTTTCCATCTCTCTCTGCTCTGCTCCCTGTCCTAACAGGCAGAAGTAATCTCAGGAAAGGCAAGGAGGGAGCTGGGGAGGAGAGGGACCTTGGCACCCAGCCCCTGGCACTTGCCCATCTCCCCTTTCAGATCCTGTTCCACATGCCCGTGCACCGTCTCATGCCGTCTATAGGGTCGCATAGAGTCGGACATGACTGAAGTGACTTAGCAGCAGCAGCAGCAGCTTCATCAGGGCTGCTCGCAAAGGAACAGCTGAAGAGAACTGGAGGGCTTTCCATCTCTCTCTGCTCTGCTCCCTGTCCTAACAGGCAGAAGTAATCTCAGGAAAGGCAAGGAGGGAGCTGGGGAGGAGAGGGACCTTGGCACCCAGCCCCTGGCACTTGCCCATCTCCCCTTTCAGATCCTGTTCCACATGCCCGTGCACCGTCTCTGTGCCAAGCAACCTCGCCAAGGTCTAAAAAGCAATTTTCACATGGTTTAAAGAGCTCTCCTTCCTAGAGCTATTTGCATTTTTGTTATTATTAATTATTGTAATAATTGTCCCTCCTAAGCTGCGTGACCGGGGAAAAGAGCCTGAGCGCTGCCTCAGATCCATTCAAACTAGAATCTCCACACTGCCACATGGTAACTCTATGGCCCTGAACAAGCTACTTAACCTCAGTTTCCTCATCAATGCATGCAGTCATATACCTGTCCTGTGAAGCTGTGAAGCCAATAGCTTACAATAGAAATGTAGGCAGCACTTCCTTATGCCCCTTCCTGTCTCATTCATCAAATCTTAAAATTTCTCCTATTGGGAACTTCAGGCCTATGCAAGGCCAGCAGAGAGGACTGTGGGAAGACAGAGGGGATATTAGGGGACAGAGGCACCTTGAAATGTTTTGGAATCACTCTAAGTCTTTTTGTCTTGACCAGGAAACTAGCAGAAAAAGACTTTGTCAAGAGTCCAGCCAAGCTATGCTTGGAAAATCAGTCCCCAGTCACTTAACAAAACTGGCTATCTACTAAGTGCAGGAAAATCTGAGGATCCCAAACTCTAGGCCCCTTTTAGCCTCGGGGATCTCAGGGAACCTATGGGTCACTTGGAAAGCCTCCTCCTTGTGGCAGAGGCCATGGCTATCCAATCAACGAATATTCCTCATTTTCTTCCTAACAGAATCCACACTGGTTCAGGTGTCTGATGCAGCTGTCCTGAAGTCAGAGAAAGTAAGCTCCTGCCCATGTTGTGTAACCCCCAAAATGTATACACTGAAACATCACTCCTCAATGTGCTGGTATTTGGAGATGAGGTCTTAGGAAGTAATTGGTGTCGTTTGAGGTTATGAGGGTGGGTCCTTCATGATGGGATTAGTGCCCTTATAAGAAGAGGTGGCTAGCTCTCACTTTCTCTTTCTGCCACATGAGAACAGTGAGAAGGTGGCCATCTGAAGCCAGGAAGAGAGTCCTTACCAGAATGTGACAACCTGATCTTGGACTTCTATCCTTGAAAACTGTGAGAAACAAATTTCTCTTGTTTAAGCCACCCAGTCTATGGTATTTTGTTATACCAGCCCAAACTGACTAATATACTGGTCTAGGGGTGGACATGAAACCTGGGTCTGGCCACTGAGACAGAAGGGAAAGTCTGCTGAGAAATTCTTGAAAAGGATTGTGCTTTCTAGATTAAAAAAGAACTTTTCAAAGAGAGGTCTTTGGCCCTATGTCTTGCTTCCTGTCTTTGGATGCTGTTGTGATGCCTAGAACAGAGGCAATTATTCTGTAACAACGAGGTCCACCTTTTGGATGATGACAAGATAGAAGGGCATTTGGGTGCTTAGGCAAAGTGAGCAGACAAACCAGAACTGAGAAGACCTTACAGATTCCTTGTGATTTAAGAAAAATAAATGTATTTTGGGTTTGATCCACTATCAGAATTCCTGTTACTTACAGCCAAAGCATTCCCAACTGAACCTGATTCCTCTGTGCGCCAAAGCTTGTTCCACCTATTCCCCTCACCTCCTCTCCACTCTCTCTCTCCAGTGGTAGGTCATCTCTAGCAACGGCCTTAAGTCTGAGCAGAAAGAACAAGGGGTTGGGAGAGGACAGATGATAAGTTGCTACTTTATAGTCTGGATGCTGTGGAAGGCCAGCTGCCATTCTGTGACTCTCTCTGGCCTCTGCTCCCTAGGGATTCCTCTGAGTTTGCCGCTTAGAATCAAAAGCATCACTGAGCACGAAGGCCTCTTTCATCCCTGGAGAGAAGAGTATCTACTTCTTGGTTGCATCTACCACGGTTGGAGTCCAGGCCCTACTGCAGTCCTCATCATTGGACACCCTAATTCTCAGTGTGAAGAAGCTCTCAAGGTCTCGAAGTCTGAGGAAACTGGATTTGGATCCCTTTTTCTAAAACACACTAACCGTACAGCCTTGGGCTGGTTCCTGAACCTGAGCCCTGATCTTTTAATCAGTGAAAAGGGAAAATACTACTATTTAGTTCACAGGGTGGTTGTAAGGTTACAAAGACACAGTCGTTGTGGTAGGCAGAAATTCAAGATGGTCCCCAAGATTCCCACGCCTGCTGTACAAGCCTGCACAACCCCTTCCCCTGGAGTGTGAGTGGGAATGTGATAGGATACTCACTCCTGTTACTCCATGTTAAGTTGCAGACTCTGGAGAGACTTATCCCACTGGCTTTGAAGAAGCAGGCTGCCATGCTGTGAGAGGCCCACGTGACTAGGACCTGAGCGTGGCCTATAGGAGCCAAGAGCCCCAATCCAACAACCAAAAAGTACACAGGACTTTCACCTTATAGCTGCAAGGAATCAAACTCTGCCAACAACCTAAATGAGCTTGGCTTGGACCCCAAGCCTCAGATAAGATCATAGCCCCTGCACACACCTCGATTTCAGCCTGGGGAGACCCGGAGCAGAGAAGCCAGCTGTGTTGTATCTGGGCTGCTGACCCTACAGAAAACGGTAAAATAATAAATGGCCATTGTTTCAAGCCCTAGGATTGTGGTGATTCGTTACACAGCAATTGAAAACTAATAAAAATCTGAGTTTGGACCAAATTGCTATTTGGGTAGGTTAAAAAGCAATTGAGTATAGGCAACTGCATGTGGTTCAGCCTAATACAGATGTTAAGAGCCTAGCACGTAGTAAGCACTCAATAAATCCCACCGTTATTATTCCCCTGGCTCCTCTAAATGGTATCCTGACATATTCAGTGGCTGGATATGTCTCTTTTCCCCAGCACTGGCTCTAACAGCTGCCACACTGCCCCCAGGCCCCCTCCTTCACCAAAACCACCCTCGCCCTGCCTGTCAGAAGACAGCGTTCTGAGCCTTCTGAGAGGCTGAGGGCACCGCTCTGGAGCTAGGCTGCCTCTCGAGCCCTAGGGCAGCAAAATGCCAACCTCAACAGAGAGCAGAAAACATCTCTGGGGCAGAGGCAACGGCTGTCACCAGCCCCACGTCTGCTGCAGGGGCGTGGGCAGCCGCTTGAGAGACCCCAGCAGGGCTAAGCCACCGTCCGCCACTGGGCTGTCCCCTCTTTGCCTCCCCTGCAGGTCTCAGGAACCCCACCGTGTAGAACTGTGCATTGCTTCTGCCAGCAAGACCCCTGGGAAGTGCACAGGTTTCTGTTACATAAAAAATGCAAATTGCCTTTTCTAACCAATATGTTGGTCTGGATCCCTGCATCAGAAGAGGCATAGAGAAATAGTGGGGACCTTGGGAACAGGGCACTGGACAGATGAGGTTTTTATGGTTTTTTTTTTTTTGACAGGTTAAGTTTTGGTTGGGTCTGCAGGGAGATTACTAAAGTCAGGAAAGGTCTGAAACAGACCGTCAGAGGAGGGAGAAGCTCGTGGCTCACACTTTCTACGATGTCTGCTGGAATCTGGTTTCGCAAATTGTTATTCCCAAAACAACTTCTCAGAGTCTCTAAATGCACACCGTATGTCAAATATGTCAATAAAGCTGGGAGTGGGGGAAACAGAACTTCCAAGACCCACACAAACCAGCTATAGAGACAGATTTTTATTTATTTTCAGGTGTCAAATAATAGGCACATAAATTACTATTCCTGAATTAATCCATTTAATCCCTCTACTGTGATAAGGATTATTACACTTCCTTTACAGATGAGGAAACCATGGCCCGAGTTAAGTACTTTACCCAGGATCACAGGGATTGAACCCAGGCAGACAGACCCCACAGACTCATGGTCTTAAACACTGAGCCAGACAACCAGAGGCTTTAAAATCTTTGACCCTGAGTTTACCAAAGGAGGAGAAGGGAGCGACAGAGGACGAAATGGTTAGATGGCACCACCGACTTAATGGACATGAGTTTGAGCAAGCTCCGAGAGATGGTGAAAGACGGGGAAGCCTGGTGTGCTGCAGTCCATGGGGTCACAAAGAGTCGGGCATGAATGAACAACTGAACAACAACATTACCAAAACCGGTAAAAACAGTTATTTGGGAGTAGACAGTAAAGAGCCTGCCTGCAATGCAGGAGAATTGGGTTCAAACCCTGGGTCGGGAAGATCCCCTGGAGAAGAGAATGGCAACCCACTCCAGTATTCTTGCCTGGAGAATTCCATGGACAGGGGGGTCTGATGGGCTACAGTCCATGGGGTCATAAAGAGTTGGACATGACTGAGTGACTAACAAAAACANCTGGGTCGGGAAGATCCCCTGGAGAAGAGAATGGCAACCCACTCCAGTATTCTTGCCTGGAGAATTCCATGGACAGGGGGGTCTGATGGGCTACAGTCCATGGGGTCATAAAGAGTTGGACATGACTGAGTGACTAACAAAAACACACATACACAGACTCTAGATTAGCCCAGGAAATACCAACACGAAGAAGCAGGGGCTGAAACATGTCCACCCCACAGTGTCATCTGCCTTCAGCAGAGGCTTGGGTGGGCATCCACTGTGGTCCTGTGCTGGGGCTCACATGTGTCCCTGTGCCAAGCAGCTTGGCTCAGCTAGCAGTGTCCTAGGATAGGCATGGTGCAGGGTCAGTTCCTCCCTCAGGCAACAGCAGAGACCTCTGAGGGCGGCAGGGGTGGCAGGGGCCTTCCTAAGAAGCAGAGAGGGAAGGGAACTGGCTCCCAGGACAGTTTCCAGCTTCTTTGAAATACTGGCCCCCTCATCCTGAGATGCCTGCTCTGAAGCCCTCTGGAACTCAGTCCATCAGCACCTTTGCCTGCCCTACTATTCCCTGCCCCTGCCCATTATTCCCTGTCACCTAGATGCTCAGGGCAGGGGCATCCCATAGCCTCCTCCCCCGGGGCTCAGTCAATGCTGACCCTGGAATGCAACGGAAGAGGCCAGGACTTCCAGTAATTGGTGGCCATGGAGTATAGAATATGCTGGAGAAAGCCACTCTGTGCAGCTCTCCCTCCTCCCCCTCCTCCTCCTTTTCCTTTCTTCTCTCTCCCTCTCTCAATCTGTTCTAGAAACTGGATAGTTGGACTTGGTTGAGGCGAAGAGATGGATTGACGATTTCAAGCCCACCCACATTGTGCTCTTGCCTCCTCTCTGTTCCAGGTGACGCCTCCCTTCACCCTTTCCTATCAAAACCCCATTTTTCCCACCCTCTGGCTTCAGGGAGGGTGGGAGAGCAGGGCCTGGGTCACACCCTCCCCAGCCTGATATCCTGTGAAGAGGAATAAGCACCAGGGTTGATCCCAGAACCACATCCCCCAGGAATTCAACTGCATCCCTGGGTACCACCTAGGCCAAAAGTTTGAGTCTTTGTACACCTCTGCTTTCAGAGAGTAAACAGGAGGGGCCAAGTGCTACTGCCTTATAGTAATCATTGTAGCTATTTACTGAGCACCTACTGTACGCGAAGCAAGTGGAAAGCAGCATGCTGGATGCTTCATGATCCTCTACTCCTGTAAGTTAATTCCTCCAAGAGGATTTACTGAGGGTCTGCTACATGTTAGCCACGCTTCCAAGCGTGTCAGCTACCTTGGCAAGTAAGGTTTCTCAATGAATATGGGACCTCCTAGGGCTGCAGGTGGTTTGCACTTGACAAGTGGGAGAAATCGAGGAGGGTGGAGCAGATTCCATCTTAAGGTGTCTGATCCAAAGCCACGGTGCCCTGTTGCCCTCTGCCTCCTCTCCCTGCCCTGGAAGTAGAGGGTTCATGAATCTGAATCAGAGTGGGGACTCCCACTTCCAAAAAGAAAAGAGAGAGAGAAAGAAAGAAAAAAACAGTTACTTTAGGGGAAGGGGAATGAAGTCTATACAACCGAGATGTCTTCAGAGGTTCTGGGCTCAGTATGTGAGATACCCCCTGGCCCAGCCTGAGTGCTAAGGACTCAGTGGACACCTGAGGCAGTGATTTGGGATGGGTGTCCCATGGGCGAGAAGGATGGCCGGAAGTGGGGAGCATGAGGCCAGGCTTTTCAGGATGGGGTCGGGGACATAAACTGGTAGAGATGAAGACCAGGTGAGATCTGATGGAGAAGGTGCCCTTCAGAGGCTCTGGGGTGAAAAGGACCCCGAGACAGCTCTGACAGGGGCTTGACTGAAGGCTGGGCTGGGAAGGATCGGCAGGTTGTATGCCCGCAGGAGAGGGAAGGGCGGGCAGGGGCAGCTGCCAATGGCTGAGGAAGTGAGACCCGAGCTAACGGGCCATCAGGAATCTCCCAGCGGAGTAATGACAAGATGCAAATGGCCTTGGGAGATGATCCGGACAAAACCGTGTGTGGGACCATGGGGCAGAAACGTGGGAGTTATCACAGGAGCCCCAGAAGGGCCTTAACATGAGGGGATAGCAATGTTCCACCGCATCAGCTCTCACTCCTGCTCCTCTACCCCCACTCCTGCTCCCCAATCCTTCCTCTTTCACACCCCTGCCCAGCTCCTCTGGTTCATCTACATACATCTCCCCAGGGCCACAGCTTCAGAATACAAGCTTGGGCGGGNAATGTTTGTTAGTTTCTGCTGCGCGTGCGTGTGTGCGCCCTCAGTCATGTCCGACTCTTTGCGACCCTGTGGAATGTGGCCCACCAGGCTTCGCTGTCCATGGGATTCTTCAGGCAAGAATACTGGAGCTGTCTCTTATACACATCGGGCGGGGAAGGGTGGGGGGTGGGCTGTGCCACGAAGGTGGGTGAAACACCAACCAAAGAGAGGCCTAGATGAGGATGGGGCAGGAGATCTGGGACAAGTGCGCACCCGGGACCCCAGAGATGCTGTTGGTCCCTCTGGGCAGGGGAATGGCATCTCCTGCAGAGGTGGAGTCTGCACCGACCACAGTGCTCCTCACATTCCCCGCAAGGCAGTGACTCTAGGCCAGCCACAGGGTGACTGTACTAGGGGAGACAGCCCCCCCAACCCACCTGTGCCCCTCACTGCTTGGGACAGCCTTCCTCTCAGATGGAAGAACCTGGGGGAGACCCAGCTCTGAGGCCCACCCCCTCCCAGTGACTCCCAAAGCCTGTGTGACCTGGATGAGGATTTAGGGGTGGGAGCCCACAAAAACTCTCTTCTCCCTCCCCTGCTGGACTCTAAACTTTCACACTCAGTGTCCTAGTCCTTTGGCTTAAGATTTTGTACCCCAGTTATTGTTTTTTTTTAATGGTGTCACTTCGAGTCAGTCATCCACAGCTCAGCATGAGTGAGCCAATCTGATCCTTTCCCAAGAGTCTGTTTTGCTGTCGGAAGTGAAGAAAGGCTGTAGGATCCTGGGGTCTAGAAGGTGGGGAGAGGGAGGGAGGAGAGGGTGGGGAAGTTGGGGCGAAGGAGCAGGGAGAAGACAGGGAAGGAGGGCGCGGAAGGCAGAGGCTGGGCACGCCTGGGAGGGATGAGGCAAATCCCTCTCTTCTCCATTTGGGGAGGGGACGATCAGAAATAGACAGCGTGAAGCCCCTGCCGTGTTCGTTCACTACCTCCCTCTCCCTTCTCGGGCTCCCGGATCCCTACCCCCCGCGTCTTCTTATCTCCTCGCAACATCAGCCCGGTGTGCAAACTTTCCCGGATAAAACCCTGAGCCTGGCTTCCCATTCCGCCTTGGCCACCCGTGGCTGGGCATGGGCTCTTGCCCGACAGGCAGAGGGGAGTCCTGGAGACACGCACGTTCTGGAAGGGGGCGCACAGAGGTAGACGGGGCTCCGGCTCCAGGGGCGGGGCGGGGGGACCCGGACAGCGGGCGGCTCACCTGCAGGACACGGTGATCTCCACCTTGGTGGCCGGGATGCTGCCCGCCAAGGAGTCGAACTCGCTCAGCGACGCCATGTCCTCGGGCTGTTCCATAGCCCACCGCGCCCCCCACCCCAAATTAGTCAATCCCTGCGCGATTCACGCCTCCTCCGGAGCAGCGGAAACCCTGGGCTCTCCCCCCAACTCCCGAGCTGGGGCTGGGCGGCAAAGGGAGGAGAGAGGAGAGCGAAGAGGGGGCGTGGGAAGTGAGAGAGGGAAGGGGGCGGAGGGAGCGGGGGCCAAGGAGAGAGGAGCGGGTGCGGGTGACGCCACGAGGAGGCTAGGGACCTGTCTCTTATACACATCTAGATGTGTATAAGAGACAGAAGAAGCAGAGAGGGAAGGGAACTGGCTCCCAGGACAGTTTCCAGCTTCTTTGAAATACTGGCCCCCTCATCCTGAGATGCCTGCTCTGAAGCCCTCTGGAACTCAGTCCATCAGCACCTTTGCCTGCCCTACTATTCCCTGCCCCTGCCCATTATTCCCTGTCACCTAGATGCTCAGGGCAGGGGCATCCCATAGCCTCCTCCCCCGGGGCTCAGTCAATGCTGACCCTGGAATGCAACGGAAGAGGCCAGGACTTCCAGTAATTGGTGGCCATGGAGTATAGAATATGCTGGAGAAAGCCACTCTGTGCAGCTCTCCCTCCTCCCCCTCCTCCTCCTTTTCCTTTCTTCTCTCTCCCTCTCTCAATCTGTTCTAGAAACTGGATAGTTGGACTTGGTTGAGGCGAAGAGATGGATTGACGATTTCAAGCCCACCCACATTGTGCTCTTGCCTCCTCTCTGTTCCAGGTGACGCCTCCCTTCACCCTTTCCTATCAAAACCCCATTTTTCCCACCCTCTGGCTTCAGGGAGGGTGGGAGAGCAGGGCCTGGGTCACACCCTCCCCAGCCTGATATCCTGTGAAGAGGAATAAGCACCAGGGTTGATCCCAGAACCACATCCCCCAGGAATTCAACTGCATCCCTGGGTACCACCTAGGCCAAAAGTTTGAGTCTTTGTACACCTCTGCTTTCAGAGAGTAAACAGGAGGGGCCAAGTGCTACTGCCTTATAGTAATCATTGTAGCTATTTACTGAGCACCTACTGTACGCGAAGCAAGTGGAAAGCAGCATGCTGGATGCTTCATGATCCTCTACTCCTGTAAGTTAATTCCTCCAAGAGGATTTACTGAGGATCTGCTACATGTTAGCCACGCTTCCAAGCGTGTCAGCTACCTTGGCAAGTAAGGTTTCTCAATGAATATGGGACCTCCTAGGGCTGCAGGTGGTTTGCACTTGACAAGTGGGAGAAATCGAGGAGGGTGGAGCAGATTCCATCTTAAGGTGTCTGATCCAAAGCCACGGTGCCCTGTTGCCCTCTGCCTCCTCTCCCTGCCCTGGAAGTAGAGGGTTCATGAATCTGAATCAGAGTGGGGACTCCCACTTCCAAAAAGAAAAGAGAGAGAGAAAGAAAGAAAAAAACAGTTACTTTAGGGGAAGGGGAATGAAGTCTATACAACCGAGATGTCTTCAGAGGTTCTGGGCTCAGTATGTGAGATACCCCCTGGCCCAGCCTGAGTGCTAAGGACTCAGTGGACACCTGAGGCAGTGATTTGGGATGGGTGTCCCATGGGCGAGAAGGATGGCCGGAAGTGGGGAGCATGAGGCCAGGCTTTTCAGGATGGGGTCGGGGACATAAACTGGTAGAGATGAAGACCAGGTGAGATCTGATGGAGAAGGTGCCCTTCAGAGGCTCTGGGGTGAAAAGGACCCCGAGACAGCTCTGACAGGGGCTTGACTGAAGGCTGGGCTGGGAAGGATCGGCAGGTTGTATGCCCGCAGGAGAGGGAAGGGCGGGCAGGGGCAGCTGCCAATGGCTGAGGAAGTGAGACCCGAGCTAACGGGCCATCAGGAATCTCCCAGCGGAGTAATGACAAGATGCAAATGGCCTTGGGAGATGATCCGGACAAAACCGTGTGTGGGACCATGGGGCAGAAACGTGGGAGTTATCACAGGAGCCCCAGAAGGGCCTTAACATGAGGGGATAGCAATGTTCCACCGCATCAGCTCTCACTCCTGCTCCTCTACCCCCACTCCTGCTCCCCAACGCGGGCGGGGTCTGCGCGCGAGTGTGTGCGAGCGTGTGAATCTGTGTGTGTGTGTGTGTGTGTGTGTGCGTGTGGCGGGCGTGGGGACGCGGTTCCAGATGCTGGGAGCCAGGGGGGTGCCGGCTAGAGACGGCCTCGGCGGTGCGCGTCTTCGTCTGCGCCCGCGCTCCACTCCCCACTTCCCGGAGGGTCTCGGTACCCCGGGAGCCAGAGGGGTGTTTGAACCTAGGAGCATCTGTTTGGGAAGGGTCTCTGCGGAGCGAGGGTGGGGAGGGATCAGTGAACAGAGATAGCATCACCCCCAGGGGTTTTGGGGGGGTCTCTGCTGAGGGTGCGCCCCAACGCGGGGGAGGGGGCGGGTCTCAGTGCAGAAACAGATTTTACTTCTCCTGGGGAAGCCTATGGGGACGACCCCAGTGCCCGGAGGGGTCGCCTCAGTGAGGGTCCTTAGGCCTATGCAGCGTGAGTACATGGGCGCTCCCCCATCCGCCTCTGCCCTCGCCGGGCCTGGCCACGCGGAGTCGGCCACCTAAGCCACGCGACAGAGTCCTCCCTATCCCCGGCCCGCCGTGACCACACGGCTTAGCCAACCCCCGGGTCTGGAAGCCTCCTCCAACCAGGCAGAGGGCGGTTCAAGCTCTCCAGGCTTCTCTGCAACCTGCACCAAGTAGGCGCCTGCTGTGTGCCGGGCTCTGATCGCAGTCAGGGGAGCGAGGAGAGAGTCGAGGCCCCTCTCTGGCGGCCCCGCTTCCAGCCTGGCTCGATGCGGCTCCACTCTGCCCGGGTCTAGCCCTCCTGGGTGAGCCCCTGGGTTTGCAGCGCTGTGGCGTCTCTCCAGGGCTTCTCAGAGAGACGCTTCCCTAGGAAATCTCCCGCGGCCCCTCCTCAGCCTGAATCTCAGCTTTACTGAGCTAGAACCTCCTCTTCCTCATCGCCCCGGCATTTGGAGCAGACGCACCTCTCTGCCGGGGAAGGGTCCTGGGGGGATCAGAGCCTGAGACCGGCTCTGGGAAAGCCGCGCCCTTTGGGCCTGGCTTTGGCAGCTGGGCCTTAACCGGCGCTCAAGATTCTGTTTGAAGTCAATTCCCAGAACATCCGATACAGCCAGAGTCAAAGATAAATATAATAACACGTTCGTCAGCCTGGGTTAAGTGTTTTCTGTTTACCCATGGCTCAGGATCCGCTGGACTAGGCTCTGCGACCTGGGGCCCGACAGCAAGAACAAAGAGGGGATGCCCGGGGTGGTGGGGCACTGAGGGGTCGAAAGGTTCCATTCTCTGGTTTGGGCTTAAGACCCTGTCTCCACCAAGAATAAGTTGGTCCTCCTTTCCCAAGGGATGCAAAACTGGGCTTGGAATCCCACTCCCCACTTTCTCCCAGGTAGACATGCTCCACACATACTTGTGAGCTATGTTATCCACTGGTCCCACCAGTGTTTACAGAATACCCACTCTATATCTGACCAGGTGCTAGGTTCCCTTGGAAAGCTTCCTTGGTCACAATGATAACCACCGTTTTGTTTTCAAAGAGCCTACCCTGGGCCAGTCACCATGATTAATTTTTTAAAATACTATTTGTGTACTATAAAATTCCACCATTTTAAAGTATACACTTCAATGGTTTTAATATATTTACAAAGACTGTGCATGATTATAAATTCTCAAAATAAGTATAGGTGTGAGGTATTATTATTTCAGGGGAGCTGAATAACTTTCCCACAGTCACCCAGCTGGGAACTGGCAGAGCGAGGATTTGAATCCAGGCGGTTGAGACAAAAGCCTGACTCTGAACAGAAGTCTTGACTGCCTCTTAGGATGGAGCCAGGTGCTGAAGGGTCTTAAAAGCCATCTATAGGAATTCCCTGGTGGTTTAGCAGCTAAGATTCCATGCTTCCAATGTAGGGTATCCAGGGTTCAATCCTTGGTCAGGGAGCTAGATCCCACATGCGACAACTAAAGAGTTTGCATGCTGCAACTAAGACCCAGGGCAGCCAAATGAACAAATAAATATTCTTAAAATACAGACATCCATGAAATTAGGTCCAGTTGAGGAGGACAACAGTGGGAGTCACTGCAGCTTGTTGAGGTGAATAGTGAGGCTGAAGTTCTATCACATAACCTTGTAATATTACAGCATCGGGCATAGCAGCCCCTGTGTCTCTTTCTAGAAAGATTCTGGAATTTGTCTGTTTCTCTCCATTCCCTTTTTTTTTTTTTCTGTTTTATTCACTGATTTATTTCTTTTTAAAATACTTTTAAAAAATTGGAATATAATTGCTTTACAATGTTTGTTAGTTTCTGCTGCGCGTGCGTGTGTGCGCCCTCAGTCATGTCCGACTCTTTGCGACCCTGTGGAATGTGGCCCACCAGGCTTCGCTGTCCATGGGATTCTTCAGGCAAGAATACNTTTTTTTTTTTTTCTGTTTTATTCACTGATTTATTTCTTTTTAAAATACTTTTAAAAAATTGGAATATAATTGCTTTACAATGTTTGTTAGTTTCTGCTGCGCGTGCGTGTGTGCGCCCTCAGTCATGTCCGACTCTTTGCGACCCTGTGGAATGTGGCCCACCAGGCTTCGCTGTCCATGGGATTCTTCAGGCAAGAATACTGGAGTGAGTTGTCATGCCCTCCTCCAGGGGATCTTCCTGACCCAGGGATCGAACCCGTGTCTCCTGCATCTTATGCATCGTAGGCAGATTCTTTACCATTGAGCACCCAGGAAGCCCTAGTTTCTGTTGTACATTGAAATGAATAATTTTTATGTGTACATATATCCCCTCCTTGGGCTTCCCTCCCACCCCACCACCCTTATCCCATCCCTCTAGGTCATCACAGAGTGCTGAGCCGAGCTCTCTGTGCTATACAGCAGCTTCCCACTAGCTATCTCTTTTATCCATGGTAGTGTATATATGTCAATTCCAATCTCCCAATCCATCCCACCCTCCCTTCCCCCACTATGTCCACATGAATGTTCTCTGCATCTGTGTCTCTATTCTTGCCTTGCAAATAGTTTCATCTGTACCATTTTTCTAGATTTCACATATATGCACTAATATATGGTGTTTCTTTTTCTTTTGCTCTCTCTTAGTTATTGCATTTCCATCGTGGCTCTTTGGGGAAAAAAAATTATATTGGGCAACTTCTTTGTGCCAGGCACTGTCTCAGGCTCAGAGGATAAAAAGGTGATGAAAAGGACATAGTATCTGTCCCCAAAGAGTTCCCAGGCCAGTGGGGACCCCAAGACATGCAGAAAATAAATGATGGTGCAGCAAGAGCAGTGCTGATGAGGTAGACATAAAGGGCCAGGGCCGCAGAGAGGAGTGACCAATAGTTCTTCCCCAAGAGTGGGTGCAAGGGAGGCTCAGAAGAAACTGCAAAAAAGGAGCTGATACCGAGATGGACGTTGAAGATGATGTCTGTTTGCTTCCCTCAGAAGCGGACCCTGAGAGAAAGCTTTAAATGTGAGTAGTTTATTTGGGAGATGAAGGAAATGCCATGTGGGGAGTGTGGAGGTGAGGCGGGGCAGGCAGCCAACAGGGGTGGTTTATCAAGCCGGTTATCCCTGAGGGCAACTAGGCTCATTCCCACCGAGGCGCTCTGAGAGACCACGCAGCACACACCTCACACTCAGCCCACCAGAGGGGTGAGGGAGCAGGGTGGGTGTGTGGACACACCAACTTTCATCAGTCACAGGCTCAGTGGTTGAGTGCCGCCTCTGGAGTGTGCTCATTTCCTGGCACACGTCTAACCTGACCAGCAGAGTGGCAGTGCAGGTTCCAGAAGCCAGAAAGAGCTGCAGGCAGAGAAGTACAGGTGCCAACAGCAGGAGGTGGGGCTGGGGCACGCTGAAATGGTAAAGGTGAGGGTACAGACAGGACGGCAGCTGCTACAGAAGATGAACTTCTGCCTGGAGGACAAGGCTGAGCAGGTGCTTCTGGCAGGCGACCGGCAAGATTAAGGGCCAGAGAGCTGTGTTTGGAGACCCTGGAGTGCAGGATGAAAGTGGCAGAGATAGAATGGAGGCCAGGAGGTGAGAGGCCATGATGCAAGGCCATGGGCCTTGGCCTCCTCTGGGCACTGAGGCGTTTCAGGAGGGGACAATGGAGGAAGGGGAGTCTGCAAGACACCCCTGAGCTCCACGGTTAACCAGTGACCCCAGAATACAACACTTGCTGATCAGGCCTGGGGCAAAATGCTCACAGTCCTTGCACAAATGAATTGCTGATGGTTCAAAAGCAGCCTCTGGGCATTGCCACTGGAGAGGTCATTTCTCCTTTGAGGGCTAAGATAGTGGTGGCAAGTAACTAAGGTCACCTGTGAAGTTCAGGGAAGCCAGCGGCAGGCCAAAAGGGGTTGCAGTCTTGCTGTCTGGGCCCGGCAGCCAGATTAGAGCTAACCACCGCCCTGCCCACCCCACCATGTAACTAACCCTCGTCCCTCTGATTACAGACTGTGAGCACAGAATGGGCCATGCCCAGAAGATGTGGAATAATCAGCATCAGCGTTTTGCCTCTGCCATCCAAGACTGCAAACGCTCTCTCATCTGACCTAATCCGCGGTGTTAATGACGGCAGAGCAATTTCGAGAGGCAACCCGCAGCATTGATAAGGAGAGGAAAAGCACCACGGGGCTTAAGAGGCAGGGCTCACAGATGAGGCAGCTGCTGCCCGTCTCCTACCCCCCCACCCCCTGTTGTGTAAACGCTGCCCTCAGATCCGCCCTGTACAAGGCTGGCGATGATAAGAGGAAGAGAACACAAAGGAGCAGAAGGACCGTGCATGGGACAGGGAGGGGGGCTGCCCATACTGCATCTTAGAACAAGCTGGAAAAAGGGCCTTTGGGTGAATGCCATCCTGAGCCAGCCAGGGCACATGGCTCGTAGAACAGAGTGTGGACCGGATTTGAGCCTCTGCTTACTCCCTTGGCAGGGTGCCCTTGGGAAGTTAAGACCCTGCACCACGGTGCATGGGAGTCCTGGGGAGACAGGGAAAGACAGAGGCGGGAAGCTGAAACCATCATGGCAGTAGAGAGGTGAGGGAGATGCAGTGTCTGATTCCATCCATTACTAGAAATGCTAGCAGGGGCTTGGTTGGAAATCATCTAGATTAAACCCCTTCTTTCACTAAAACGTTTAGAGAAGGGGAGTAAAGGACTCAAGGTCACCTGCCTCTTCCCTCAATAAGACATTCCAGTAGTAAGTGAGGTCAGATGCCCAAGTGCAAGGTGGACCTGCCTGAGAAGGTCTGGGAACAGCCCTGTTCGGTGGGGCTGAAGGCAGGGGCACAAGCTGGCCACGGAGCTCTCCACACCTCCAGACCCCATTCCTCCGGGAGCTGCCCCACCATCCCAACCAGAGCCCCACCCCGCCCTTCCTTTCCGCCTCTCCCCACACCGGAGCACCACTAGCTCAGTCATCCGGGCAAAGGGAAGCCCCAGGGCGCTCCCGCTGCTGGTTTAGCCGCCTTTCCTAGCCCCTCGGATCCTAGCTGTGCCCCTGCCCCCCCCCCCCCCCCCCGGCCGCCCCCCCNCCACCCCGCCCTTCCTTTCCGCCTCTCCCCACACCGGAGCACCACTAGCTCAGTCATCCGGGCAAAGGGAAGCCCCAGGGCGCTCCCGCTGCTGGTTTAGCCGCCTTTCCTAGCCCCTCGGATCCTAGCTGTGCCCCTGCCCCCACCCCCACCCCAGGGCCGCCTCTCAAGTCTCTTGTACTCCTCCTTCCAGCCCCTCCTGCTTTTCTAAGTGAGGGGAGGCCTCCCCGTCTAGCTACTAGAATCTTCACAGCAGCCAGGGGATCCACTTGACACCAGAGTCAGGCTGTGTCACTCCTGTTTGAGACCCTGCCCTGTGTTCCATCTCCCTCTGTGCCAAGGACTTGATGGGCCGTGGGCTGTGGACCAAAAGGCCTGGGACCTCTCTGACTTCAGCTCATCTTTCTCTCCCCATCACAACCTTCACTCCAGCCATACTGGCCTCCTTATTGACCCGCAGGCTCCTGTCTCAGGGCCTTTATACTGCTGTTCCCTCAGCCTTGAACACTTTAAAAAGAAAAAAAATGTTTGAATGCCCTGGGTCCCAGCTGCAGCACGTGGGATCTAGTACCCTGACCAGGGATGGAACCTAGGCCCCCTGCACTGGGAGCACGGAGTCTTAGTCACTGGACCACCAGGGAAGTCCCAGCTTAGAACACTTGGTCCTGGGGCCCTCAGGTCTCTGCCCCGTCTGCGGGGGATTTCCTGGCCATCATTCCTAACACAGTGCCTTGTTACTCTTTGCCCCTGACCCTCCTTTATTATTCCTCAGAGCAGTGTCCTTCTCTGTTTTCCCCACTAAAATACAAGTTTTATACAAGCGAGAACCTTGTCTTGCTTGTGGTTACACTCCCAGCTCCTAAATAGTGCCTAGCACATAATAGGTGCTCAGTTGATCATACTGATGTCAGCTGGACTTTGGGTTTTGGTTCCCAGCCAGAGATGGGGTTGGGGAGAAGGAAATGGCAACCCACTCCAGTGTTCTTGCCTAGAGAATCCCATGGACAGAGGAGCCTGGTGGGCTGCTGCCTATGGGGTCACACAGTCAGACACGACTGATGCGACTTAGCAGCAGCAGCAGCAGCAGCGGTGGTGGCAGTGAAAGGCTGTTATCCTAGCTGCTTGACCAGTGGCCAGTGACAAGGCCTTGGCCCATCAGCTGTGCAGAAAGGAATTTCCACACAGAGACAGAAAGTAGTGAAACAAGTCACGCGTTTATTAGGAGGAAAAGAGTCTATGTGGATAGACAGGTGGGCAGGCTCAGACAGTGTTGTGACCTCGTGGTAGTTTGAATCACTTCCATGGGGCGTTTCATCCAGGTTTACTTTGGCCGATCATTTTGATTTGCCTGGTTCTGAGTCCATATTTGGTAAATCTCAGGAACTTCCCATGTGTGTGTGATCATCTCTTAGTCAAGATGGATTCCAATGAAGAGGCCTGTGGGTAGTTGACATCATTCCTTTTGACCTCCAATGAGCTTTATAGTCAGGAAGTTCTCCTTATTTTGAGAATGAGAAATACGTGGTCTCTTATCCTTTACATGGGCAGGACCTAGCCTCCTCTCTCGCTCCTGCTGTTGTGGAGTTTCTGTCCACAGGGAACGAACCCCAGCTGCTCCCCCTGGGGCCCATCTATCTGTTCCTCAATATGACTATATCGGAGAAGGCAATGTCACCCCACTCCAGTACTCTTGCCTGGAAAATCCCATGGATGGAGGAGCCTAGTGGGCTGCAGTCCATGGGGTCGCTAACAGTCAGACACGACTGAGCGACTTCCCTTTCACTTTTCACTTTCATGCATTGGAGAAGGAAATGGCAACCCACTCTAGTGTTCTTGCCTGGAGAATCCCAGGGACGGGGGAGCCTGGTAGGCTGCCATCTATGGGGTCGCACAGTTGGACACGACTGAAGCGACTTAGCATAGCATGACTATATGAACAATTCATAAGTTCATCTCTCCCCTCTGAAACACTGACTCATTCGATGAGGACCCTTGGCTTCTACTGAGCAGTCCCAAACAGGGTTACCACCACATACATCTCACACCCAGCCTTCATCCATGCAGCATTTATTGAGCATCTATTATGAATTCAGTTGTTGCATTGACAACTATCAGTCTGAGACTCTCTGGGCTCTGTGACCACTAGCACAGAGAAAGAAAGGGATCTTATCTATTTACTTTGTTAACCGAGAACCTACCATGTAATAAACACAGCAATACTAATTTAACACCCATCACACACTGAATCCTCACAGTAACTCTGCGACACTATTGTTCCATTTGATAAACTCTGTGCCATGAGCTGGGCTAGTTGGCTACCAGGGAGAGAGAGACCCAGCCTCTTCAGAAGCTCTGTCCAGTAGAGTTGGAGCGCTTGTTTTGAGTTACATTCTAGGAATCTATAGAAAATGGGTCTTAACTTACCCAAGTTCACACAGACAAGCAGCAGAGAACAGGATGCAAACCCAGCCCCAGTCTTTGCCTGACACCAGGCCGACTCCTTCAGCCTCTACTCAGGGTTTGTGGAGGAGTCTCGTTGTCTGTGATGTGGCCCTTCACCTGGCCGCAGGGCCTAGTCTGGCGTGATGTGATCTGTGCTCAGAGCCTTGTCCCGTTTACTTTTCACCACAGCACAGATCTCACAGCACATCACTATCTGCCCTCCTCGATCCTCCCCTCCCACATTTAACCCAGTATTTAGCTCTTTGTGGTGGTATTGGAAACCTCAGTGCTACAAAGGACTTGAAAGACAATGCAACTCATTTTGATTTTACAGATTTGTAGTCTGAGTCCTAGAGAGGGAAAGAAATTGGCCGAGGTTGTTTTGCCAACAAGTAGCAACTGGAGGTAAAAACTAACAGGAGTTCAGATTAGAATGAACTCCTAGATCTTTTCTTCTCTTAGCTCAGCTCCTTCAAGAAAGGATGGGTCTCCTTGACTTTAAAAATCCAATTGTGCCATCTCTGGGCCTTTTGTGATAGGGGCCAAGGTGAACCTCCATCTCCACCATCAGCTTTTTACACCCAACCAGAACCAGCCACGTGGTTGGCCTGGCCCTTCTTCCTGCCCTTTCCTCTCCACCAGGCCCATATTCTACCCATCTGTCAGATACCATCACTTCCAGGAAGCCAGCTGGATTCACCCAAGGTCACCAAGTTTCTCCTTCCACTGAACCTCCAAAACATTTCTCTTAGGTAGATTTTTCTCTCTTCTCCACTTAACAGGGGGTGTACCCTGAAGGCTCTGGTCCTCCAATCTTGGTTCTCCATAGCCTGGCCTTTCCCAGCCTCAGCCTCCCTCTCTCCTTTTTTGCTGGATTTAATTACACTTGAACATATTACTTCTCAGTCAGCCAGTCTGCTCTTGGGCCTCTGAACTCTCTCTTCATTTGATCTCAGCCATTTCCTCTTATTTGCGCATCTTGGGAAATGGAGAATCAATCCTCGCATTTGAATCTTCAGAAGCCTAAAAGCAGCCTATGTCACTTTCTGAAGTCCCAGCCTCCCACCAACACACTTGTTCTCCTGATTGGCCCAGGGGGTGGGATAAAACAGCTGGATCGAAAGCCTTGATTGAGTCTATTCCCCAAACCCATTTCTCCCCCTGGCCTGGTTGCTTGAGGGTCTGCATAGGCCTCAGGTGGATGGGTAGGGAGGGGGGCCAACATTCTACCCCCACCCTCGGATTTTTCCTTACCCTGCAGCTCATTTAGCATGCCCCCTGGCTGGACCTGCGCTGGGGCAGTCTGAAAAGCCACCAAGGGTGAAACTTTTTCTTTTTAAAGGTATAAATTCATTTTCACGCCAAACTGCTTGTATCTGCCTGCCTGGCTGTGGAAGAAAACAGAAACGTGCACGAAATGCCACAAGCTTGGCTTTGTGGTGGAAGCTGAAGTCCCGGAGGCCCTGCCCTGGGGGCACGCCTGCTTGTGCCTCCAGCTGCCTGCTGCGATTTCCCCGAGTTCTATTAACTCCGGCCCTGCTCGTCAGACACACTTCGCATCTTGCCTCCTCCTCCTCCACCCCTGGCTAAGAAAATCTGCCCTGATTACGGGAAGCGTGTGTCCCCAGTTCTCCGATAAGCCTATCAGGAGCCGGGCTGTGGCTCAGGCGTCAGGCTTTGGAAGCGACTGCTGCCGGCCTCTGGGGCTCGCCTGGCCACCTGCCTGGGGACAAGGGGGCAGCACAGGGTCGTCTCCACTCCGACCACTTACGTCGTGACCTTGAACCCCTCACTGTATCTCTGCTTCTCGGGTTCTCCCAGCTTAAAAAAATTGGGATAATAATACCCATTCCACCGTATCCCCTCCAAACTGGTATGAGATCGCAATTAGATGAGGATGTGCTAGAAGGAAACACCATCATAAAACTGACCAAGTTTAGACCACAGCATGGTAGAAATTCTACAAATGGAAGAAGCCTGCCAAGGTCACGCAACAACCTGGCTTGAAATGACCAGCCTCCATGTTGTCTGAGCTGGAGAGAGGAGGGGGGCACAGGATGGTAAAGAAACCATTCCTAGGGGAGTTTCGGGTATGATCAAGGGAGAGAGAAGACCCACAGCCCGAAGCTCAGCCCTGCAAGACCCAGTCAATCAACACAGAGCCTTCATCTACAAAATGGATTCGTCTCTGAAGTGGACATCATGATGTCTTGTTCACAGGCCTTTGGAGAGGATTAAATGGAGTAATCTGTGCAAAGCACGTGGCACGTTCCCCAAACACGAGTTCCTTACCGTCTTCTATCTTACACAGCTACACGTGCTTTTGAAAAGGGGAGGCACAAGGGGAACGTTTTCTCTTAGAGCTGAATATTGCCAAAAGGACAACTGTGAGCCTTGGATTTCCTTTTCTTTGGGAGCTTTCCTTATACAGTGACCCTGAAATGGCCATTTTCCCCATCAGCGTAATGAGGAAGGAGAAATATTGCTTCTCCCTCCTTCCCCACTGCCTCTGCTGTATGAGCTCCCTCGCAGGCACTCAGGCCAGCCAGCTTTTCATGAAGCTGTGGCCAGATCTTCGCAGAGGGGAAAGTGATTTCTACGAGATTAGCTGAGCGGTGAGGCTAATAGTTATGATCCAATAAACACACTGATTAGGGTCATTTGTGCTCCTTCCCTCGCTCCCTCCCCTCCTCCTGCTGAACCTCGGCAGGACCGTAGCAGGCTCTGCTCGGAAGGGCCTTCAAGAAGACGGCTAAGGCTGGGGCTTCCTGGCCAACTTGACCTGAGGATGCTCTAGGATGGAGCAGCTGGACAGGATAGCCTGCAAGGCAGGCGATTCGGGTCCTCACTCGTGCCCTGCACCTAGATTGTTCTCTTTTTCTGCCTCCTCTGAATGTCAAAGGTAGAGATAAAAGGGCTGAACTTCGCATCAGAAGTTCTCAAGTTCAAGAGAACTTGCCTTTCACTAGCCATGCCACGCTGGCTCCATTATTCCATACAGCCTTTCACTCTGTCCAAGGCTTTCTACTTGTCTTACGCTAGCTCCATTATTCCATGCACCCTTTCACTCTGTCCAAGGCTTTCTACTTGTCTTGGTTCTCAGCTGGCTCCTCTACAAATGGGCATACTAAATGCCCACCTCAGAGGCTGGTTTTGGGGATTAAGGGAAACATACACACAAGCAGCTTCCACAGACCATGGAACAGAGCAAGGGCAACAACGCCTCCTTCAAGACTCCTTCTGGTTTCTATGGAAATATTTGCAATTGCTGGGCCTAAAAGACGGCTCCAAAGCTACTTGCTGAGGGATATAAAGTGGCTAAGAAGGACCTGGCTCTTTACCATGAGGCGAATCACAGAACCAGGCCCTGGGCACCGGGGCTCATTCCCCGTTCCTATGCATGGCAGACTTCTCCACTTAGTCCCGGAGACAGGAGAAAGAGCCTTCCCAGGCCTGTTAGTGCCAGGCCGACATCTCAATTCTGGCCCCACGCAGTCTGAGCAGTAGCTGGTTTTCCACATCAAAGGGGTGGCTGGCCTGGCTTAGAATCAATCCTGAAAGCCATTGGTAGGCTTCTGCCTTCTAAAGAGACTGTAAGGCTAAATTGTATTCACACTGGCCTCTAGTGGCAAATTTCCAAAACAGCATGCTAAATGGAAAGTTGGCAGTGGAAGGAATCTTCTCAGAATGACCTAGATTTCAAAACTTAGGGTTAATAGGGGCCTCATTCTGATCTTCGCCTGATGAATGAGAAAACAGAGTTTCAAAGGTAAAGTGATTCGTCCAAAAGCCTTACAACTCACTGTCATTAAACTGGCTCTCTGTGGTTTTAGAGATGCAGTTAGGGATCATGAATTACCTACTTGAACAAATAAGGATCCATTTTTTCAAAATCAGACCAAGCCAGCCTTAGAATGAGACCCTGTTTTCTTCCCCTATACATTTTGCTTCTTTTTTCCCCTCCCCTCTTTTATCTGTTAAAAAAATTAAAAATGTTGCTGGACAATCTCCTGTCCTGGTATCGACATGAAGAGCAGTAATCTACTCTACAGGCAACAGGGCTCTGAGACCATCAAGGGCTTTGCAGGCAGTACTCTGCCACTTACACAAATGTGCTTCTCAGTGTTTCCTCCTCCACACGCTGCAAGAATGTAGTGCCAGAAGGGGCCACAGTGACAGCTCGGATTGGCTCGAGGATCTGGGGGTAGGAATCGTTTCCCGTGTGCAGGGAAAGCTATTTTGACATATTCTGGAGACGCAATCCAAAAATAAATCAAGCTGAGGACTTCCACAGGGCTTAGTGGAAAGGCTTTGCTGCCGTACCAGCTAAAGCTTGGGTTGGTAAAGCTATTTCTGCAAATGGATCTCAACCTTTTCCTGACAGAGAACAATTTTTAATTTGATTTACTCAGTAATAACCTCTCAAAGAATTGCATAAGGTGCTGAGGGGGCTACCAGAGAGGAATAAGACAAGGGTTTTTGCTCTCGGAGTTTAGCCCAGTGGGAGGGAGTGATGTGCAACTTCAGGCCGCTGAAATGTTGGGGTAAAGAGGCAGAAGTGTGTGGTGGCTTCAAGGACCACCAGCACAAAGGACAGCTGTTTCCCAAAGGTCCATCCCTATTCTAAATATTTGCTCCAGCTCATTTAATCTTCACAACAGCCTTAAGAGGTAAGGACCACTGCCCTCATTTTGAGGAAACCAAGGCACAGAGAGATTAAGGAACAAGTTCATCATACTTCTGGTAAGTGGTGATGCTGGGCTCTGAGGCCTGGCAGTCTGGTTTCAGAGCCCTTTACCCTCAATGTCATGACCGATGATGACATATCCCTGCCTTTCTGTGATGCCTACTAAATCATACCATCTTAGTCATTCTGGTGCCCTCACAGGATCTCAGGGTCACATGTGGTCTGATGTCCATGGTACACTAAATGGGAATGGAAGGTGGAAGGGTACTGGTTTTTAAAGCTCCACCTTAGCTGCCAAAGCCATGAGCTGGTAAAGCTCACCCTGTGCTTCGAATCCCTTCAATCTTAATCTTCTGAGAACACTACTCATCTAGGAGGCAGAAGAAAAGGTTAATGTCCCAACTGCCCATGCTCTTAAGAACCACCCCCTTGCCCCAATTTCATGTTGGGCAAACGTGAGAGTTAGACTCTCACTACTAAAAGTGTGGTCTCTGGACTAGCAATCACCATCACATGGGAGCTGGTCAGAGACGCAGAAATCTTTGGCCAGATGCTGAATCTGGATCCGCTTTCTAAGGGCAGGCTTCCCAGTGATTCTTACATGTGGCTAAGTGTGAGAAGCTTGGGCTAGACCCCATGGGGGCCATGCACTTTTCAGTCTGGGTACACAATCCGTTTCATTAATCTCCATCTAAGTCACAAACTCATCCTGCGTTCTCCACATAACCTACCCTCATCTTGATCTATTTGAGCTGTGACTGAAATGAGCCGTGTCCCAGCACATTCCACTTCCATGAGAATTGTCCTAACTGTACTTTTCCAGAGAGGATGTGAACATTCATATGACAAAAGGGTCAACCAGGATTCCTTTTACACAAGCTCCCTTTCTCTGGCTACCTGGCAGAATCACTACAAACTGTGACTCAGTTCAAATTTTACTCTTTGAGGTCACATCCTTTCTGAAAACTGGTATGTGCTTGCTTGCATGTATGATCACCACGGCATACGTGTGGTATACTCATCCAGAAACAAGGAACTGTGCCTGTGTAGCTCTCTTCCCAACGTAATCACAACCTTGTTTACTTTTCAACCATAACACATTTCCACCACTCCCATGACCTGGGTGAAAACAGGGATTTTCAGGATTATAGTTCTGGAAGGTGAGTGGTTGAGTGTCTTATTCCTTGTTCCCAGAGGAGGATCCAATTATGTCCACCCAGTCCAAGCTGAAAGAAACGTATTTCTACTTTCCTGCAATAGAACTCTGTACCCTAAAACCATCTCTGGGAGGTTACAGAGTCAGTTACATAGTTTGTTATTGGGTTTTGCTTTCTTGTCATTGAGCGAAAAGAGAAAGATGTGCATGGGGAAAACCTGGGGAACAGAACCTTGTTTGGCCATTCCATAAAGTAAAACACCATTCCCAAAATCAGAGAGGGATAAGGAGGAACATTTAAGCTAGAATCCTCTTTCAGTCAAGGAGCTATCCATTTAAGAAAGCAAATACCACAACACATACTGCCCCTGGGTTCACGATGACATGTGGGTGTATCTCCTGCAAGTTCATGTAATGGTTCAGGTATTTCAGCACATCAATCCACAGGGGTGTCCCCCTCACTCAGAAATGCTGGTCGACATCACTTAACTTCCTTCTCTGGTACCTCCTTTTAAAAGTCAAACCTACTCTTGGATGGGAGAAATCTACTAGAGATCCCCAAACCTAAAATGATATGAAAACCTAAAGATCAGGTCTACGGTAAGTACTACTTGAGATGATTCAGAGGTCCAAATGGCTGTTAGAACCTCGTACAATGTTTAAGATCAGACTATAGCAGTGATTTCAACCATCAATGGCATTTTATTTTGGAAGTTTCTATGCATTCCATAGGTATTAACTTCCTTTCCCTCACCACTCCCTCCTTAAAAAAAAATTAGAAAGATTAAAAAAATATAAACTCTCTTGAACCTAATTTCTCTTAAGTCTTAGTTTAAAAAAACTTAAGTGGTGCTTCTCCTTTATGAGAATACTGCTTTTTTAAGAACTCACAGTCTGCCTTTATGCTCACTACAGATTTCTACTCCTTCCCCGAGAAAAAATGGTCAATGTGTCTGCTTCTTTTTAATAAATTCATTTCTCGATTATTACACATTATCATTCCCCACTTGACACCTTCTTAGAAACTTGATCGTTGGATGCATTTTTCATTTGGCAAAAATTCAATGTGGCTTTGCGTGGGATGTCTAAGTTTCAGAAACAGCAGTGTTGATGTTCTGAGAGGAAAAATATATACAGAGATGCATACAATCCCTGGAAGAACAAATGCAAGAGACTGAAATAGGGGGCGCACACAGTTAAGAAGGCTGATAGACACTACTTGGTTTTGAATTCTGTGGCTGTCAGCCACTAAAGACTGCAGTGTAGGCCAGAATATAAATTTCCACAAGAGGATGTTAGGCACTGCAAAATGACAGAGTGGGCTTCACTTTTTTTGAAGTACATAAAGCAGACACACACGAGAAGGAGCAGTATGGGTCATGTGCAGTGAGCAGTTATCTGTGAAAGATCATGTAGGAGCATTTCTGCAAATGCTCAGTCAACACAGGCACTGGGGAAGAGAAAAGAAGCGTCTGATCAAAATACACTTCCGTCTCTAACTCACCCAAGACCCCAGGCCTCCTCAGTGCCTCAGATTTGCAAGGCCAAAATGAAGTTTAGAGTTATGTGTCATTCTAGGTCATCTGCAAACTGGTTTGTTGGGACCATCTCAGAAGACCTGGGTGTGCCCGAGAGGGCAGCAAGTCTACCCGGAAGGGTATGCCTTAATGATCTTCACGTCGTCCACAGGGCGGTCCTGGGAGTTTGTTTCCACCATTCCAACTCGATTCACCATGCCTATACCTTGACACACACGGCCAAAAATGGTGTGTTTGCCATCAAGCCACTGGGTGGGAGCCAGGGTCACAAAGAACTGGCTGCCGTTGGTGTCAGGCCCTGCATTGGCCATCGCGAGAATTCCAGCCCCTGGTAAAAAGGAAGAGCAAAGAGTATGAGTCACCCTGACACTCCAGCCTGGACCCGCTATACCAGCCTAGGGACAGAAAGAAGCCACACCAAGCACCCAACCGGACAACCCTGCCCTCAGGCAGGCTCTCTACTCTCGCGCAGAGGCTGACAACTGGGCTACCCCAATGGCCTCATCTTCCTTGTCTTCACCAAGCGAAGCTGCTCAGTCATGGGCGACTCTTTGCAATCCCATGGACTGTCGCCTACCAGACTCCTCCATCCATGGAATTTTCCAGGCAAGAGTACTGGAGTGGGTTGCCATTTCCTTCTTCAGGGGATCTTCCTGACCCAAGGATCAAACCCAGGTCTCCTGCATTGCAGGCAGACACTTTACCCTCTGAGCCCCCAGGGAAGCCCTGTCTTCACTTACTCCTCAGCTTATATCCATCATGATCCCNCATGGAATTTTCCAGGCAAGAGTACTGGAGTGGGTTGCCATTTCCTTCTTCAGGGGATCTTCCTGACCCAAGGATCAAACCCAGGTCTCCTGCATTGCAGGCAGACACTTTACCCTCTGAGCCCCCAGGGAAGCCCTGTCTTCACTTACTCCTCAGCTTATATCCATCATGATCCCTGCTAACTGCTGGACCAGATTCTCAATTCCCCTCAAAAATCCAGGAAGGTCTCCTGCTTCTTTGCAGAATCTTTTGCTTTCTTGCAACATTCAACAAGCAGTGAGAATTGAGATCACTCAGACCAGTGCTCTGAATTGCTCAGTACCCTGAGAGGCGCCGCTTTCCCTAATCAGCCAGAGCTCTCTGGGGCGCTGCAGCTGGGCAGCTACATGGCACCACGCCATGGTGTCAGGCAGTCACCCTGAATCACTGCCAAAAAGAGTGAGCTTTTAAAATCCACTCCCTCTTCCTACCCAGTCCAGCCAGATCATACACTTACCTGTGAATTTCAAGTCTGGATGAAGTTCATCTTCAAACTGCTTGCCATAGATAGATGCACCACCTCGACCTGCCAGTTAGAAGATGGGAAACCAGTCAGTCAGTCCCATATTCTACCACACAACAAGAACTACGGTCCAGGGCCAAAAGATTGTCTGGAGTACAAGAAAGGAAAATCAGTGAGCACACCCAGCCGCCTGCTAAGTACACTGCAACTACACAGCCCAGCAGCAGAATCAAGCACTGACACAGCACATTCAAATCACCAGTTTCATTTAGGTAGGACGTTTCTCTTCAAAATAACACTGGGTTTTTTTTTTTCCTGCTTATTAAAGTAATACATGTTCACTGTCAAAATGCAGGAAACACAGATCATTATCAAAGGAATAGCAAATTCTCCTGAATCTAACAATCTACAATAACCACCATTCATGATTTGACGTGTTAAGAGCTTTCTTAATTTTTTTACATTTTTATGAGTACTTCAGACAGGAGTGGTCCAAGCCCTAACCCTGTGCCCGTCACAGACATTGCTAATCAATCAGCATTCTTCCCTGCAGAGCTCAGTTTGGCCTCTGAATCTGTACCCACCCACAACTCCAGACAGCTGTTTTCAATGGATCAGAGATGGCATAAGAATTGAAACCTATTCACTATCCTTAACCTAGATGAAGGGAAAAAAATCATTTAAGTCAAAGATAACTAGCTTAAGGAGAAAAAGGGACAGTGCTAAGTGGCAATGAGGCAGAAAATAATATATTACAGTAAGCAGAATTCATTAAGAGGACAGGCCACATACTGTAAGTGAAGGAGGAAACAGACAGAGCTGGACTCCATCTTAGGCCAGGCTGCGAACACTGGGCTACACGCATGGTCACCCTCCCAGTGGACTCTGAACTCTGTGCCCGGTGTCTATAGAAATGGCGTACCAATGGGAAACCAGACCCCCGGATGAAAGAGCCTCAGGACTTGTACTTGCCTAAAAGAATATGCTAATTATCTCTGTAACAGAACAAAGTGGTAAATTCCATTATGTTTATAGGGATATGACCACAGGCCTATTGATAAAACATCCACTGTTCATCTAGTCTTGTGACACGTGAATCATGGGTTAACTTTGATCGTATCTCTCTTTTATCTTGTCCAGACTAGTTTCAAGGAATTTGGGGAGGTGGGTTTGAACAAGTACACCTAGAGTATATAAGGTTTTTTTTTGTTTGTTTTTTTTTTTAATTTTATTTTACTTTACAGTACTGTATTGGTTTTGGCATACATTGACATGCAGTATATAAAGTTTTCACAGAAACTGGTCGGGGTCCTTGGCTAAGAGGAGACTCTGCCTTGGGCCCACCGGTGTAATGAACTGCACTCCACTATCTGCATTGTCCTTCTGAGAGAGTTTGTTTCCCGGAATGCATGGCTACAACATTTGGTGCACTGGCCGGGAAACTTCTCACTTTGAGGAGACAAGTCCCATTTGGGACTACTCCAGGGTCTTGTGGCTTGAATCTTCTAGAGGGAGGAAGGCGCCTCACCCTTCGGGAAGGATTCTGCTTCTCAGTGCCCAAACCTTTCGCATTAGCAGGTAGTGGACGGCAGCAGGGGAGCAGAGTGCTCAGGTGAGGAGGACCCCACCCAGCAGGGTGGAAGAGGGGGCCTGATCGCCCCGCTGGGAGGGACTAGAAGGGGCAGGGACCCACAGGGACCTGGAATAGGCAGGCAGCAGTGGCTGCTTGGCACACAGGGCGACGAGCGTGCCAGGCTTAGGAAGGGAATCTGCACAGGTCATTCAGGAGGTGTGTCCATGCCGTCTGGGGAAACTTATTACCAAGCGGTCGCCAGGGGATTTTAAGATAGACAACTGGTCCTCGTATGCTTGTATTCTGCCCTCCCCCAGGAGGTGTCCCGTCTGCTGTAAAATTCTTGACCCCTTCAGAATTGTTAGGCTAGAAGGAGGGGGGATACATAAGTGAATATAAATCGACTTTCCCAGACATGGCCTGGGACATGGGATATTTAACCCATCTGTGTTTTCATCTGCACCTGATCAAGCCCACCAAGGCAGAACGGACTTGAAGGGAAAAATAGTCTTAGACCACGTGGTGCTCTGGTTTGGCTGTGCTGACCAACAGATAAAGACACGCCGACNGGCCTGGGACATGGGATATTTAACCCATCTGTGTTTTCATCTGCACCTGATCAAGCCCACCAAGGCAGAACGGACTTGAAGGGAAAAATAGTCTTAGACCACGTGGTGCTCTGGTTTGGCTGTGCTGACCAACAGATAAAGACACGCCGACCCCCCTTCGCCCTCTGGGATCTGGCAGGTAAGGCTCTTCTCATCCCAATTAAGGAGGCAGAATGGCAATTTAAGTGTCATTGAGTGGAAATATCAAAAGTACATGGGGTCCTGAGAACTTCGCAGACAGAACAAAAAAAAAAGAAGAAGATCTGAAAAGGTATTTGTCTCATGGACACATTCCTATACAGACTTCCACAACACTTCCAACTGCTGGGTATGTGGGGCTACGCCTCTGTCAGTGATGGATGCACTTCCTTGGTGGGTGTCACCGCTCTGCCAAGGAGACTTTAAACCACTCTGCTCTTTTCTGGGATGACAAAAAGAGACCTTCCTCTCTCTTGTCAATCATAACCTCTACTTGCTCTCTTGGTGTAAGGGCTACAGTCAATAGACTCGGGTCATGGGGTTACATTTGATATAAATGCCAGTGTAACAAAAGCCTAACCTACAACAGGCCCTGGTAAATCTACCTTAGGTGGACAAGATCCGTGTTTCAATGGTATTAGTCTATTGCTGCCTTATGCGTACCCTCTACAGAGACAAAAGATATCATGACTAAAGGCCTTGACTAATTTCACAAAACAGGCCCTCCTAGATAAAACAAGAGCCATCCCAGCCTTAAATAAAAAAGCAAATCCAAATGAAAAAAGTGGTAATTCATAATAAAATGGCTTTGGACACATAGCTGCTCAAGGAGGGACCTGTGCTACAATTAAGATTAAATGTTGTGTATACATTCCTGACTTATCTGACAATGTATCGACTGCTTTAGATGACATGAAAAACCAGGTAAAAGCAATGTCAAATAAAAACATTCCTTCCTGGACTTTGGTCCCATCTTGGGTGAAGGACGATTGATGGAAGACTATATTTACCATTGTTATAGTTGCCTTGATAGTTCTGCTTTGTAGACCCTACATTTTACAATGTATTATAGACTTTGTAACCCGAAGGCTGATGTCATTCTCCTAAACTGGTGGTCAGAGAGCCAGGGTACAATATATCCCTATGAGTGATGCTCATAATATGAGTTAAGAACATCAAGAGGGGGAAATGAAGGAGGAAACAGACAGAGCTGGACTCCATCTTAGGCCAGGCTGCGAACACTGGGCTACACGCATGGTCACCCTCCCAGTGGACTCTGAACTCTGTGCCCGGTGTCTATAGAAATGGCGTACCAATGGGAAACCAGACCCCCGGATGAAAGAGCCTCAGGACTTGTACTTGCCTAAAAGAATATGCTAATTATCTCTGTAACAGAACAAAGTGGTAAATTCCATTATGTTTATAGGGATATGACCACAGGCCTATTGATAAAAACCCACTGTTCATCTAGTCTTGTGACACATGAATCATGGGTTAACTTTGATCGTATCTCTCTTTTACCTTGTCCAGACTAGTTTCAAGGAATTTGGGGAGGTGGGTTTGAACAAGTACACTTAAGAGTATATAAGGTTTATCACAGAAACTGGTTGGGGTCCTTGGCTAAGAGGAGACTCTGCCTTGGGCCCGCCAGTGTAATGAACTGCACTTCACTATCGGCATTGTTCTTCTTAGTGAGTTTGTTCCCAGAACACGTGGCTACAACATAAGGAGAATATGAAGAAACACAGCACTGGGAACGATTTGCTGGGAACCACACCACCACCTGATTTATATTATTGATATGCCCACAAGAGTCCATACTCTTGCTATGCTGGGCACCCAGGTTTATTGATAGAAAAAAATGATATGTTAAATAAAAATTTACCATAGGAAAAAATGTCCTAATAGGAGATAATCCTCCTATTCAATTATTTAGTCAACCATATGCCTTGTTGAACTATTTTGGCTTCTCGCGGCTTTCCCGATAGCTTAGCTGGTAAAGAATCCACCTGCAATGCAGGAAATCCTGGTCCAATTCCTTGGTTGGGAAGATCTGCTGGAGAAGCGATAGGCTACCCACTCCAGTACTCTTGGGCTTCCCTTGTGGCTCAGCTGGTAAAGAATCTGCCTGCAACGTGGGAGACCTGGGTTCAATTTCTGGGTTGGGAAGATCTCCTGGAGAAGAGAAAAGCTGCCCACTCCAGTATTCTGGCCTGCAGAATCCCATGGACTGTACAGTCCTGGGGTCACAGAGAGTCTTATGTGACTGAGTGACTTTCCCTTTCACTTTCAAGTCGACCAGTCAAGACAAACAGCCGGAAACAAAGTGGACAGTGGACTTTACCAGCTTATTCTGCGCGCCCGGCAGCCATGAAACTGGCCAGAGGCAGGGGGCTCACTTTCCTCTATAGCCTGCTGGGAAAACAGCGTGTTAGAGCACCACGTCCACCCCCGGAGGGCTCTGGGCCCTGCTAAGATGTTTCCATGGTAAAAAAAAAAAAATCCTTTGCTTTATCTTTGAGGATGCTCCACCACAGGGAACCTGTCACAGCCCCCGGTTTAGGAAGGAAACACTGTTCTCATGTAAAGAGGCATGGGGGTGAATCCTAATAGAGCTGGGGAAACCTCCCACCTGGCCCAGGCTACCTAAGCTTCTGGAAAATTACTGAACTACCAAACTATGTAAAAATTCATTCCAAAAATCCCAACTTGCCAGTATACCTCCAAACAGCACTTATATAACCAATACATTCCCTCTGACTACAGGGTCAAGGTTCCTGCTTGAGCCTGGGGTTAAGGTAGGGGGGTTAGCTGCAGGGCTAGGGCTGAAGATGAAAGAGGAGAAAGAGGACTATGGGGAAAAATCCAGGTCAAGCTCTACTCCCAAGGCTTGAATGAGCAAGCTGAGGGTGAAGTTCAGCAGCTCAGAAGTATGATCTCTGCAAGTGAAGGACTGCCAGAGCCTCATGGATGAAGCTTAGAGTTTTAAGCAATCAGATGAGAAGAAGGGGCCGGGAGGCCCCTTTTTACTCAGTAGGCATAGTTTGACCAACCACAAGTACTTCGGGCCATGAAGACAGTTCAGTCATAATGTTATCTTTTCATAATTTAATTCAGTTCAGTAGGGTTTGCAGCAAAATGTCAGAAAGACAAATAATTCCAATCACAGCATTCCTTTGGGCATGTGGAATAGGGGAGAGATGGTAGGAGGACAGGAGTGATTAAAGAGTTCTCTGGTGCGAGAGCGCAACAGGTCAGTGACCACGTACAAAGCCAGCAACTAGGAAGCTCTGCGGTCAAAACGCACTGTGTGCCTCCTCTGGTACAAACACAGGCCTGTTTTCCACACTACTCTCCAAGTTCTTTCACTCTTCAGTCCTCTCTTTCACACACTTACTCAAAATATTTACTATTTCAGACATAAAATAATACAAAGAATAACATGACAAACAACTGTGCACCCTCCTCTCAAGGAATAAAAGCGTGCAGGGACTCCCCCGGTGGTCCAGTGGCTAGACTCCTCACTCCCAATGCAGGAGGCACAGGTTCAAATCCCTGTTCAGGGAACTAGATCCCCACATTTGAGAATTTGCAATTGAGAGTTTGCATGCCGCAACTAAGACCTGGTGTAGCCAAATAAAAAGGAAAAGAAGAAAGAAAGAAAATACGGCTAGTCTGATAGGGACAGAGTAAAGGGACAACGTAGGTGATTAAATAATTAACCCCACTAGGGGTTAGAAAAAACATGGGAGACCCTGTAAGTTAATGATAAAGAGCAGGCTTGCTTATGAGACCTGCCCCCAAACAAGATAACAGTGGTGGCAGGAGCCCCACATCCTGCCCAGTAAGCTCAGCGAGCTAATGATGCCCAGAACACGCTCTCTGCACACATAAAGTACACAGTAATCCGTGGACCTAACCTGACCATATAGGGATGAGAAGCTTTCCTGCGCGACCTGGAGAAGGAACTGATGATAGAAACATAACGTCTACTCAGAAAAGACAAAAAGAGTTCTTCCCCTGGCTCCCTGCTTTTGGTTATAAAACTGTAGCCCAGTAACTTCTCAGCACCTGGCAACCCCTCGCCTGCCCACCTGTAAACCACACAAGCGTCCTATTCTAATAAATCACTTATCCGTATCTCTTTGCCTTTCACTGAATTCTTTCCGTGCTGAGATGTAAAGAACTGTGGTACTGGGAACTCTGGAACCTCCTGAAATGACACCAGGTGGTTTCAGATCCAGTCAAAGACCCCAAGCACACATCCCCCACCCCATTTCTCTCTCTCAACTCCACTGTTTCCCAAGAGCTAACAAGGGCTGTGATGGCGCTCACTTTCCTCTCAGATAACCAGGATTCTGACCAGGGATTTGTCATTTCTGGGCCTTTTCTTTTCTACTACATATTGTCTCTGCATCCCTAAACAAGGATACTGTTGTTTGCACACTTTTCAGTTTATATAAATGGTACTAGACTCTATCTGTGCTGTGCTAAGTCGCTCGGTCATGTACGACTCTGCACGACCCCATGGACTGTAGTCCCCCCGGGCTTCTCCGTCCATGGGATTCTCCAGGCAAGAGTACTGGAGCGGGGTGCCACTGCTGCTTTCCAGTTTATATAAATGGTACTACACTCTATATGTGCTGTGCTAAGTCGCTCGGTCATGTCCAACTCTGTGCGGCCCCACGGACTGTAGCCCACCCGGCTTCTCTGTCCATGGGATTCTCCAGGCAAGAATACTGGAGTGGGTTGCCATTCCCTTCTCCAATACTCTATATCTTTTTCTGCAATTAGCTTTTTTTGGCTCACACTGTAAGTGATATTCATCCATTTTGTTCCAGGCAGCTCTCCGTAGTATTCACGCTGTTGTCTGATGACACTGCAATCTCATCTTTTCTCATGGCGAGGGATATTTAGGATCTTGCTCATGTTTTTGCTATCATAAACTATGCTGCAATAACCACTCTTCTACTGTCTCCCGAACACAAGTGCAGGAGCGCTCAGGGACTATACCTCACGGGGGGACGTGCAGGCTCACAGGTTATGAGCGTTTCACCATTATATTTCCCCAACTATCTTGTCAGATGCGGCCCCAGTGTGCACCCCACCGCCCAGGGCTCTCACTCTCACTGCCTGAGGTCCTTTCACCAGGCTTTCTAACGTGTGTCAGTCTGAGAGGTGTCAGCTCTCTTGTGTTTTAAACTGTGTTTCCCTGGAGCTGTGCATAATTTCATGTTTAGTGGTTATTTAGCTTTCCTCCTCGGTCAATAGCCACATTTCAACTGAGTGGCCTGACATTTACAATGTGTGTGTGTATATATATATATATATTTCACTAGTAGGATTATTCTAGACACTGATTCTTTGTCAGTTAATGCTTTTGTAAGTATTTTTTTCCAGTTTGCTTTTTTCACTCTTTTAACGGGATCTTCTGACACAAAGAATTTTTTTGCAGTTGAAATTCCTTCAACTGTTTCTGTATGACCTGTGCTTTCTGTTTCTTAACACTAACAAAACAAAAATCCTTTCTTATTCCCAAGAGTCCTCTGATGTCTCTTCCTCCTGCTCCTGCTCACTAACTACAGAAACCTCTCAAGATGAACTCAAGTGGCATCTGAGACATGCAGAGTGGTCTCCCACACAAAGATCACCAAACTTGGGGCTACCTGTCCCCACCACTCCCATAGCTGGTGGGATCATGGATCAGTACCCAGCCCTAAAGCAGCCAAAGGTCAGCCAGTTTACTCACTAGGAGGCCCGTGTGAAACCTCTGCTTGGGGCATTTGACATGAGAAGGTGACTAACCACAATCCAATCAAAGCCTCTCTTCCAGCAAGAAAGCCTCTAACAGATACTGAAGCTGTCTTCTGAGCATTTCCAACCCCTTCTCACAGCCTGCCTCAACCTCAAAGACAAAAAAGGCAGGTACTGACCACTCCCTTTTGCAGCTAGGGGTGCCCAGATGACCCAGTTCTGACTTTCTAACATATACAGAAGCCACCGAGTAGAGCTTCTAGGAAAGCTACAGCTTTCCTGACGAAAAGGGACAGCCTCCGGTCTCTATCTTCCTCCTTGAAGGCAGAGGTGGCGTCAGCAGCAACAGCAGCCATCTTGCCATCCTAAGACAAGTGTGATGTCAGAGGCCGGAGCAGTACGAAGGGTGGAGTGGAACGACATGGCAGCCTGGACCGCTGACAACTCCACAGGGCGGGGGAGCCAACGCCTGCAACCGCTTAACTCCACACGTTTTGTCACGTGAAAAAACAAAGCCTCCATGGTTTTCTGTTATTTGCAGCCAAAAGGATCCAAAACTGACATAACCACTTTGTTAGTTAACAGTAGGAAGGGGAAGCTGACTAGTGGGGCTGCTAGTGGATTGCCAGGGCAAACGCCAGATACCAGATCTAACACAGCAAATGACGCTACAGCTCTCCAGGAAGCTTCACAGTCCTTAAGATAAGAGTCCTCTCACGCTCACTTGCCTTTGGGGTCAAAGAGATCTGGATTTTGGGTCCCACTCCACCACGGACTAGTTGTGCAACCTTAAGCAAGACACTCTCTAAGCCTCAGTTTCCTTGTCTGTAAAACAGGAAGTAGAAATTATATTTAGTAGTAGAAATTATATTTCACAGGACTGTTACAAGAATTAAATGAGATAATGCCAGAAACCATGTGATATATAACATGAAGCACACACGGCGGTATCAGTGATGATGAGCCCCCTTTGAGATAATCTGAACATTTTCTGTGAGAGGTGACTGTAGGTCATGATCCACCTTGGGAGTCAGTCTGCCTGAGCTTATTCTAGTTTGTCTTCAAACCTCCACCACTCCCCCACTGCTCCTTGCTCTTTGTGGGTAACTTTGCTTCTTAATTCACTGAGAAGAAGATGAGAACTTTCACATATTTTCGCCACGAAATCCTCTTTCCTTCCTACATCTCTACCCATTTACTTTCCCCTCTTCCGTTATTAATACAAACTGTCCAAATGATTATCCTACCACCACATACTGATCAAGCCCGTTCACCTTTAAAAAACTTTGCAACTCTGATGTTCCACTCTCCTATATCAACTTTCTTTCTAGTACATCATTCCTATCAGCATAAAAACATGGTATTAGTGTTTCCCATTTTGGAGAAACAGCAACAATAACAAACACTGTCTCCAAGTTTCCCCCTATGTCTCTGCATCATTTCCCAGAAACACTCCACCCCACTTCTGCTGCTGCCTCTTGATGCCCTCCATCCAGATGCTTGCCCTCACCACTCCGCTGAGACGGCTCGTGTCAAGGTCATCGGTACCACTACGTCATCATTAAGTCCAAGTCAGTCGTCAGGCCTCACCCTGCCTGATCTGCGAGCAGCGTCCCATAGCTGCCGTCACCCTTCCTGAATCCCACCTTTACTGCAGCTCTTCACCACTTTCCTCTGCTGGCCCCTTCTCTGCTCCCTTCTCTTCTATCACAGATGTTGCACCTGCATTGTTACGTGAAGACTTCTCTTTCCAGTCCTTGCTCCCTCACCCCTTTATCTTTCACAGGTGTTAGCCCATTAAATCTCTTGAACTCCTAACTCTATCCAGGTGTGCGCCTCCCAGAGGACCAGCACCCAAGGAAACCGCTATCACCGTAGTCCAAACCACAAGCTTTAGCTTTGACAACAATGAGACCTTCTAACTGGTCTCTCTGCTTCTGGCCTTGCCTCCAGCTTTCCTCACTCGTCTATCCTCCATGTGGAAGTCAGGGGGATCCTTTTAAAACAAGTCTGATCATGGCAGACCTCTGCTCAAAATCCCCCAGTGACATTTCTCCACACTTAGGACAAAATGCAAAGTCTTCATGACAACTTACACCACTTTCCAGGACCCCCTGCCATGCTCGCCCTCACCACCTGCTCCAGCCACATCGGCCTCTGCTGTGTCTTACAGAGCACACTCTGCACTGAGACCCCTGACTGCTGTTCCCTCTGGACGGCCCTGGCAGTCTTATGGCTTACTGCTTTACTTCATCCAGAGCTCCGCTCACATAACCTACCAGAGGTCTTCCTTAATCACACTATCCACAATACCACCTCTCTCCATATCCCAGTGGTTCTCAACCAGGCGACACTCTGCCCCCTGGGGACACTGAACAATATGTGCAGATATTTTTGGTTATCACATGAGGTCAAAGAAGCAGCTAAACATCCTACAAGGCACAGGACACTCCCACAACAAACAACTGTCCTGCCCAACATGTCAGTAACGCCCAGACTGAGAATCCCTGCTCTATCCCCTTATCTATCGTTTTTCCTGTATCATTTGTCACCCATATTAGGTGCTTATTTGTTCACTCTCCTACTAGAATGAGTTTCACAAGGGCTTTCTTAGTCATTACTGTATCCCCAGCTCTTAAAATAATGCCTGGAGTCCAACAGACATTTGTTAAGTGAATTAATAACCAAAATGAATAATAAAACCGCTATTTTTCTGCGCTAGTATTTTGTATCAAGTCTGTGCTAACCATTTTACAAACATCTGCTCATTTACTACTCACAATAACCCCATGAGGTACATATAACCACACTCCCCATTTACAGATAAGAAGCTCAGCAAGATTACATAACTTGTCTACATTTAAGAAGTGTTCATGTGAAGCCAAGATTCAACCCCAAGCCCACCAGGCTCCACAACCCTCTGTCCAGGCCAACACTACATTACCTTGCCACGTACCATGGGTGGATTAAATGTCTTCACATACTTTCCTTACAAAGAATCCCAAATGGTCCCCGATGATGCTGGATCAAACCTGAACTTCTGTCTGTGGATCTCCATGAGCTGGCCTGACCTAAATCCCCACTCTCTCTCCTACTACTCTGCACTCTGTCCCTAACTGGTCCTCCCTTATTGTCCCTTAAACACGCGGTTCAGGGACCTTGGAAATCACATTTCCGGCATCCGTCCTGAGTGTGGAGAGGTAGCTGGGATGCATCACCACCAGTCCCGTGCGAGACACGCCACCTGGGGTGACGGCTCTCCCTCACACCCCAGAGGCCTCTCTCCCTTGCGCCTCCTCTTTGCATTCATTCTGAAATCTAAAATGCCCTTCCCTGTCCTCTCAAGAGTTAAAATTCTACATTTCCTTTAAGGCTCACCTCAAAATATGCTTCCATACCATTCCAGTCCCACTTCCACTGTACTTTCCTCTTCTTATGAATTATTCCAACCTATGTTCCATAGATAACCGAAAGCGTATAACCACGAATGTGCATATTTATTGTATTATTACTTTCTGAAAGTGAGTCACTCAGTTGTGTTCGACTCTTTGCGACCCCTTGGACTATACAGTCCATGCAATTCTCCAGGCCAGAATAATGGAGTGGATAGCCGTTCCCTTCTCCAGGGGATCTTCCTAACTCATTACTTTCCTGTTGTTTCTTATAATGAGTACCTTGTCTTCCTGGCAGGACAGGGAGCTCTGCAAGGAAGAGAAAAATGCCTTGGCTTCTCATGTTTAGATACTCCTCACAGGCCTTGGAATAGTATAGGATACCCCGCAGACTCTTACCAAACATTCATCAAATGAATAAAATTAACAACGAGCTTGCTGTTCAACACTTTACGTTTCAGGTGTTCCTGGAGCTACTAAGAGGTGAGATGAAATCAGAGGGAGGGTGATGCACAGCATAGGCAGTGCGATCATAGCAGCTGGTGACACCGTGAGGCCAAGCGCAGAGCAGGAAGAGCGAAAGGAGAGCTTGAGGGGATGCCAGGCCACTAGGGAGGGGAGACAGAGGAGTCAGCAGACAAGACACAGGAGACACTCAGAGGGCTAAGGACGCTTTCAACACAGCATTATTACAGTGAGGGAGATTTAAAGGAAGAAAAGTGGTTTAAAATGAACAGGAGGTCAAAGATAGTTGAACTGAGAAAACATCCAGCAAAGGTGTATCAGAAAGATCATGGGAAGTATAGTTACAGAGAAGCCAGACTGCGGGACGGCTGGGGATGGAAATGATTCACTGACTTAATGAGGAGCTCAGGATGCCACACACAGCATATCTTGTATTACCTAATCAGCTAGCAGTCCATACTCGGGACCCAGGAGGGCCCAATTCCTGCTTGCCTTCCATCATAGGCCTGCCAGCAGGTTTAGCTCAACCACTCACTATACTTGAGGTTGGATGCAATTATTTGGACATCTTTTGAGTGATTCAATTTCATTAAAATTACATCAGGGAAATGTGACATTATGAAGGATTGAGAACCAAGTATAGAAATATTGGTAAGCTCTGATATGAGCACTCACGTCTGAGTCACTTCCAACTCGTACACTAATCAAGGACACTCTCAGTTCTACTGGTGTTATAAATTAAAATTTTATCTCATAACAAGGGAGAGGAGGAAGGCAGCAAAGAAGCACATCAACGTGCTGATAGGACATTTTGAGACTAAGAAAGCGGAGTGAAGCAGAATTAGACTCTGCCCCCTCCAATAACGGATGAAGCAAACCCCCCAAATTCAATCTCTTTCAAAGTCAAAAATTCATCAGCCAAAACCAAATTGGAAAAGAGAGACAATCTTATTACAAAGATTCTGAAAAGTCAGTCAAGGAAAGGATTAAGGGACTCTTCTTCCTGCACTCCTTAAAAGTAGAAATCAGGAAAGGACGCACACCACCCAGAGAATTATTACACATACCCTCCAATTTTGTGAAGCAAACAAGGGGAGTAAGTGAATAGCCCTGAGAAGTTAAGGAGAAGCTCTTGAAGGCAGAAGCCCACACACCACAGGCATTCAGTGGTGGCGGTCAGGCTACCAGCAACGGCCACCTTAGTGGGCAGGAGGAACACAGGGCCGCGATGGGGGATTAGGGTACACTACTCCAAAGTAAGGTTCCATACTGAATATTTCAAGCTGAAGGAATCTGAAAAACAGCAGGTGCAGGAAGGACTTTCTGACCTTCCCCTGAAGTGGGCATAAAGACCCTCAAGTGAGAGACACCCTTCATACACGCAGAGGAAAGGAACATTCCTACCTCCAAGAAAGAAGGACATCAAGAGAAATCTGAATGAACAAGCCTTGCTATGTCTCCCCTGGTTTACTACACTGAGCTCATACTCATACCCACTTCTGTCTGATCACATCTTCCCACAACTTTCCACTCGATCAACGCTCGCATAGAAACGCTCAAACCTTTTCAGGTCTCCATTTCCTTGTAAAGGAAGTGTCATGCACAATTTATCTGAAATGAATTTGTAGGCTGTTCTCTTGCTAATTTATCTTCTGTTATGGAAACACAGCTGAGAATGATAAATGGTATGAGGCTGCTTCCTCTGCTCCAGCTACGTTCAAGGGCTGCCCAGGGCAGAAGGACACCACTAGCCTGGAGTCTGGGAAGACAGAGCAGAAGTCGGGAACCGAGTATTTGGTATGGGAAAGGCAGGCGGTCCCACACAGGTGGGGACAGCGACAAAGAGAATCCACTTAGACTGCACCCAAGCGGATAAGGGGCAAGATCAACACAGGTTCCGACACTAAGCAAGGATAAGGTGACAAGAAGCGGCACGGAGACTGTGCGAACATACACAACAAACGGAAGGAGAAAAAGAAGGCAGAAAATATAACCCAGGAAGGGCTTCTCTGTGGCTGTCTCAGCTACAGACGCTTCAGCAGTGAGAAAAATCCAACAAAACAAGGGCTCAAAGACAAGATAAATCAACAGGGTAAGGTGAAAAGACTGCAGAGCTGAGCAAAGTTTGAGAGCCAAATGACACGAAGACAGCACTAATAAGTCAGTCAGAGCTGTAAAGAACAGATAGACATGACTCAACACTGAATAAGGCAGGGAGTAAAGGTCTCAGATTACTTCAGCGGGTGCAGGAAAAAATAGAAAAACATCATCTCACTTACTCAGAAGAAATGTGACAGATATGGAAGGTAAAGGTGATGAAACAAAGAATAACTCGTTCCCTGAAATAGAAAAGCCAATAAGTATAAAAGAGAAAATATTCAGAAATACAAAAAAAATTTTTTCCCTGTACTGCAGGAGCAAATCAGGCCTCAGTATTTTCCATGGCCACATTCAAAACCAGAAGGCAGATCTGAGGAAATCTGCCTGGCCCAAGTATACACAGTCATGGTCTTTTTTTTACCTGGAAGAAATTCTTAAACATTACTGAGTTAAAAAATAAAACACCCTCCAGCCCTTGCAATAAAAGCCATTTCTGCCTTCTAGTACTTACGAACAGAAAAGCCTAGTGGTGAGTGCTGAACCCCCTGAAAATGTAAACCACTCTGTAACTGAAGGACTCATGGGTGCAGTATAGAAAATGCTCTAAACTCTGTTAAGGAAAAACAAAACTAACACAAAATTGGGAGCAAAGGAGGGAGGACAGGTGTGAGATAACAGAAAAAAATATAGATAGATACCTGCCCCGGGTTCCTGGCACAGAGCTTCTAAAGCCCTTGTAATTTCCCAAGTGACAAGAACACTAAGAGTATTTCTTGTTCTAATATTTGGTCTTTGACCCTGTCCCTAACAGACAGCTCTTGAAACCTTTATAAATTCCTAAGTGATGAGAGCACAAAGACCATTTTTTGTTTCAATGAGGTGACTCTGGGGGGCTCCTGGATGGGGGATGGTCACCAGAAAGACCAAGTCATAATTAGAAGTTAGAATTATCAGTGCCTGTCCCAGCCCCTTCTCCAGAGAGGGAAGGAGAAAGCCTAGAAATGGAGCTAATAATTGATCATGCCCACATGAGGAAGCCTCCATAAAATCCCAGTAGTATAGGCTTTGCTGCTGCTGCTGCTAAGGTGCTTCAGTCGTGTCCAGCTCAGCAAAGGAAAACAACACAATGCAAATAACATAAACACAGACACCTCCTTGGAGGAAAACAAGCTGGGGCTTCTGGTCTTTCTTTCAAGCAAAGTAACCACAGACAACTAAAAATCCTAACACCTTATACACAACAAATCACTGATCTTTGGAAACCAATATAACCACCCGCTAAATTAGGGAGAAAAATCTTACACCCAGTTTATAACTTTATTTAAGTTGGATATTAAAATATTGGAAATTCACATTTATTTACATATACTTAAGTTTCTGGGGGCTCCCCCGGCAGCTCAGCTGGTAAAGAATCCACCTGCAATGCAGGAGACCCCAGTTCCATTCCTGGGTGGGGAAGATCCCCTGGAGAAGGGATAGGCTACCGACTCCAGCATTCATGGGCTTCCTTGGTGGCTCAGATGGTAAAGAATCCGCTTGTAATGTGGGAGACCTAGGTTCGATCCCTGGGTTGGGAAGTTCCCCTGGAGAAGGGCACAACAACCCACTCCAGCACTCTTGCCTGGAGAATCCCCATGGACAGAGGGGCTTGACAGGCTATAGTCCACGGGGTCACAAAGAGTCAGACACGACTGAGTGACTCAGCACAGCACCCAACACAAGTTTCTGGGGGTGGGGTGGAAACCGAGTAAATTCGAGACAGAAAGGCTTTCAGTGATATTTGAGCCATATAAATTTGTAAAAAAATTAATGGATAAAAAAAAAAGTACAATTTGTGTGTATTGAGGAACGGTGCCACAAAGGCAACCTGATTACTTCAAACCTTGCCCCAAACCTGAGCAAACTCCGGGAGATAGTGAAGGACAGGGAGGCCTGGCATGCTGCAGTTCATGGGACTGCAAAGTCATGTCTGACTCTTTGAGCGCTTTTCCCCCTGAAATGCAGCTAAGAAAAAGGAACAAATAAAGATTTAAGATAGGTGCTTTCCTATCTTAATTTCATTCATCTACCTCCATTTCATCACTCACTTAGACTTTAAGCTCCAAGAATGTAACAATGGAGTCAACTCTGTATAGACTGAATACCTGGTGTGAAGCGCAGTATAAGGACTCTATAATTAAACGTGGTATGTGCTAGAACATAGCTTTCTAAAAGCCTTTCTAGTGGCAATTCATCCTTTACACTCCTAACATTCAACATAGATTAACAGTTACTCTGTGCAACACACGGTTCTAAGTGCTTTTCCTCTTACAGAGGAACATTCTGGTGGATGCTTTTAAAATACAGGGAATAACTTTTTGGAACAGCAATCTATAACCTATACAAATCTGGAATGTGCAAACCTTTTGGCAGCAATTTCAACTTCTAAAGTTTCTACTCTATGTGAAAACTTACAAAAGTGCTTGAGGATATAATAGGTACAAGGATGTTTATTCCAGTAATTGTCCTAACAAAAAAAATGAGAAGCAATTTAAATGTTCATAGAGGGAATGACTAAAATATGAAATATCTATACAGAAGGCTGCATGCATTACATGCAAATTACAGTATGATCATACAATCTTATTACTGTTTAAATATAGAACATAAAAGAGATGTCTTTATGTACAGAGAAAAAGATCTGCAGATCATCCAACATCAGTTCAGTCGCTCAGTCATGTCCGACTCTGCGACCCCATGGGCTGCAGCATGCCAGGCCTCCCTGTCCATTACCACTTCCCGGAGTTTACTCAAACTCATGTCCATTGAGTCGCTGATGCCATCTAACCATCTCATCCTCTGTTGTCCCCCTCTCCTCCTGCCCTCAATCTTTCCCAGCATCAGGGTCTTTTCAAACTATTAGTGGTGTGTTTACAGACAGGAGTGGCTGTCACTTCTTACTGTATACACTTCTACAATTGCTTGAATTTAAATTTTCATTTATTTTGTAATTAGAAGCAAACAAACAAACAACAGCTAGTTGAGAAATTACATACTTTCAAGTTGACCAGAAAAAGTAGAATTTTTCCCTTGTAAGAAGATGGGCAAGATGGCCAGAGGGCAAAAACAGCATCTGAGAGAACAGTGCTCTGAAGGAAAGCAGCACAAGCAAGAGGACAGAAAGCCAACGGCTGGACTCTGGCTTACTGATGCGCAAATGGAAGATTGTAGGCAGAGAGGTAGGCAAAAATGAGATGAAAAAAATCACCTTTGAAGGTGAGACCACAAAATTTCAATTTTATATTGCTGGCAGTAAGAAATTACTTAATGTTATTTGTCCTACTTCGGAAAGATCACTTTAACTTTTTCCAAAGAGGCAATGGAATGAATGGGGCTAAAGAACCTAGCGCAGCAGGCAAACAGACCAGGCTCCAAATGAGATTCCCCTACTTTACTAGCTACAAGACTTTAGTAAAGCAATTCACTCTAAATTTTGACATTTCCCCTGCTAAAACTAGAGAGAAGGTGGAATAGTACCTACATGATCTGAGTTGCTAAGAGGATTAAACTAAATGTGATGCTACACACAGGGGAAGTGGCACTAGCTGGTTTGGTGCTCAATACTATCTGGGGGCTTGGGCTTCCCTGGTGGCTCAGAGGATAAAGAGTCTGCCTGCAATGCAGGAGACCTGGGTTGGGAAGATCCCCTGGAGAAGGAAATGGCAACCCACTCCAGTATTCTTGTCTGGAGAATCCCATGGACAGAGGAGCTTGGCAGGCTACAGTCCACGGGATCGCAAAGAGTCGGACACGACTAAGCGACTTCACTTCGCTTCTTCACTATCACTCTGACAGGAAGCAATGAATGCGTTTCTTCCTGTGTTCTCCTAAAAATCTGTGTAAATAACTGAGCTCCTTACAACCCTTAATATTTACATGTCTGTCTCCTTCACTATACTGTAAGTTTCTAAAGGCAAAGCTGTTTCACGCACCTCTGACCCTCCGATCGCACGTCCCTGGCCTGTAGACTGAACGCGCGCTGGTTGAATGAAAGGATGAATGAACGGAGGGGTAGGAGGTGGGCACTCGGGCCGCTGGCGCTAACAGAACAAGTGGGTGTGCAGCTCGGACGCGGGCACTGGCGGTCCCCACTCAGCCCCAAGGCGGCCCTCACTCCCGCCCCTCCGCGAGGAGGCGACCGGCGCGAGCCCGGAACCCAGCCCCGCAGCTAAGCCTGAAACTCCACATGGCCTCCACCAGCCCAGCCCCGGAGGCCGGACCCTCACCTGGTCTCCAGGTACACGTTGGGCGGCTGCCAAGAGTCTGGAGGAATCGCTGCCATGGCGAGGCTGGCGGAACACCCGCGAGGCGATCGCTACTTCCGGCGTCGATTCGCCGGCGACTGGCGGCTGCTGCGAGACACTTCCGGCTCCGGCCGTTCAACTCGGGAGATGCCAAAATTGGGGGGATTTGAGACAAGGCAGAGGCAAGACCCCCACCCCCACCCGCACCTCCAAGGCCGAGAATCTAGAGCGTGAGGCTAAAGCAAGCTGTCTGCTAGGACGGATAAAAGTGCCAAGCTCCTTTGGAGGTGATCTCCAAGTGGAGAGAGATGGCGCCATTCTATGGACGCTCTGATTGGTTCCTTTAGGCATGGGGAGGCGGACCGACCAGCAAATCTGCACTTCTAATGGAGTTAAAGCCTAACCTTCCGTTTGGAAGAATTGTTTAGTCCCACAATAGTGCTGAGACCCAGGAATAGGAAGAGAACAGAAGGGGATAGAGATAAGAGCTGCCAGAAACTAACACTAATGTAAGGCGCTGTACATTTACATAGCACTTGAACGTTATTATATCTACTCCGCAAAACAGTCCTGTAAAGTTGATGTTATTCCCATTTTTCAGATGTGAAAACTGAGACTCAGCAGTTAAATGACTTATATGTCCATAGCCAGGCTTCCCAAGTGGCTCAGTGGTAAAGAATCTACTTGCCAATGCAGGAGACACAGGTTAGATCTCTGGGTCGGAAGATCCCCTGGAAAAGTAAATGACAACCGACTCCAGTATTCTTGCTTGGGAAAATCCCATGGACAGAGGAGCCTGATCTCTAGTCCGTGGAGTCGCAAAACATGGCTTAGGTACTAAACAGCAACAACAGGTCCATAGCCCCATGCTGCCGCTAAGTCGCTTCAGCCGTGTCCGACTCTGTGCGACCCCACAGACGGCAGCCCACCAGGCTCCCCCATCCCTGGGATTCTCCAGGCAAGAACACTGGAGTGGTTGCCATTTCCTTCTCCAGTGCATGAAAGTGAAAAGTGAAAGTGAAGTCGCTCAGTCGTGTCCGACTCTTAGCGACCCCATGGACTGCAGCCCACCAGGCTCCTCCGTCCATGGGATTTTTCAGGCAAGAGTACTGGAGTGGGTTGCCCTTGCCTTCTCCGATAGCCCCATAGCCATAAAGCAAATCAAACTTGGAGTCTCCAAAGGCACAGTGTCTTTGGAGACTGTCTTGGGAGAGGGAAGAGGAAAGGACTGGGAAGAAAATCAGAGATAAAGGAAGGGAAAGCTAGGAGAATGAAGATCAAATAGGTCAGGGCTAGAAGCAAGGATTAGAGTGACTGTGGCTGGGATAGATGGAAGTCCAAGGTTGTTAGGAGTGTTTGAACATTATCAAAGACAATGAGAGGAGGTTTGGAGGGAGGACAAGAAAGAAATGGGGTCAGTGAACATACTGTAAATGCTTTGCACACCACTTGATAATAGCAGTTAAATGAATGCTTACTTTATACCAGGCATCCAATAAGCACTATTGTGTACTTTCACACAGTTAAAAATCAAACACAAATGGAACTCAGACTTGAAAGTTTCCCCATGTGCAATTTGTAGAGGTTATACTCCATTTATAGTTATTATAAAATATTGGCCATATTCCCTGTGCTCTGCAATATATCCTTGTAGCTTATTTTTGAACTTTTGACAACACTTAATCTTCAAACCCACAAGAGGTAGATACCACTCTTCCCCCTTTTACTTTAAGGAAACTGAGACTTACAGAGATAACTTGCTCAAAGTACCCACAGCTGTGATCCTGTGCTCTTGACCACAGTTCAATCCTAGTTTCCTTAATTGCCAAGCAGGAATAAGGGTATACAAGAATGTAAAGGTCAAACCAGACAGTGCGCTCCTTGAGAGAATAACAGCCGTGTTCATCTTTGTGCCCTCCTCGCAGAGGACTGAACATAGGATGCTTAAGTTTCATTGAATGAATGATAAACAGAAAATTACATTTTAGGGGCTTCCCTAAATGGTGGCTCAGTGGTAAACAATCCGCCTGGAATGAATCCCTGCAGGAAGATCCCGTGCACCACCTAAACTAAACAGCCCGGGTGCCACAGCTCCTGAGCCTGTGCTCTAGAGCCTGGGAACCACAGCTACGGAAGCCTGTGCTCCTAGAGCACATGCACCGAGACGAGAAGCCACCACACTGAGAAGCACATGCACTGCAACGCAGAGTAGCCCCAGCTCTCTTCAGCTGGAGAAAAGCCTGTGCAGCAATGAAGACCCAGCACAGCCATAAATAAATGAATAAAATGAGTAAATGAATAAAATTATTTTTTTAAAAAAGAAACTTACACTTTAGGCTGATGAAAGCTGTGCTAATGTAAGGTATAATTAATTTACACTTCCTGCAGTCTTGTGTTCGTGCCCTCTTTATGGCCTTTGAGCTGGATGGAAAAGTTTTCATTGTTGGTCCTGTCTGTTGTTATCTGAGTTTCCTTCCTCTGGACCTTATGTAGTTCCTTACTACATATTTTGGGAGGCTTAGGGCATGGTGAAGATGCATTGGGGCTTAACAGAAGCATAAGACAGCACCTAGCTGGCTCATTCCAAAATCCTTACTCAAGAAGCTCAGCTTTGGTTGGACTTTTTATTCCCAAGAGAACATTAGGTGTCAGTGACTTCCGGGCAGAGTTGACAAAGAGGCCTAGATTCCTGCTCTAAGTTCACTATTAGATTGCAGCTTGTACTTACTTCATTTATTCTGTATCTAAGTTTAATGTGTCTTCTGAATAAATGTCCCTTATTAAAAACAAAATTATAACATCATTTTTTGAGCTGGAATCCTAAGGATCATCCTCTTTATCTTTGCTCCCTGTAAATGACACATCATCAAACATGTCAACTCTTTTTTCCAAAGGTCCCCAAACTGTACTCCTTTCTTCCCATTCCCACTGCTGTTTCAGACCTTTAACACCAGGATTAGTTCAGAAGCTTCTTTGCTGGAGCTTCTCTGCCCTTTAGTTTCCATCTAGTAATCCATTTTACACACAGCAGCCAAAGCCCTCATCTGAAATACTATAAGATATTGCCATGAAGTATTAAATGCTTTCTCTTTGCCTATTAAAATCCCAAATCACTTGGCCTGAGCTTGAAGGCCCTTCATCATTGACCACTCACTGACTTCTCCAGTCAGATTTTGGACTACTTTATTATCCAAGCCTTATATGTGGAATCAGCATTCCCACTTTCAGTCTTCTGCCCAAGCTAGTCTTTTTCTTTTCAATGCTTTACCAAACTTCACCCAATCTCCCCTGTTTCATCTCCTCTCTACTCATCCTGTCTGTAGTAGACTCTCCTCTCTTCTTGATCTTTAATTTGGTGCCACATTCCATCACTGTCTAAATGCTTGTCTCAGATTTTCTTCTCATCAAGTAGATTGTCAATAACTTATGCTAGGGACCACGTCCTTATGCATTTGGGCTTCCCAGGGGGCATAGTGGTAAAGAATCAGCCAGCAATGCAGGAGACAATCCCAAGTTCAGGAAGATCCCCTGGAGTAGGAAATGGCAATTCACTCCAGTATTCTTGCCTGGAGAATTCCATGAACAGAGGAGCTTGGAGGGCTACAGGCTATGGGGTCACAGAGAGTCAGACATGACTGAGCAGGCATGCCTTATCCAGTTTAGTTCAACATTCACACAGGGCGTGTTCCAGATCAGAATCTGAGCAGAGCGAACGTGAAGTCGCTCAGTCGTGTCCGACTCTTTGCGACCCCATGGACTGTAGCCTACCAGGCTCCTCAGTTCATGGAATTTTCCAGGCAAGAGTACGGGAGTGGGTTGCCATTTCATTCTCCAGGGGATCTTCCCAACCCACGGATCGAACCCAAGTCTCCCGCACTGCAGGCAGATGCTGCTGCTGCTAAGTCGCTTCAGTCGTGTCTGACTCTGTGCAACCCCATAGACGGCAGCCCACTAGGCTCCCCCGTCCCTGGGATTCTCCAGGCAAGGACACTGGAGTGGGGTGCCATTTCCTTCTCCAATGCATGCAAGTGAAAAGTGAAAGTGAAGTCGCTCAGTCGTGTCCGACTCTTAGCGACCCCATGGACTGCAGCCCACCAAGCTCCTCCATCCGTGGGATTTTCCAGGCAAGAGTAATGGAGTGGGGTGCCATTGCCTTCTCCGACAGGCAGACGCTAATCTCGAGCAATTTAACCTTTCCATAAACTTCAGCTTGGTTAGTAAGAGGGTAAATGAAGGTTGTTGAAAAAGTTTCACAAATATAAAGTCCTTTGTAATGTGTGGCAAAGAGTAAACATTAATGAGTGTGCCGTGTGTAAATTTGAGTGATCTATTTGTCTGCCTTTCTTTTAGATTTCTTACGTTATCCCTCCCACTTCCATCTCTTAATGCCTAACACGCTGCCTGTCACATAGTAGGAGGCTCAACAAATACTCATTGAATGAATTAGTTCAGCGATGAAGTCGACGTTGGCTCACAAAGAGACCGCTGGCGAGGACTGCAGAAGACCGAGAGGGAAGAACTGGCCACCAGGGGGAGCAAGAAGCCGTGCTCTCCAGATCTCGTGATAGTTCCCAAGTTCTCCGAGACAACGCCTGTTCTACTTCTAGCGGAAGCTTCCGGCGGGAAGAAGGAGCGCTCCCTGGTCTGTGGAGTGGGAGTTGCTTCCGGGTTGCGCGCCCGGAAGTAGGAAGTTGTCGGCCTACCCTCCTTGCCCGGCGGCTTGCTGTCCCCGAGGCGGGAGGAGCCCGAGGGGGCGCGGGCCCGGCATGTGAGTGACTGGGGCCCGAGGCCGGGAGGGGGGAGGCAGCTTCGTGACAACACTGTCGCCGCAGCCGTCTATAAACTCCTCGCGCAGCCCACCTTTCCGCGCCAGTGCCACTCCTGCCCCTGCGCTGACCCCGTCTCTGAGCCTTTGGCGTTTTGCGGGCTGACTGACAGCACCCTTCACCAACTCCCCCGGGGTCAACTTTCTTAAGACTTCTCCCTTTTTTCCCTTGGCTCTGCCGGGGAGAGCAGAGAGTTCCGTCCTAATTGAACTTGTTTCGCGGGGTCACAATAGTGATCAAAACAGCGGTCCTAGCAAAGTCTATATTTCATTGCCCTTTTAGCTTTGTCTTTTTTTTTTTTNGTCACGCGAGTCCCAACCACATCGAGACTGGCTGACGACAGCTGCTTTATAACTGGTTCCCAGCTCTCACTCTTGCCCCATCTCTATTCTCCAAACAGAGTTCAGTGATCTTTTTAAAGAATAAGTCAGATCGTGTCACTCTTTTGCTCAAAACCTTCTAATGCCTCCCCTCTTATTCAGAATAACACCCGAAATCTCTACTGCTATGCCCTACAAGGTTCCAACTGATCTCTTACAGGGACTCCCACCTCACAGCCTCTGGACCTACTGAAATGTTCTTCTCTCAATAACAAAGTTCATTCCCCTCACTTCCTTCAGATTCCTGCTCCAACCACACCTTCTCAGACAAGACTTCCCTGACTTTTCCACTAAAATCCTATCACCGAATCTTTTTCCTGCTTTATTGGGAGCAGGAGGGTTTTTTCCCTTTATTCTGAGTCATGTCCCTCAAACTCAGAAAAATATCTGGCACAAGGTAGGTACTCAATATTTGTTAAATGAGTTAATCAAAGGATCCACTATTTTCTTTTCCTTAAAACGTTGCAAATATCTTTCTTCTGATTATCCAGACTATGTGCTTAGTNCACCAAGCTCCTCCATCCGTGGGATTTTCCAGGCAAGAGTAATGGAGTGGGGTGCCATTGCCTTCTCCGACAGGCAGACGCTAATCTCGAGCAATTTAACCTTTCCATAAACTTCAGCTTGGTTAGTAAGAGGGTAAATGAAGGTTGTTGAAAAAGTTTCACAAATATAAAGTCCTTTGTAATGTGTGGCAAAGAGTAAACATTAATGAGTGTGCCGTGTGTAAATTTGAGTGATCTATTTGTCTGCCTTTCTTTTAGATTTCTTACGTTATCCCTCCCACTTCCATCTCTTAATGCCTAACACGCTGCCTGTCACATAGTAGGAGGCTCAACAAATACTCATTGAATGAATTAGTTCAGCGATGAAGTCGGCGTTGGCTCACAAAGAGACCGCTGGCGAGGACTGCAGAAGACCGAGAGGGAAGAACTGGCCACCAGGGGGAGCAAGAAGCCGTGCTCTCCAGATCTCGTGATAGTTCCCAAGTTCTCCGAGACAACGCCTGTTCTACTTCTAGCGGAAGCTTCCGGCGGGAAGAAGGAGCGCTCCCTGGTCTGTGGAGTGGGAGTTGCTTCCGGGTTGCGCGCCCGGAAGTAGGAAGTTGTCGGCCTACCCTCCTTGCCCGGCGGCTTGCTGTCCCCGAGGCGGGAGGAGCCCGAGGGGGCGCGGGCCCGGCATGTGAGTGACTGGGGCCCGAGGCCGGGAGGGGGGAGGCAGCTTCGTGACAACACTGTCGCCGCAGCCGTCTATAAACTCCTCGCGCAGCCCACCTTTCCGCGCCAGTGCCACTCCTGCCCCTGCGCTGACCCCGTCTCTGAGCCTTTGGCGTTTTGCGGGCTGACTGACAGCACCCTTCACCAACTCCCCCGGGGTCAACTTTCTTAAGACTTCTCCCTTTTTTCCCTTGGCTCTGCCGGGGAGAGCAGAGAGTTCCGTCCTAATTGAACTTGTTTCGCGGGGTCACAATAGTGATCAAAACAGCGGTCCTAGCAAAGTCTATATTTCATTGCCCTTTTAGCTTTGTCTTTTTTTTTTTTAATGTTTACAGTAGATTTCCCGCCCCACTCCGAAACATCTTTTTCTGATAATTGTTACGGAAGGAATTTTTTTTTTTTTAAGTGTGGTCTTGGTATATGATAAACATGGCATCTCGGATTTCAGAAAGGAATATGACTTGGTTTATTGGCTTGATTAAGTGAGCTGTTTGTAATCTCCATTTAGAACAAGGAAATTTGCCTGCTTCATGTTGCCTAGTATTTTAAGATCGTTAGTCCTGCAAGCCACACTTCTTTTCTGGTCTAAGAGCCTGCATAAACTTGATATTTGCCAGTACACCAGTTTCAAGGTATTTGGCCTTCTCCTCATGATAGGGGCTTCCCTGGTGGCTCAGATGATAAAGAATCCACTTGCAGTGCAGAAGTGGGTACAATCCCTGTGTCAGGAAGATTCCCTGGAGAAGGAAATGGCAACCCATTCCTGTATTCTTGCGTGGAGAATTCTATGGACAGAGGAGCCTGGCCGGCTACAGTCCATGGGGTTGCAAAGAGTCAGCCTGATCGACTAACACTTTCACTGATAATAGAGACTACTTCCAGAATAATTTCTGGCTTTTGCTATTTGCTCATTTGGTTGTTCCCATAGTGGAATCTTCCATGGACATTTTTCCCTTAATAAGTTTGCTTGTTTTGAGTTATGACAGTTTCCCTTTAAGGAAGGACATGCTTTAACCTAAATTTAGCTTTGCTACATTGAAGTTTTGACTGAAGTTCACATCCACCAATTCGAATACCACAGGCCCTGTTTGCCCTTTCTGCTTTAGACCGAAACAGTTTTCAAGACCCAGATCAAATCCCTGTTCTACAGCTGTTTTACAGCTACTTAAAGCTACACACACAAAAAAAAATCCAAGTGTGAAGTTCCTATCTTGCTCACCTAAACTCTCATTAGGCTGATATATTTTTGAAAGATAAGTAAAATAAACCATTAGTTTGTGAACAAAATTATTACTTTAGGTCTTTTCTATAAATTGTTCAACAGGCAGTGATAAGGTTCCATATCTCTGAGGTGAATTTCCATGTCTGTTATTAGTTTGTGTTATTTTCTCTAAAAAATCTGCTTTCAAGGAACAGTTTCATGGCAAGGAAGACAAAGAATAGATGTAATACAGGGTGATAGGGTTGTGTTTAGGGTTCAAAGGGCAGAAATGAAGGGCTGAGATTCAAAGGGCAGAAATAGTGTTCACTCATTGGACAAAGCACAGGGGGATAGTTTTTGTAAACAGAGAAAATTATGTGTACAGAAGCAGAAAGGTGTGAAATAGTTTGGCAGCAAAGAATATGAGGAAAGAATGGGAAACGAGATTGAACAGATAGGCAGTAGCCAGTGGGTCATGCTAGGTAATTTGGACTTGATCTTATTGTAATTATTATGTATTTAATTTGGGTAATAAGACAAAAGTTTTAGATATATCACCTTGTAATTGATTAACAACATGGTTGGAAAGACACAATTATCCTTGTTTTATAGATAAAAACTCTGAGGCTTTAGAGAGGTTAAAACTGTGTCTCATGGCCACACAATAGATGGAGAATCTAGTATTTGAATTCAGCTTTTTCTGACTCCAGTGCTGGTATTCTTAACCACCATGCTAAATTGTTCCTTAGCCGGGCGTGGGAAGTCAAGGAAAGTGCTAAAGTGCTTTGAATAGATGAGCAATATGAGCCAATTTGTGTTTTACAAAAATAATTTGTAGAGACTGACTCAGAAAGGAGAAAAGGGGTTGGAAGTATAGAAATTAAAATAACTTTGTGGTGGTCTATGGGAGGGATGTTGAGGGCCTTGACTGCCACTAATGTAGAGCTAAAGAGGAGATGATGAATGTGAGAGCTATAAAGGATATAAAATTAAGGATTTGGTGATTGGTTCATTGGTGGGGATGAGGAAGCAGGAGGAGAGGTTTTAAATTTGGAAAACTGATGTTTCCATTATTTAAGAAAAGGAATATAGTAGGATAAACAGTTTGCAGGGGAAAAATAATAAGTCAGGTATGGACACATAACATGTAGGGGACTATAAGAAATTTGGGCCAGGATGTCTGGTAGCTGATTAGATAGATGGGTCTTGAGTTTTGGAGAGTTCTAGATTGGAGAAGTGGAAAAGGCAATGGCACCCCACTCCAGTACTCTTGCCTGGAAAATCCCACGGACAGAAGAGCCTGGTAGGCTGCAGTCCATGGGGTCACTAAGAGTCGGATACGACTGAGTGACTTCACTATCACTTTTCACTCTCATGCATTGGAGAAGGAAATGGCAACCCACTCCAATGTTCTTGCCTGGAGAATCCCAGGGACGGGGAGCCTGGT